>WIGO01000001.1:487901-850834 GCA_014235945.1 Colletotrichum plurivorum | reverse complement strand
GTAACTACTGCTGCATTAATAGGTGTCACGGTCTATGGACCGATATGAAGCTTCGGCTACACCCTCAGCAATGGAAAGTTATGGAAGGACATGGAGTCTTGCTTACGTTCAAGCAACAGAAAGTTTTGGAAAGAAGCACAACGTCTATATAAGGAGGGCAGCACACCAGCGCTTATGTATTCAATAAGTCTATTCTCCAGTTTAGAATGCTCGTAGCAATGGTCTAGGTCAATGGCATCGACCTTGTCTTAGACCCACCCTTACAATAAAAAATACGATATGGATGTGGGCGGTTAATCTTCCACGTGGTGATATCGTCCCTCCAGGCGGAGGCGTTAGCTTTGAATGCCGAGACCCAACACACCATACGTCGCGTTCAAAATAAAGAGACACCATTGCTGGACTCAAACTGATGGTGGCATGCCTGCTCTGTGAGTTGCCTGGGTACTCGGCTGGACGTGGGGTTGGCGGATTCAGCACGCACATTACTATGAGTTCCTGCCTATGAGGACGCGCTGCGCTAGGCTGGGCATCTTTAACATCCCTAACACAGAGTGCTACACACAGGCGAGTTAAGGGCAGCACGAGTATATATACTGTACCTGCTGATGGATGAGATGACCATGGCCGAAGTGGAAAAAATCCCGAAGCTGATTATTACAAGCAAGATGATCGCAGTTTTGGCTCCCAGGTATTTTTGGGCTGCTGCACCCCCATACCTTAGGCTGAGAGTCAGCGACAAAGGTGGCTTTGCTGCATTCGATAGCCGGTTTAGGTCAAAAGCCAGTTCAGCCTTCTACTGAGGATGTATTGTTTTCCATGAAGAAGTACCCCAGCCGTTTGGCAATGTACCCCGTAAGCGCCAAGACCGACTGGTCTGTGCTCAATGGAATATTCAGACTTGCAAAAACGGACACCGATTTTGCAAACCTCGCTTATAGGAGATCAAGTTATGAACGCAAGTGGAGACGATGTAAATAAGCATAGGAGCCCTCAATGGCTTAGCCGGGGCGTAATAAACTCTGTGTGTGTGTGTATGTGTGTGTAGTGAATGCAAGTATTCCTTTCTCTGAGCCCTGACCATTCACACTACATGAGAAGAGATAGAAATAGGATGGAACGCTCTGTGCGCTTTCAGTTGATGCATTTCCAGTTGACAAAGCAAGCCTGCGCGTTGTTTCGTACTTGTTGTTTCTCTCCTGCAGAATATACTCAAGTAATTGAAGCCAGGTTGGATGACCGCTCGGTTCTCACTGGTATAGTTTCATCTCCCAAGATGGAGATGGCTTCCAGCTTTGAGACTGGTAGGGCTCATATTGACTTTGACTGCTATTAGCCCCAAACTTGGGGTCTGCTTCAACTGAGGAGGTCAGAGACTTTCTAATGTCTAAGCAAACCCGTGGAAGCCATGGAATCAACGTCTCTAGAGCAGTAAAGTGTGTGCTGATGTTTGTATAGAGACACCATGTGTCAAGACTCTGACAATCTCTATGATACCCAAGAGCCACCATGTGAACCAAAGTTCCCCATACATATCATGGCCTACTACATGCATGTCATCACTAACGATTGGCCCCAAGTACGATGTTGATTCATTCCTTTGATTGAAAGGTCGTGTACTCGTTATTTTACAATCCTGCGCCACGCCCCAAAAGAGTGTAAGTGTCCGATCCAATGGACTCTCCAACTTTTCTCCTCCTACTAGGTTTATACAAGCAAGCCCCTGCTCTACTACTTTGGAGGGCCATCAAGAGGTGCAATTACCAGTGATAAAATCCCACATCAACACTTTCTGTTCTCTCACGTTCTCTAGAACAATGCAATAGCAAGCATACCAAACAGGGCCGCAACGCTGAACGTGGTCATGGTGGCGCTGCTTCCGGGGACGACGGTCGGGGTCGTGGTCGGACTGCTCACGGTGGCATTACCACTCGGGCGGCCGGACCCTGAGCCGGAGCCTGATCCTTGGGAAGCAGAGGGTGCAGCGCTGCCGGACGGCGTGCCGTTGCCGCCACCGTTTCCATTAGAGGGAACAGCGGTCGTCAACGTCGTAGCGGTAGCAGTGGAAGAGCCCTGACCAGAGCCGGAGCCCGAGTCAGACCCCGATTCTGTGCCGGTGGGCGTAGCAGACGCCGAAGCGGTAGCAGAAGCGGAGCCGGTCGTAGTAGACGGGCTCAACGTAACAGTCTTGGTGCCCGGGGTCGAAGAGGAGGAGGAGGAGGAGGCCGAGCCAGGGCTTGCCTTGTCGCAAGAAAGGTCGTACAGAGGCTTGTTGGTCAATGTAGAGCCAATGATACCGAAGCTAGGGTTGGGGGTGGTGGGAGAAGAGTCCTGAAAAGTGTACCACCAGACATTGGTCTTGCCGAACATTGGGCAGCCGACCTCGTCCCAGAACTTCTTCGCATTCTCAAGGGACGGGACGGCAGCACCGACAGTCTTTCCACTGACGGGCCAGCCAGTCTCGGTGACCCAGACAGGCTTGCCACCAACGGCGGAATGGGTCTGGCCCAGCGCATCAGCCCAACGCTCCTTACTGTTGGAGATGGCATTGGGCTTGGTGTCCTCAAAGTACGGGTAGGCGTCCATGCCAATCCAGTCGCATGCATCGATGACTGCCTTATTGCTGCTGTTAACCCAGGCAGTCCAAGTGTCGACATGGCCAAGAGCGGCGCCACTGAGAGGTGAGTCCCTGAGAACCTCGCGGACCTGCTCGAAATACTTGACGAGAGTGTCGGGCTCGGCTCCAGGGTGCTCGCCGTTGGCAATGCCAGTGGGAGAGTGACGGTACAGGTCCTCGCTGCCGATGGAGATGCCGGCGACCAGGTCCTTGATCTGACTCCCGTACTGGGACACGGTCTTCTTCAGGGCCTCGAGCTCGTTTGCGAAGGCTGCATCGCCGGCAGATGCCCATAGACCAAGCAAAAGGCTTGTTTTTGTCGAAATTGCAGCTGGGATGGCCGAGATGGGATCGTTTGCGCTGTCACCCTGAACCATGGTGTAGAGGCGAGCGGAGGTGAAGGCGCCTTTGGTGCCCTCGAGACTAGCAGCCGCCTTGAATTCGGCCTCAAAGTCGGCTTGGGTCTTTGCGCGGCCGTCCGTGAATGTAGAGCCGTAGTTGAAGCCTTGGAAGGCCTGTGCCGTCGACACGGCGGACAGGAGGGCCGCCAGGCTCAGAACGCGCATCTTGAGGGTTTGGGAGATTGCGTGTAAGTCAGAGAAGTCGAACGCTGTATGATACGATGGTTGGCAATGGGTAGGCCGGCTTCTCTGATGACTTGGAAACTAGATATTAAGAAGTGGTATGATGAGGCCAAAAACGAGGACACTTGAAGCGGGATGTTGGAGTGGCCGGAGAGTAATGTAGGATCAAGGAATTCTGGAAGGCCTTGAGGATTTACGAAAAGAGGTAGGAAAGGTGAAGGGGGAGGGGCGAAGGACGAGCTAGAAAAGGAGAAGTAGATGCTTGATCAGATCACATAAAAACAAGCTCGGCTATGCTTGTAGGCTTGCCTGTCTTTTGCACATGGCATTGTGAGTTGGTATGGTAGCGGAACTCCCCTCCACCCCAGTCCCTCTTTCTATTTCTCACCCCCTTCCTGGGGCAAGGTGCCTATGACATGACCAATCCAGAGGGGAAGAGTCGGCCGAGGTACTAGTGTATGTAGATGGGTGGGAGAATCTGGAAAGGGAAAGTGATGGAAGCCGCGGTGCGGTCGGGTGGCCCCACTTGCCCGGGCTCCGTGTTGGCCGCCCACTGTCGTTGCTGCCGTCACCAGTGAAGCCTTTGACACATCACTCCCACGAACCAGGTGTATCCCGTATCGTCGTTGCGACTCCAGGGCCGTTTAGGCCGTCTCCCCCTGAAGCGATGAGGCGATGAGGTCACGTTGGGGTGCCTGGCAACCACTGGCAACCGCTTCGGGGCAGGGCGGGTTAAAACAAGCACCCAATCACGGGTGCCGTCCCATTTTTACCGGCGTGACGGCGCCCAACTTGGGCCGTTGAAGAGCCCCGGCTCCCCGCTGGCCGCCCATTTTTAGCAGCCACATCCACTATCGTCACCCCCAGGCCCCTGTCGCCCGGCCAGACCGTAGTCAACCCCGCCGAATCTACAGAGTGCAACCCCTCCCCCGTGTTTTCAAGCGACAAAGATGATGCGGGCGGCCACACCTGCCAGGGGTTTTCTGCTCAATATTTTGCTTAGTGACGCGCTTTCTTTGCAGAAACGAACCTGGAGTTGCCATCTTTCCGGCCAGCAGCCGTCATACGACCAAGCATAAAGATTCGATGAAATTGAGCAGCAGCAGCACAGCCGAGAGCTTCCGAAGATACCCTTCACCCCGCCACTGTTTACCGAGCTGGCTCCAGCTCAACTCAAGTGTCGGCCGTCGTTCTGATGTTGGGTCTCTTGAGCGATTCCCAAGCCGAAAGCAACTGAACCAAGGGAGGGGGAAAGCCAAGTCCCAGGCAACTGGCAACGACCCGGATGAAGCAGAGAGAAGCGAGAAAGTTGGAAGCGACAGCTGCAGGTACCAGAACGTGCTTGCTTCCCGGTCATGCAAGTGACCAGGAGTAGCAACAGTAGCGCCACATTTCACCGTTGTGATGGAACTGCGGGATGGAAAGAGCCATCAAGCCACCAAGATGTCGCCAAGCCCTGAAGTCGGGTAGGCACTCCGTATCCGCACTACGGTACAGGTACAGCATGTATTACATAATCATTACCTTCTCTTCGTGATGCTGACACGAACGGGGCAGGTGGCTTATCTACACCACACTGCATCTTACCACGCGAGGCCGGCGTCAGAATACCCATCTCGTGGCTTTCCCTACCCGCGCCCCGAAAGATCACGGGTGATCATGGCGGGTTCGACCAAGACCAACTCGATCGACCCTGTGGCGGGTATCGTGCAACACACACAGCCTGACAAACCGAAGCTTACTCGCAACAGCACTCGCAAGGTACGGACCGGTTGCATAACCTGCAAGAAGCGCCACGTCAAATGCGACGAGGGCAAGCCCCATTGCCTCAAATGCCTCCAGAGCCGCGGGCACTGTGAAGGTTATGCTGTCGAGCAGCGAAAGGATCCCCCGAAGCCGGGCCAATTCTGCTGGGACTCTTCGCAGGTAATACGCCATGCCGCACCCCCGCGAGCTCAGGCGTTGCTGAACTTCGACTTCCTCGACTTCGGAAACGACCTGGGGGTCATCTACTTTGACGAGTTTGTTGGTCTCGTCAGCGCACCTTGGACCAGTGCGGCGTCCGGCGACGACTTGTGGGCTGTCACTGTTCCTCAACTCGCCCGAAACAGCGACACTCTCCGCTCCGCTGCCATGGCTATCGGGGCTCTGAGTATGTGGCATCGACAGTCTCCGAACAGACGCCTAAGTACCTTGTCAGTTCCCGAGGTACCGGGAAATGAGGGGGACTCGCACTACTTCAATGCCGTTGCTCATTATTGTCAGTCTCTCAAGTCCCAGAGCCGACATGCTTCTTTGCAAGATACCGTCGTACTGTCAGTACTGTTGCTCTACTTCGAATCTCTCAGGGACAACCGGAAAGCCGCACTGGATCATGTCAATCACGGCCTGTCTCTGCTGCTCGCTCTGATCACCGATGAGAACTCGCAGCATCATATTGCCGGCCTGGCGCCAAACCCAAGGCCGCTTCTCGCGGCGTTGGCTGGTGTCTACAACCATCTCACCCCGCAGGCTCGGAGCGTTTTGAAAGACAGGATCGGGTCCGGACCGCCCCTGCCGAACCTTGCAAAGGGTTTGAAGAAGAAAAACCATACAATCGAATCTTTCATGGTTCTTCTGAGCCAGCTGCCGGTGACCGGGACTGACATTGGCGACGTCCCAGCCGTCTTCAACAGCCTCGATGACTACCAAGAATCATGGTCCGCTATCCGAAAGGCCCACACGGCAATGGTACCCATCATGGTAGAGACCTTGACATCATCCGGGGCCATGCATTCAAAGGATGATAAAGCCATCGAAGACTTCCACCGCAATCTTCTCGGAAACGACCGCATCAGAGATTTCTGCGACCGTTCCGCCAAGGCAATGGACGCCCTGGACGTCGCCTTCCAGCCACTCTTTAATAAGATCATCATGACCTACGACGACGAATCACCCGTTTATTTGAGAGCAATACATCTGCGTCTGCAGTACTTGGGCGTACACATCTTCGACAACCCCCCAGAGTACATTGACATGGCGTCGTTGAACACCCGTACGCCGCTTTTTCGCGAGTACCTCTCCGTAGCCTCGATAGCCCTACGCCTGGCCAGGCGGGAAGTTCAAAGGAACCCGGCTCTACAAATGTCGCTGCAGTATGGTCTATCTTGGTACCTGCTCATCATGGCATTTTTCTGCCGAGATCCGCTGCTTCGTGATGAGGCAGTGGGAATGTTGAGAGACTATCCAGGTCAGGATGGGCTTTGGAGCACGCGGGCCCTCTACGCACTGGCATTGAGATGCCGTCTGGTAGAGCAGCGGAATGCAATGGAGGGCACCCCTGATGAGCAATGGGCCCGCCTTTGGCGCCGCGAGTTCGTATTCGAAGATGGTGGCGATCGGATCATCTTTCGGTACATGGACAGGAATGAGGCGACGGGGAAGTGGGAGCTCGTGGAAGACTTGGCCGAGCTCGAAGAGGGCACTTACGAGATGCGATGGAGACGCCAGCCGGTCACCGGATCCGGGGGGCTGCTCATGGTAGAGCTGTATGCCGCTGCGAACGCGGAAGATGAGACACACACCCCACCATGAAGGAAGCCTGAGATTACGGCCAGAGATGAAGAGGGCTACAGACAAAAAGAGCTGCCGAGAGATCACCAGCGTGGAAAGGCACGATTTCAGGTGCTAGGAGCACCAGAAGAGGTATGTTTGGGACTGGTCTATCTGCAGAACTGAAAAGAAGAGTATGTTGAAGTCGGGACAGTCTGATGCCCAGACGAAGAAGTAAAAGACACGGCCTGCCAAAGTGAACGGCAGCTCCGGATGATATTTTACAATGCGCCACGCAACCTTCCGCAACGTGACCGCAATCACTGATCCAATGCTTGGCTTTGACACTACACATCGTCATTAGCAGTGGGAAACGAAGGCGAGTGAGAGTATGACTGACCATTTCCCAGTAAACGCCCTGCTTTCTTATCAGGTCACCGTGGGATCCCTTTTCCACCACCTTGCCGTCGCTGAAGACGAAGATGACATCCGCGTTCTGGATAGTCGAGAGTCGATGAGCCACGGCGATCATCGTACGCCCGTCACGCGCCCGCTCGAACGCGGCCTGGACGATCTTTTCCGATTGGGAATCCAGGGCAGAAGTCGCCTCGTCCAGCAGAAGAAGCTTGGGGTCTCGGATGAGGGCCCGCGCAATGGCGATGCGCTGCTTCTGACCGCCGGACATGGACACCCCCTTTTGCCCGACGTCCGTGTTATAGCCCTCGGGTAGCGAGACAATAAAGTCGTGGATGAAGGCGTCGCGACATACCTCGTGAATCCTTTCGTCCGGGATCGAAGCAGGGTCGGGGATGCCAAAGAGGATGTTGTCACGTATCGTGCCCCGGAACATGATCGGCTCCTGAGCAACGAGCGAGACGTTCTGCCGGTAATCGTAGACGTTGAGGTCATTGACGTTGACGCCGTTACAGAGAACAGCACCCCGGTGAGGTTCCACGTCATAGAAGCGCTCCAGAAGAGAGATGATGGTTGTCTTACCGCATCCCGACGGTCCGACAAACGCGGCGTACTGGCCCTTCTCGATGGTGATGTTCAGACCGTCAAAGACGACAACATCACGCGTGGGATACTTGAAGTAAACATCACGCAGCTCCACACGCACACCTCCCTCGGCTTCAGCGATGGCCCGGTCATCCACGACGGCGGCGTTACCAGCATCCGCTGACTCTCGGACGTCGAGGATCCGGTTGGCGGCCGCGGTAGCTTGCGCAGCACTAGGGGCCACGGCTAGAGACTGACTGGCTGCCTCCGCTCCCTGGATGATGGCCATGAAGCAGACAAAGAAGGCGTCCATTCTGTACTCGCCGGTGGCCAAAAGCCTACCTCCATACCAGAAGATCAAAGCCTGGCACCCAAGACTAACGCTGTCTGCGAAACCATACAGCACCGCGGTCCACTGCGCCCTGCGGCGAGCGGCTTGGATATGTCCGTTCAAGAGCCTCTGGTAGCGGTCGTTGATCGAGGCCTCCATGGTGAGGGACGAGACGGTGCGGATGGCCCCGATGGCCTCGGTGGCGAATTGAGAGCTTTCCATGAAGACCATGGAGTTCATGCGTTCGAACTGGACTTCTTGTCGGTATTTCCACAGACCAGCAAACAACATAAGTGGCATGGCGACACACATGGCGACGAGGCCCAGCTTCCAGCCGAATATCAACGCAATGGTAACGCATCCGATAACGGTGAACACTCCGCTTAAGAAAAGACCGAGATTCAGGCCGAGGAGCTCCTCCAACTGTTTCGCATCACCTCCGACGCGGGCGCTCAAAGACCCGTGGGAGTTCCTATCGTCGTCGAAGAAGCTGATTTTCTGGTGTAGCATGTCGGCAAGGTACTGCTTCTTGTACACGGCGCTGACGAAGTACTGTGTGTGAAGGCCTATCCAGCCTTGGATGAAGTAGAACAAACCGACGCCGCCGGCCAGGGCGAGCCACATTAGGCCCAAGAAGTCCGCCTGGTGTCTGAGCTCGTTACCGCTCAGAAGAAAGACGTTGATAACCTTTGCTATGAGCCAAGCCTGGATCGGTGTGCCGGCTGCCACTGCCATTGCAGCAAAGATGATGCCCAGGTAAGACGGCCACCTAGCTCGCTGATTCCACATGAGCTTCCCAAAGCTGCGAACGAAACCTCGGGGCTTCGAAGATGTCTTCTCTTGAATAGCATCGGCGCTTGAAAGACTCGCCGGCCTCTCCGAGTCACCAAGAAGCTTTTCCGGCTCGTCTTCATGCACCATGATCTCGGTATCATCAGTGTCGGCTTTGTCCGGCGTCGACAGATACAGTGACTGGGCCCGGACCAAACCACTGTAGAAGCTCAATCTGTCGGACGTCAGACTTCGGTGCGTGCCCTTCTCGACTGTGTGGCCCCGCTGAAGCACGACAATACGGTCTGCCTTCTGGATCGTCGACAGCCGATGAGCGATGGTGATAGTCGTACGGCCTTTGGTGACTCGGTCGAGGGCAGCTTGGACCACCTTTTCGCTCTTCGCGTCGATGGCGCTCGTGGCTTCGTCGAGGATGATGATGCGAGGCTTCTTGATGATGCTTCGTGCAATGGCCAGACGCTGCTTCTGGCCACCAGACAACTTCGCTCCGCCATCACCGACTCGCGTGTCGTATCCCTGTGGGAAGAAAATGGTCAGACCGGGTCCAAGCAAACAGAAGACGGAGCGAAGAAGTGAACTGCTTACATCAGGCAAGCGATTGATAAACTCATGGGCATAGGCCTCCTCGCATGCCTCCTGAACCAGCTGTCGCTTCCGAGCCTCGGGCACGTGCTCCCACTCCGTACCGATGAGACCGTTCGAGACATTACCAAAAATGGTGTCGTTGAAGAGGAAAGGCTCTTGTTGCACCAGACCGACCTGCGATCGCCACCAACCGAGGTCGAGGTCTTCGATATTCACACCGCCAACCGTGATTGTACCGGAGAGCCGGGGCTTCTCGGACAGCCTCATGTCGTCGATGGTATCCACACTCCCCTGGTTTGGCTTCTCGCCTGGCTTCACCTCAACGACTTTTGGCAGAGAATGTTGTTCTCTCAGAGAATACCACCGTTCGAGTAGGCCGACGATGGTGCTCTTACCGGAGCCCGAGGGTCCGACGAGGGCGACGTTCTGACCTGGCTGAATGCGGAAGCTGAGATCATCCAGAACCTTGACACCAGGGCGACTAGGATACTCGAATGTAACGCCCTCAAAGACTATGTCTTGGGACTCTATGTCAGGCCTGAGGGAGCCGGAGGGGGGCTGAGGGGCGTCGATGACGACGAACAGCTCGCAGGCAGCGACCATGGCCTTACTGACCGCCATGAGGGGCGTCGAGATGCGCTCCAAGGAAGTGAGAATCATCATGACTGACATCAGCACAATGATGACGACGCCAGCATTGTCCAGGGCGCCATCCCTGAATTTCTTCGTGCCATACCAAAAGGACAGACCGAAAGACCCGAAGACGCCAAAGAACTACGTTTCCGCTGGTCAGCCTCGCATATGCTATGGGTCATAGGTACTCACGATCAGGCCTAACTGAAGACCGACGACGGGGGCAATCTTCTGAGCCCGCTGCCTGGCCTTGTGGACCCATTCCTCATATCGGGAAATAACGTGATCCTGAGCGCCGCAGGCCATGACCAACCGAATGCCGCCCAGAGCCTCGCTTGCGATGGCAGTACCCTGAGCGTCAGCCTCGGTCGTGGCCGTCTGGCCCTTGAGAATAATCGGCATCGCCACGGCCAGGACAACCATGATGTACAGGACCAGCGAAGACGTCACCAGGGTGAGGTCCCAGCTCCAGATGAACGCGATAACGATGGCGGCCCATATGGTTCCGTTGAACTCGAGAAACGTCCCCAAGCGCTCCGAGATGCCCAGCTGCAGCGTGTTCGACGTGGATGTGATGGCGGTCGCGGGCGCGCCGGGCGCCATGGAGTCGATAACGTGAATCGGCTGGGCGAAAAGGGCCCTCATGTAGTGCAGACGCACCGCGGACGAGAGCCGGATGCCGATCATCCTGAAGCAGAACTTGTTGATGGCGTTGAGGCCCCACCGGGCGACGAAGAGCGCCGTGATGTAGAGCGCCTGTCTATTCAGCAGCGCCTCGAACTGGGCGCGCGTCACGGTGGAGTTTGCGCGGAAGAAGTCGGTGAACTGGCCGACCAGCTGGCCGAAGATGATGTTCATGAGGGGCAGCGAGACGCCCGCTCCGATGGACGCCACGGCGGCGATGATGTACACCAGGAAGTCCCATTTCGTCGCGTACGTGAAGACTCTGAGGTAATCCGAGAAGGCCGGTGTTCGCTCGCGGGTCTTGGGTTGCGTCGTCGTCGGCGGCGGCGGCCCAGCGGCGCCCCCGCGGGCGGGCGCTGATTCCCTCCTCATCGTCGGTGAAGGCGAAGCTATGTAAGTCGGATAAGCAAAAGATCCCTGAGATTTAGGATCGTCAACTTTCTTCAACAGTTCCCCGAAAAGAAAGGAAAATTGTAAGGACAGATAGAGGACCGGGGAGCTCCAAGACTACCTATGGGTCCCGGAGGAAAAAATGTGCTTTGGCTTTTTTTTTTTCTCTTTCCTTCTCGATGGTGCACCGGCTTAATGCTGGAGGGTCTGATCACGCTTGTCCCTCACAGTGCTTGGCCCGTTTTGACGGTCAAAGACTGGCGTTGGGCCCGGAGGGTGGCTGGTGTCCGGAGGAGTTGCTTCGATAAGTGTCGGAGGACGGACAACCTTTTGATAGGTATTCAAGGTGAAGAATGGCTTTAAAAGCGAAAAAAAAGGAGTGAGTGAGCTTGAAGCCTTTTCTGGTCAACGGCCACGATGTCCTTGTAATCCAATCTTTTTTTTTTTTTTTTTTTAAATTTACCATCTCATTATTCCTGCACAGCGTATGTCTAAATACCGTATCCGAGTACCATCTGGAAGTATTCGAGAAAGCTGCCTACAGTGTACCTGCATCTCCGCCGGCCGCCGGGTCTTACAGGGCCGGCCATCATCGGGTCCCCCCAACTGCTGCGAGGTCCGGGCCCCGCCCCGCTTCTCCCCGTACCATTACCGCTTTTGGAAGGTTACGAGCCGAGCGTGCCTGAATGCGTAAGCAGGTCCACGGGTACGACGGGGGATTCGGAAAAGCTCTACGACCCCAGAGCCAAGAGTCTAGAGGCTACTCACATTAAATTGAACTTCGGAGCTTTCATCACCAATCATGCCTTGCTGCGCTCTCGAGCCCCCTCCGCGGATGCTGATTCGCCCCACCCCGGAGCTGCTTTGCTGTGCTTTGCTGTGCTGTATGCCCGGCGGAGAAGTTGGTGGGGAGAGTCAACTACGATAAGCTCCGGTCTGGGTTTTCTCACGAGGATACGAAGCTTGCATGCCTAGTATTCTCCCCTTTCTCCCCATGCGGCTTCACCGTCGTCACGGCCGAGGCGGAGGTTATCTCCGAGACGAGATCTCTGTCAGCATCGGTCGACAAGACTGAGCCCTCCGGATTATAGACGCTTGGGGTCATTGCACGATTCTTTCCGCCACTAGGTCATGTCAAGGCTGACTGCGAGGCATCCGAGGGGCTATCATCGTTTGTCATTTTCCCGCGTCCTGGCAGGCCGGGCGAATAGGCAGAATCGACGAGGCAACATTGAGTTCCGTGCTGGTAATCGTCTTCAATTCCAGGTTATTGTCGTTGAGCATTCGGGCCTTGTAGCAACCGAACCATCCCTTTCTTACCCAACGTCATCTCTGTCCGACTCTCTCCTGGCACTCCGTGCGACTCCGCGGCGCACATCATCGCGTCGTTTCCTGCATCCAAGCGAAAGGCATTGGGTATCTTTCCGAGTGAGCCATGTCATCATGCGCGCCGTTACCAGGCAAAGTCATTCCGTTTCAAACATATCCGCGTATACCCCTAATCACGCCCGACTTCTTTCCCTTCTTTTCGCCGTCGTCCTTCTTTCCCCTCTCCTCGTTTCGCCGATTCTGAACTCCGCCTGAAGGGGTGGGTTGGATTAGTTGATCCTCTAGAATCCATCTTTGAACCGAAGTCGGGCCGCTCCAGACTCACCTCTGCCGAAGTATCGGGGATCCGTCGTCGTCGGGCTGGCCTCGTCCGTCTCCAGGGGGCTCGACGGCGCCGGCGCAATATGCGACGAGCTCGAGGGAACCGGTGTCGACGGCTTGGACATGATTGGCGGCGTCATATTGTACGAAGACGGGTCGAGAAAGTCCGTGTCCGACAAGACTCGGTGGAGCCCTGAACGGCTGCCTCTCGTTGTGACGGGGCTGGTCGAGTGCATCGACCCATCCCCGTCCCCGTCCATTCGGAAAACAAAATCGCCTCGCCCATGCGAGTGTGAGGATCCCACTGTGAACTTGCTCTCCTCCATTTGAGACTGCAACACCGTGTACTTCCGCATCAGCGCTGTGTACTGTTTCTGCAGTTCCGCCTGCTTGGCCCGACTTGCTGCCAACGCGCTCTCGACAGCTGCCTTGGTCTCCGCCGTTCGCGTGCTATGCATGCCCTCGTGCGCCTCGATAAGCTTCGCGTTCAGCACTCCGATCTGGGTCTGGAACAGCTTCTTCGTCTTTTGCAACTCCTCCTCGCGCGCCTTGAGCTTCAAGTCCAGCAGTTTCGCCTTGTTCTCCGCCTCGCCCGCCGAGATTAGAGCGGCTTCCCTCTCTGCCTCCTTGGCCTGAAGGTTCCTCTCGGAAATCGACAATCGCTCCACCTCGGATTTCAGCCGGTCAATGTCGGCAGCATTGATCTCAATGGACTGCATGTTTTGCTCGGAATTCAGTTCCTTGACCTCGGCGTCGCAGACCAGCTTCTTCAGCTTCTCGCACTCCTCTCTCGCGCCCTGCAGCTCTTGCTCCAAAGACTGAATCTGCAACTTTGTCTTCCTCGACTCCTCGCGCAACGTTCGTAACTTGGCGGACAAGTCGAACTCCCATTTCTTCGCCAGCGTTCGGCTTTTTTCGGACTCCTTTCTTATCTGCAACTCTGCCTTTTTCGAGTCCTCCAGTCGCTTCCTCAGTGTTCGGTTGTTAAGGATCAGATTCTGCATCTCGGCTTCGCTCGCCGCCTCCCTAACTTGTCTCCGACGTAGTTCTCCGATATGCGCCATGTGTTGCTGTTTGAGATATCTCTCAAAATTCAGGTCATTGTGCAAGAGCAGAATTTGCCGCTGCAAATGAGCAACCTGAGAGTGCCCGTCAGTTGCAGAAGGCGGCGCGGAGTTTGTCGGCACCGAAGGAGGTATGTAACCCGATGACTTCTCTGCCGCAGATTCCTGGTGGCTGAGTACGAGCGAGGGAACGCTGTCGTTGGCCAAGGACTGATGCAATCCCGACTTGATGACCTTGTTCGAGTGTATCATGTCCTGCAGATGCGTGTGCGAGCTCGACGAAACAAGTTGCGGAGGAAGAGTTGGACTGTCGCCAGGGACGTCTACCTTAGGGGTTTCCAAGGAGTTCCTGTGAGATGGCTGGCTCGACAGCGAGCCCTGACGTGGCGTGATCGAGGGTACGCGGCTGCTGGCTCTCGATTCTTGTTCGGGACTTTGAGTGTGTCTCCAGATTTCAGGCCCAGATTCGTGCAGAGAGCTGCTCAACAGAGCAGGTCCCAGGCCTTCACGGTCTTCCTCCTCGCTGAGTATTGAGCTCTCACCTTCAGCCACCTGTGCGACATCAGGGTTCACCACGGCGAATGTGTCTGCCGAGACACGCAAGGATATGCACTCGGCAACTACCTCGGCAGGCTCGCTCGTCATCCAACGCCCAAAGTCTGTTTTCTCCGACTCTATCGTGAGAGTATAAAAGTTTGGATGCAGAAGGTGGCTTTGTCGAAAGCGCTCGGACTTGTGACGTATCTCGGTCGGCTGAACCTCAACTTCGTCCGGATTGGCCGCGTTCGCATGCCGAAGATACCGCTGCGGTTTCCGGATGTAATCCATGAAGTTGATGGGATACAGGCCGTACAGCACAGTGAAGTAGTTGACGAGATGCAGGACCTCGACGTCGTCCGTTTCCTGGGAAAAGGAGCACATCTCCCAGCCAGAAGGCGAGGCCGAACTCTTTTCATCTGATGTGGCTTCGATCAACCCCGTCCGTTCGCTGTCCCAAAATAGCAGCCGTGCATAGATGTTGAACAGGTTTGGTAGATGCGGCACCAGGGAACTGGGCATGTGTGGCAATATCATGATCAAAGCGGTGAGTGTGACGGAGATGACGGTCGTCGACGTGTCCTGTTGTAGGCATCGCAACATGTTGTTGAACAGCGGGGTCTGTAGGATCTGGTGCAGATGCGGCGGTTGATTCTGCACGAATTCGCAGAGCAGTTTGGCGGCACGCGCTCGGAATTCGCCTCGGATGAAGAAAGTGTCTAGGGTGAAGAGGAAGTCCTGGTGACGGAGATTAGCGTCATTGTTCGCAGGCACACCCAAGCCGTAACGTGGCGCAACCTACCCTGGGCTTCTTCTTGCCGTAGGCCAGCAAGACCTGGCGTATGGAGCGTTGACTGGACTCGGCAGTCAAGTCGTTTGCCGAGTATATCTTGTGGTATTTCTCCATCCATGTCAACAGCAGTCGCTTGGCAAACGGGTTCACCACAGGCTCCGATGTCGCATCACCGTTGTCGGGCGACCCAAGCATCAGCGCCTCTAGTGTCGCATTGTGCGATTCCTCCATCAACCCCTTCTCTCGGGTGAGGTGCTCGATGACCGGGTCGTTAAGGATATCCCACCACTTGAAGAGGCGGGCAGGCGTGCGAAGTACGGGCACGAGAAGGCGGAAGATGTGGATGAAGACGGCATACTTTGCCGGCGCACCCTTGACGTGCTTCTCGTAGATGCTGAGCAGCTCATCCTGCAACCTGTCGGAGCTCGAATCGTCGTACTTCTCGTGCTTGTTCAGGTAGGCATCGACGATCTCGGCAACGTCGTCGGGCAGCGGGAGAGACGGCGAAGAGGAGAGGAAAGACGTCAGGGCTTTGGACAGGTCCTTGAGTGACCTGAACAGGGTCTTGTTAGCGGATCGCGTGCGACAAGGGCGAGTTGGGGGAGCTGGAATGCTGTTGGGACGAATATCGCGCACCACATGATTCAGGGGAGCTGGGTGCGAAGTGCAGAAACGACGAGAGAGACGGGGAAATCTGGCCACTTACGCTGACGACGCCATGTTGCTATCTTTGACTCTTCATGGAGCCTTGCGATGTTTTAATCGTTCGGAAAAGCAAGGCGAGAGCCGACTGCAGGCGCGGGTGCGAGGTCGATATCATGCAACTGTCAGGCGGAATCTGCTGATGCAAGGTACAAGCTTTGCCGGGGACCCTCACTGGTGCGAGGCCGGGAATGGAATGGGCGTGGGTTCTGGAAGGTGGGAAGGGAGAAAAGATTGGATCATTGGTTTGGCCGCTGGGGAGGGGCCTGGCGAAAAAAGCGAGGTGTCGGTGGCGAGCGGTCACGGTACCTGGTAAATTACCTAAGGAACGGCACCATACGGGCACTCTCCAACGCTCCAATGCCGCTGGCGGCAGGTCGCCAGGCCCTTCCCTCCACTGCCTGGTTCCCTGTGGTGCGCTGAAATGAGCCTGGGCGGCGCCATACCTTGGAAGGAAAGGGGTGTTCCTGGCGACGGGTGGAGCTACTTCGATCTCGGCGGCCGGCTCGCCCTGCGCGCATGTACCGAGACCCCACCGGTGACCTCACGGGGCTAAAACCCCGCAATCCGCGTCTCTGCGCCATGCGCCGTGGGCCACCGATGCACCCGACCCCAGGAAACGTACGGGAGATAGTGGGGCCATTGGACCACTTGAAGCTGTTGTGGGTTGTGGCCTTGTCCAGAAACGCACCTGATCAGTCACCGATGGGCAGTGACCTGAGCTGAGGGGCCTCTGCTCGGCCGTCTGCGACGTACCGGCCGGCCATACTGCTTGTCGATGCAAATCCATGGATGTACCTATCTACCTACCCGACCTCTTGCTGGTAGGCAGGATCAGGAGAGCTGAGGAAGTATCCAGAGGGAGGCAGGTAGGTACCGCGTCTTCCACGGGTTTTGGTCTGGTCTCGTTTGGTCTGAGGAGGGCAAGAGATCGGGTGGTGGTGCAACCCCTCCTTTGTCCAGATGACTCGACCCTTATTGCTTGCTTCCCCTCCCTCTTTTAAAGCAGATAGCTCCAAGCTCAGGTCTTCTTCTCCTCCTTCCCTTCCCATCATCCACATCACCAACCAAGCTCTCACCACTCAAACGCACCTACTCAATTCCCCTCGAGGACCTTCACAGTGAACTCTTCACGGTTCCAATTGCGTCAATCAGCCCACCAGCAAGCACAAGCTTCACCACTATTCCTCCCCCTTTAAACCATACCAAAAAATACCGGCAAGATGGCTGCTAAGAGCTCTGCAGTGGCGGACGAGCCCGTTGAGGTTCTGTTCGCCCTGCAGCCTAACTTCGACCTTCTTGACATGGCAGGCCCAATGGAGGCTCTGACCACCGCTCTTCACGACAAGAACGACAAGAGTGAGTCACCGTTTGTTTGTCTTCTCGGACCGGCCGCCCCTCCCTCCACCCCGGCACAACCTTGGAACGCAGCGCAGCTGACCAGCCCCCTACCCCGCAGACTCCAAGGCCTTCGAGTGCACCATCGCGGCCGCTGAGCCCAAGGTCGTGTCCGACTCGGGCGTCACCATTGGCACCCAGATCTCCTTCAAGGAGGCCTACGAGCGTCTCAGCGACTTTGACGTCCTCGTCATCGTCGGCGGCGACAGTGATAAGATCATCAAGGCCAACGCCGAGCCCCTTCCCCTCATCGCCGCCTTCGCCGAACTGCAGAAGAAGGACCCCACCCACGAGCGAACGCTCCTCTCTATCTGCACCGGCTCTCTGTTCCTCGCCAAGCAGGGCGTCCTTGCCGGCCTCTCGGCCACCACCCATCAAGACTACATCACCACCCTTGAGATCCTCTGCAGCGAGTCTGTCACTCGCAACCTGACGGAACGCACCGACGTCGTCGAGGACGCCCGCTACGTCGTCAACAACCTCCGTTTTGACCTCGGCGATGAGGACGAGAACCCCTACGTCCGCCGCGGATCCGACAGCGGCCGCCGGCCATCCAATGCCAGGTAAGCCGCTTATTAGCCTTCCCATCTCCTCACGTCCACTCACTTACAACATCAAAACAGAAAGGGCAGCATGTCCTTCAAGAGCTCGGGACGCCGCGAGTCCATCACTCGCCGCGCGGCGATGCGCCTCGGCGGTCTTCGCGTGATTACCTCCGCGGGCGTCAGCTCCGGCGTGGATGCGTCTCTGTACCTTGTCAGTGCCCTCGTCTCCGAGGAATCGGCCGAGGAGGTCGCCCGCGTCATGCACTGGACCTGGAACAAGGGTGTCGTTGTTGACGGCCTTGATGTTTAAACGAGATACGAATACCCATGAGCAAACGGATGGATGGTAAAAGTTCATTCAAGATTCATGAAGATCTGTAAGAAGGACGGGAAAAGCCTTCCAGATGTGTACGAGATCATGAGATCTCATTAGTATTGAAGCAATTACGTGTTTATTAGTGCAATCAACTCAACTTCTTCTGGACCTTTTACGTTTCTCGTGACATCTGGCCACTCGGCTCGCGCATTGTGCTGCTCGCCGTTACTACCCAAAATGTCCAGCACTTTTGCTACCTACCTCGCGGACATTTTGTGGCTGATCGTCCATACGAATAAACTCCGAAGGCGCGTGGGCTGACATAAAAAGTTCCCGGGTGCTGAAATCTGGGGTACAAGCTTTGACGGACCAGGCAATCCCTAGGAAAATCTCTTGGGTTGCACGTAATAGGTCTCGTTGGCCAGTCTGTCCGTGTCAGCGACCTGAAAACATCGGATTAGGACAGCTGGACTGCGCTGAGTAGTTACGTGTCTCAGGCCAAGGTTTTACCCCGGATGAAGCCATCAGCAGCATTCCCTGTCACCTGAAGCTCAGTCCCGACACCGAGGGCCGCAAGAGCTGGCAAACAAATTTGTTCGAGTGTTCGAATTTTAGGCCTAAAGCTTGAAACCTCCGACAACCAGCACGTCGCGTGACATACTCTCAAACATCCCGAATCAGGGCTTGAACGAGACACCATTGGAATGTTTAACTGCCACCGTTGAGCCCTAGCAACAGCAGCGGAAACCAGTAAAGTTCTGCCAGTTTTCTTGTCGTGTTCACCTCAACGGCTGTCCGGATGTTCCGGTGTGGGCAGTGGGAACCTCACGGCTTCACATGTGGGCCCAGAAATTTCGGGGCCGTAAGTGGGTCCAGGTCCCCGTCAGGTCGAACCGGCCAAGACCAATTCCCGCATTTACGTAGTTCCGCTTTGTCCAATCAACAGCCGCGGCGCTCTAGACCTCTCTCAACGGTACTAGTAACTTTTTTGGATTCTCGCGATCGGCCAACAGCCTCACGACCCTCCCCCCAGAAAACGAGGCGACAAGATGGTGCGAACATTAATAAAGAACACGAGCGGGCCGTCGTTCAAGCTCGGAAGGAAGAGGGTATTTTTGTAAGAGGCTCCTCTTCCATCTCTCTGCACCCAAGACAATTCCCCCCTTCCCGAGTCGCGCCACATGCTCAGAAAAAGCCGCCGGAAAACTGACCTCTCTATGTCCACAGCCCGGAGCATGTCATCACCTTCATCCGAACCGACAAGCAGCCTCCCAACTGGGCGACCTTCCATGTGCCCCTGAGATGGAACAAGTTCGACCTGCGCGACTACCTCTGGAACCTGTACGGCGTCGACTCGGTCAACGTGCGCTCGTGGTTGAAACAGAAGCCGGTCACGAGGAAGGGAAGCGGAGCGGGCAGCTACTACCGACCTCTACCCGACAAGTACATGACAGCAGAGCTCACCACCCCCTTCGTCTGGCCCGAACCGCCTAGCGACCTCGAGCCTTGGAGCAACCAGCTGTGGGAGACCCGCGAGGAGATCAGGGAGCAGCAGGAGACCATGCAAACGGAGCGAAGCCGGGGGAACCTCCCCTACCCGAGCAAGCAGCCGATGGACGCCCAGCGCAGGTTCCTGCGCGACGAGGCGGAGGCGCTGCTGAAGGGAGAGAAGAAATGGGAGGGTCATGTCCAACTGGACAGCAAGTGGGATTACCTCGTCAAGGATGCGAAGGCGGCCAAGGCGGCCAGGGAGGCCGAGGAAAAGGCAAAGGAGGAGGCCAGAAAGGCCGAAGCCAAGGCGGCCAAGGAGAAGAGCACTCGGTGAACGACTCTCGAGCTTCGAAAGTAACGAGAGGTGGTGAATATCACATGTACCAAAACCAAACACACTGTAGCTACCATGGGGTTGCATGCTTGTACAACAAAAAAAGAGGACGGCATGGAGACATAGGCCATGTCAATTGGTATTATTTTGTTCGCTGCTCTCTTCGACCTCGGTCTCGCCGGACTCTGTGGGTGCCACCCAGTATCGGGGCTCCTGAAAGCGAAGGACCTGGTTACCCCATGCCCACCAGCCGGCCGTCAGGTTGCGCGCGAAGACCTCGAGGCCGACGAACCCGCGGGGCAGCAGATCCTCGAACAGGCAGCGCAGGTTGGGCTTCCTCGAGTGAACGTCGGGGACCGCGGCGAGGACCCTCTGCGGTATCTTACGGGCACTGCCGCGTCGCCTGGCGATGATCAGCCTCTCCCATGGCTTTCGCCAGGACGAGCCGGTGTCGAATATGGGCTCTCCCTGGGAGGTGATTTTGATCCAGATCCATTCGGCCACGACCTCCAGGCCCCAAGCAGCGAGAACACCGTTCGGCGAAGTGAGAAGGTCAACGAGACTGGGTCTGTTAGTCACCCACACGGCAACGATGCCATCCTCGGCCAGGTGGGCTGCGACGGGTATCTGCTCAAGAAGCCGCCTAGTCTCCTTGAGACCATATACGGTGGAATACCCTCCTGTCTTCCTCTTGGCAGACTTATTCGGCCACGGCGGGTCCATGATCATGAGGTCAAATACGGGTGCCGTCGTGATGAAAGCCTCCCTCGTGTCTGCGATAGAGCCGCACAGGTACGCGGATCCTTCAGGAATGAAGTGCGCCGCTGCCGCTGCCTCCGGCTCGATCGCACCACGCGCGGCGTCCTCGCGCGCGGGATCGTCCTGCAGGCTTCTGCAAGCACTACCGTTGCCGCCACTGCTGCTTTTACCGCTGCTGCAGCAGCTGGTGATGCTCACGCCGGCGGTGACTCGCGGGAGACAGAACGGTGCGGTGTGATGTTCTCTTAGCGCGTCGAGGGCACTCCTCACCGCCGCCTCGGTCATGAGGTCAGCAAGCTGGCTCGCCGGCGTGCCTTGACTGTTGTGTTGGGGGTTCCGTGGCTCCGGTAACGGATAGGGCGCGGCGACAGGGTCGACGGAGAGGAGCCGCCGCGGCCCTCCACCTCCTCCGCCTCTGTCTCGTGCTGTCTCGGCACTTTGGGCCGGCAATACCTGGCTCTCCTCGATGGAGGCGGGGATGTCGACCAGGAACACGGATTGGCTCTCATCGCGGTATAGGATGCATCGTGAGCACGGCGGGCCTGGAGCAGACGGCCCAGAGGGCTTTGACGGGGGGCTGGGAACCATAACTTTGGGACTGCAAGTGTGTGGTTCTCAGAGCCCGTCTGCCAGGTCCGATGGTGCCTTTTCTTTGCTTTGTGGCTTTGACGGGAAGCCTTCCCCGGAGGCTTGAATTGAGGCCCGGCCAAGGGCAAGTACACAGGCTGACCGGACCCGGCGACGGCGTTTGGAGGAAATAGTGCGCCTAGTGGACTAATAACAGCAGTAGTCCAGTAATTAGTGCCGAGGTCCTGCGCCGGCGCACCGTCTCTGGCTTCTAGGAGAGAAACCAGAGGCGGTCTGGGGCCCATCTTAGGTATTTTCCCCTGGGGAATAATCTTATTCCTGGCGTGGAAAATTCCTATAGCTTTTACAAGCCCGTCCTAATTCTTTAGCCCGCGCCCCCCAATGCAGGGGCGATGGGCGTAGGTATCGTGGGCACCGCGTACAGGGACAGCCAGAGCAGAGATCGTCCTCATCAACAAAAGAAAAGAGAAAAAGTCCCCGAAACGACGCACTTGTATTCAACAAATCGTCAGTTTCTTGTGCCGCGCAGTGCCGCCTCTCGGCTCTGCCACCGTCCGTATCCGTAGGTACCTTACGTCCGTGGTTGACGCTCGGCAATCTTCGGCTCGTGGCCCAGACCCTTGTAATAGACTTAGCACTGAGCAGGCACGACAGTGCATCCACACCCCCAAAGGTACCGCTCACCCACTTTCCCCCCCTCCTAAAGGGCCCCGAGGGCGAAAGGGCGACGGCACGAGGCAATGAGAGGGAGCCTTTTAGAAAATCTCGCCCTTATGACGTCCGCCCCATCGCATTTCGGCTCCAGAACCCTTTTCCCCCTTCCTGCTGCAACTCTCCACGATCACCGCCGCCCCACGATCCCTACTTACTCGCGTGACACCTGGGACATTTCCTTGTTTCTTTTCTCTTTGTCTGCTTCGAATCCGAGAGACCCGGCACATACAGATCATATAAAGAGCGCTCCGCGGAATGCGCTTCGACTGACCTATCTCCCACACACCACACGAGCGAACGAGCGTCGCGGGTCGCGCCGACCAGGGAATGCCGTCAGCGCTATTGGAACATGCCTCCATGTCGGAGATAGCAACGAAGAAGCAACGACCAAAGCCAGAGACGACCACGACGCCTCCCGTCTGCCCGACCGACAACGACGACACGGTGAAGCTTAGGAAACAGACCCGG
The DNA here is from genome assembly GCA_014235945.1 of Colletotrichum plurivorum. Lineage (NCBI taxonomy): Eukaryota > Fungi > Ascomycota > Sordariomycetes > Glomerellales > Glomerellaceae > Colletotrichum > Colletotrichum plurivorum. Next base: position 828,329 of record WIGO01000001.1, on the reverse strand, counting down.
ACGTGGGACTACATCTGGAGGTCCGGCGTCGCGGGAGGCTTGGCAGGATGTGCTGTAAGTCGGATTGCAGACGGCTGTGAAGGCTGCAACGGGCGTGTTCTGACATGAAGGCATTCTGCAGGCAAAGACGGTCGTCGCGCCCCTCGATCGGGTCAAGATTCTCTTCCAGGCGAGCAACCCCCAATTCGCGAAATACACGGGCTCGTGGTTCGGCGTCGCAACGGCAATGAAGGACATACACTCCCACGAAGGCATACTCGGGCTGTTTAGGGGACACTCCGCCACGCTCCTCCGGATCTTCCCCTACGCCGGCATCAAGTTCCTCGCCTACGAGCAGATCCGGTCCATGGTCATACGCCGGAAAGACCAGGAGACCCCCTGGCGCCGCCTCATCAGCGGCTCCATGGCCGGCGTCACGTCCGTCTTCTTCACATACCCCTTGGAAGTCATCCGCGTGCGACTGGCCTTCGAGACGAAACACGGCGGCTCCTCCTTGACCGCCATCTGCCGACGGATCTACAACGAGCGCTTCGTACGGACCACCGGCACGGCGGCGTCCGAAGCCGCGGCCATCTCTCCAGCAATCGCCGCGATAGCGCCGCCCTCGGGACTCATCAACTTCTACAGAGGCTTCGCGCCGACCATCTTGGGCATGCTGCCGTACGCCGGCATGTCCTTTCTGACGCACGACACGGCAGGCGACATCCTCCGCCACCCGAAGCTGGCCAAGTGGACGTTACTTCCCCAGCCTAAGAACTCGCCAGAGGGCAAGGCCGCGCCGCTGCGATCCTGGGCCGAGCTGACTGCTGGTGGTGTCGCCGGACTCGTCTCCCAGACTGCCTCGTACCCGCTCGAGGTCATTCGCAGGCGGATGCAGGTGGGCGGCGCCGTTGGCGACGGCCACCGCCTGCGCATCGGCGAGACAGCCGCGATGATTTTGCGGGAGAGGGGCTTGCAGGGGTTCTTCGTGGGCCTGACGATTGGCTACGTCAAGGTGGTGCCCCTGGCGGCCGTGAGCTTTTACACGTACGAGCGAGCCAAGACCTGGCTGGGAATCTAGACCGTGCCACTCTCTCGTTGGAGAGTTTAGAAAGAAAAGACGAGCGGGCTGGCTGATTGAGGTTTGGCGTTGTTGGAACACTCTGGGACAATAGCATTTCTTGGGTTTTTACTTATATGAAGCACGCGGGTTAGAGGCAGCCACAGGAGTACCTATGAGGGAGGGAGGGCTAGAACGGAGGCTACCTGCACATGACACTGTCCAATAAACACACGAGTTTGTTGCGTCACACGGCGCGTTCTGGAATTCGCTGCGAGTTTTCTCATGGCCCGGTTGTGTGGGATTGCGAGCTCATTGGCCCGGCTCGTTTTATGATTCTTCGTCAAGGTATCTAATCTGTCACAACGCTCATTCCTTTTCCTCCCCTACACATCGCGTTATCTCAACGCCATCCTGAGAATTGTTAACAGAGTCCGGAAGGGGCGAAAGAAGCACGGAAACGTACCGGCACGCCCGTGGGCTCGAAGCTGTTGATCAACCTGCTCTCGTACCGAAGGTTCGGGTTTCCGACGCGGGTCATGTCCAACGTCTCCTCGCCCTCGCGCTTGAGGTACTGCTTGGCGATCCGGTCGTCGAAGCCGCCGCCGTCCTTGCTCGCCGCCTTGGTCGCATCCTTGGCCGCCGCGCGCTTCTCGGCGACGGAGCTCCGGACGTACTCGAGGTAAGGCGGGTTGCCGGGCTTGATGACGTTGTCGGCGGCGAGGACGGAGCCGGGGCCGACGAGGCGGAGCTGCTCGCACAGCTTGAGGTCCGTCGTGTAGGCGGGCTTGTAGTGGTCGAGGAACATGAGGTCGATTTTAGACAAGTCGCCGGCGGCGTGGAGGCGCCTGAGGGAGGCGTCGCTGGGGCCGACGACGACCTTGACAACGTCGGAGAGGCCGGCCAGGTCGACCAGGGAGCCGATCACGGCGGCGAACTCGGGGTTGCGCTCGAGGGAGTAGTACCGCCGTCCGCCGGCCTTGCGGAGCGCGGCGCCGAAGAGGATGCACGAGTAGCCGACGTAGCCGCCCAGTTCGACCTGTAGGGATCGGGATCAGATGAATCCTAATAATTCGAGTGCGATGCGCAGCAAATGAGCGACTTTGGATGATGTGCAGCAACTCAAAATGCTATGATGAGACGACGTGGGGGGTTCAAGTTGGGGTGACTACGCACCATGACCTCGGGCTTGACCTCGGCGATGAGATCCGTAACGATCTTGCCCTTGTCCTCGCCGACGTTCATGAGGTACTTTTTCGTGCGGCCAAAGTCGTCGATGGCCTCCAGGACGCGCTCGGGCGAGCTCCGGATGTCGTCGATGTCGGGCTGGCCGTAGACGAAGTGCAAGAGCTCGATCTCGCGGCCGTCGTCGAAGAAGACGTCCTCTTGCGAGGCGTAGGCCTTGCTCTCGTCAAAGTGAGGCATTGTTTTACGGATTTGGGGCGACGAGTTCACGGTGGGTGTACTGTTTCTAGAAGAATATGCCGAGTCAAGTGAGAATGAGAGCAGAAAGGACAAGAAAGGAGGAAGATGGGACAGAATGCGTGCTCCTGACAGCGAGGTTGGCTGCTATTATCACGATCTAATGTTTCCGGTCCACGCGATTCCCATCACACCAAGAATCCCCAAACCACTCGCGCCAGCAATACCGAGTGCGACCGGAACTGCATCTCTCGGCGGTCTTTACCTTTAACTTAGGTACCCCAGCGTCGTTCAGTTCACCGTGTGTCCTGTGGAGCTCTCACCCCGCCACTGTAGGTCAATTGCGAGGCATAATTCCCGGGCAGCAGAGAGCAGCAGAGCGCCCAGCTGCAAGGTTACCTCATCTTCTCGTAGTCGTTCGCATAGAGGACAAGGACAAGGTACCGCAGGGTAATGTACCGACCACTGACAACCAGTACATGCATGACGGTTAGCTGAAGGCAGCTCCGTTTATGGCGGGGTAAGATAATGGAGAAGGAGCCCCCAAGCCCCCTAGGTCTTTCCCCCGTACGGGTCCCGGTCAGGTGCTTTCGCGATCGGAATGCGGAGCGGGTTTGCTCGCGGAAGTGGGGTGGAGGTGGGGCTGGGCGAACTTCTCCTGCTTGTCTCTCTTTTAACCAAGTCATGACACGCACACAACACATCATCCAACGACCAAGACCGCGTCGTCGATGTAATTGAGTTTCATCCGCGCTGCCGCCAGATCCCACGCTACTCCCTCCCGGTGCCAGGATGGCCGTGATATGGCCTGTCAACCCATGGGAAATACCTCGTAGCTTGTCTCTGGACGGCTAAAGCGCATACCTACGTGTACCGGGGCTAGGCTTCGCAAGAGGGGAAATGCGAATGCAAACGCCGCTGATTCGATCGATGTGCGGTTGCAACCTGGCCGATGAACCACAGCAACACGGGTAGCGCTCTCCCGGTCCAGCAAAAGAACCCCTTAGATCCAGATGCGGTTCCCCGGAACATTGCCTCCCCCTGGCCCCCTTCACCTCTCGATCGTTCCCCACGTGCGATTTTTAGATCTTACAATTCGTGCCGATCATCACTGCTTTTTTCAAACACAAAGCCTTGGCCGTATTCCCAAGGCGTTCTAGGCCCCCCGTTGCTTGAGGCAAAGCTCGCGGGCGCTGGCGTGGCTCCCCAACATCGATGATGGTATCGACTTTCTGCGGTGAAACATGGGATTTCCTCGATTGCCCTGCTGCCGGAAACCACTGGACGGAGACCACTCCGATCACTAGCACGCCATCCTAACCGCCAATGGCACGCGGATCTTGCGCTAGGGTAGATGCCGGTTAGTCTTGCTTCTCGACGTCCCCGGCCGGCCGATGGAACTTCACGGGCATCATGACTCTGGCAGGCTGTCGAGGTGACATTGTCACACTGTATACCCAAGCAACGTCGCAATCCAGAGGGACTTCCAATGAACTGACATGTAGGACGTGTCAGGTGTACTTGTCACCGTTTCTCATCATAGCTAGGTATCAGGAGGAGAGACATGAGCAGAGCGCGAACTTGGTCGAAACTATGCTTTCGGATCAAGCCGCGCACTATGTGCCCGTCTCCCCTTGCTGCTCTCGTCTATTCGGTCGCTTTCGCTGATGACGGGACTGTGTTACTCGACCTAGTTTCGACGGGTCGGTCAGGCTCGAGTGGGACTGCATGAGCGTTAAAGGCGCAAGTGATGATGTCGACAACTCTGGGCAATTTGCGATGCTCGCAGTGCAGAGAGAGCTAGACCGGTGAAGCATGTTAGTCGGCCGCGTATACTGCACCAGGTTCACTACGAGGGGCATTCATTCAAAAGGGTGCTGTTGGAAGTTCGAATGGAACAAGACTTTCCTCCAAACTCATCCGCCATTCAACAGTCCTCCAGGTTTGATACTCTTATCAACTCTCTTTTCTGTCTGAGTCTTCCTCGCACCCTCTTCAAGTACGCCCCCTACGTTGACTCCCGTCACAACGCATCACCCAAGATGGCATCGGACATGAAGGCAACGGTCGAGCCGACCAAGAAGGGCTTCTCCGTCTGCGGCTACGAGAAGATCGAGTACGACTTCGAGTTCCTCGATGGCGTCTTCCACAAGGAGAACCGCCAGCTGGCCGACTGCTACTCGCGCTGGAAGCGCTGCCTGGCAGTCATGGACCTCAACATCTTCAACCTCTACGGCAAGGAGATGCAGGAGTACTTTGATCACTATGACATTGAGCTCAAGATCCACAAGACCATGATTGGCGAGAAGGCCAAGTCCGTAGACACGCTGCTGAGCATTGTCGACTCCATGACCGAGTTTGGCGTCTTCCGCAAGGTATGTTCTGTTCTACTCAGATTGTGGGGTATCTATTGACTGGTAGCTGCTAGGAACCCGTTCTTGTTGTCGGAGGAGGCCTCGTCACTGACGTCGCTGGGTATGTTCCACATTGCCTTCACCATATTACATTCCTGACTTGAAACAGCTTCGCTTGTGCTGCCTACCGCCGCAACACCCCCTACATCCGCATTCCCACCACGGTCATCGGCCTGATCGACGCTTCGGTTTCCATCAAGGTCGCCGTCAACTACGGCAACTACAAGAACCGCCTCGGTGCATACCACGCCCCTTCTCACACCTTCCTCGACTTCAGCTTCCTGCGCACCTTGCCCACTGCCCAGATCCGCAACGGCTTCGCCGAGCTCATCAAGATCTCCACCTGCGCCCACCTCGAGACCTTTGACCTGCTGGACCGCTTCTGCGAGGAGCTGATCGGCACGGGTTTCGGCCGCTGCGATGGCGCCGCCCAGGAAGTTCGCGACGCTGCCGACAGGATCAACCGCAACGGCATCCACGAGATGTTGAAGCTGGAGACGCCCAACTTGCACGAGATCATGCTTGACCGCGTCATCGCTTATGGCCACACGTAAGCTTATCAACCTGTCTGGGGATCCAAAAAAGTGTAGCAATTGCTGACGAACTGTAGATGGTCCCCGCTCCACGAGCTGGTTCCCGACGTTCCCCTGCGCCACGGCCACGCCATCTCCATCGACATGGCCTACTCCGCGACGCTCGCCCACGTCCTCGGAAAGCTTTCATCGGCGGAGCACCGCCGCCTGCTGAACCTCTTCTCCCGCGCGGGCCTGTCCATGGACCACCCGCAGTTTGACGAGTCCATTCTCGACAAGGGCACCGCTGCCATCTTGAAGACGCGCGACGGGAAGCTGCGCGCCGCCATCCCCTCGCCGCTCGGCCAGTGCGAGTTCTTGAACGACGTCTCCTACGAGGACATGTGCGCCGCCCTGAGGGTGCACAAGGATCTCATGAAGGAGTACCCGCGTCAGGGTGCTGGCCTTGAGGCCTTTGTCGACGCTAGCGACACGGGTTACACACTCAACGGGTGCTGCGAGGATGTTGAGCAGAGCATGGACATGGCCGGTGTTGAGAAGACGGTAAATGAAGAAGGTGTCTCGTCTAGTTCATCGACTGCGGCATCTTCATCCGCGTCGCCTGTGTACGGGCTCTCGAAGGGCAAGAACCTGGACCAGGATCCTCGTACATTTACGGCTGGCGCCGATGCCATCGATGCGCTGAAGCTGGACAGTGAGGTTCGCGTTGATGAGGTTACTGTTACCGGGACTGCATGAACGTTCACTATATGGCCATGGGTGCGATTCACACGAAGTGTCACCAGCGTCTTAGTTCTAGTTGCAGCTTATCATCGGCTGGAAAATAAAAAAAAATTTCTTACTCCATATACCACTTCAGGAGACTTCGATCAATCCATCATTGCGCTGGAATTGTGAACGACGTTCTCGCCGAGATTCACCATGTCCACCTCTACCGTTAGCCATGTTATTGACGAGGTATTTCACAATGCTAGAGGATCACGATCTTGGTGGTAGTCAACTCGGAAAACATACTCAAATAGCCCTGGAACAACTTAGAATTTGAAATCAAACATAATTCAATGCCTAATACTTTCGTAGGTATGAAAAAGACACTGTCAGGTGACATTGCCGACGTTATATGAAGTCGAAATAAGATCGCCGTTGATATTGTGAGATACAGTGTGCAAATACACTGTAACAGCGAAACAACGGTCTCGCGCACTGTGCGGATGTGACTGCCTGAATATCCACATCGTCGCCAACTTCCCATCTCACTCACTCGCCATCTTCACCGTCAAAACCCGCCGCTCTCGACCAAGAAGTTGGCTTGATGAGGGCAGAAAGAGCGGGATCTCATTCGGCTCACTTAATACGCGTCTAAATCGGCCTCTTAACTCCACTGAGCCCCCTCGAAGCCACTACCCTCACCGACTCCTTCGGAAGCAATGTCATAATACCCCACCGAGTTCTCATCCACCTTTCTAATCACCAAAATGGACGCCCATGAAGATGACAGCGATGTCAAGCTCCAGAAGATCTCGACCGATCTGATCGCGGACTTTTCCCGCTCCCTGCCCGTATTTCTCCGAAAACCCGACGGCCAGACCCTCCGCAGCCGCGTGCGCACCTCGGAGACTCAGCGTCTCACATCAAACGTGAGCATCTCATCTCTATTTCTATCTCACCTCGTCTCCTTCACATCTCGTTTCTGACTAACATCACGGCCAGCTTCTGGACCCATTCCAAGAACTTCCCCAGCTTCTGGATCCTCACCTCCCAACATGGCTCCCCCTCTTGGCATCGACCTACCTCGCCCACCTCAGCATCCGCTCCCGGAGCCGGTCCCGCCAGCAGCTCTCGACCCGCTCCCAGCTCCTCGAGCCCCTGAATCTCGCCATCTCCAAGCTCATCTACACCTTCACCAAGATCCGTGGTGAAAAGGTCATCGTCCGCTTCCTCAACGTCGAAACCCGCCACATCGAGCCCCTCCTATCCGCCCTCGAAGCCGCCGAGCGCTCTAACTCCCCGGCCGCCGCCCGGCCTTCGCTGAAACCCCTATCTCCCCAATCTCCGCAGTCAAACGGCCAGCAGTGGTCCTGGGAAGAGCGCTACCTCGTCCTCCTCTGGCTCTCCCACCTTCTCCTCGCCCCCTTCGACCTCTCCACCATCTCCTCGGCCGCCGCAGACGAACAACTGACGCTCCCCGCCATCCCCAACTTCACCTGGCCGGAGTCCAACCTCCCCGGAATCACCGTTCGCATCCTCCCCATAGCGATCAAGTACCTCGCCTCGCCGGGCAAGGAGCGGGATGGCGCCCGCGCCCTCCTCGTCCGCATCGCCATGCGGCGCGACATGCAATCCCTCGGCGTCCTGACGGCCCTCGTCCGCTGGTCCCTCGCCTCGCTGACCCCGTCCCCGGACACGCCGCCGCAGCCGCCGTACTTCTACATCGGCGTGCTCTCCTTCCTCGCCGGCGTGCTCCGCTCGTCCATCAACACCTCCGACATGGACGCCTACCTCTCCCCGATCTTCCGCGCCGCCCACGCCGTCGCCTCCTCCGACGTCCCCGAGACCCCGGTCTCCGCCGCCATCCGCGCCGTCGCCGTCGCCCGCAAGATGCTCATCAAGGTCATCCGCTCCGTGACCGTCCTCCTCCTCCGCAAGTCCCCGCCGGACCCGGACAGCACCGAGCTCATCGAGACGTCTATAGGCTACTTCCTCGAGTGCCTCGCCGACAACGACACCCCCGTCCGGCTGGCAGCCTCCAAGGCTCTAAGCATCGTCACCCTGAAGCTCGACCCGGACATGGCCTCGCAGGTCGTCGATGCCGTCCTCGACTCACTCAACCGGAACGTTCTGTGGGTTCGCGAGCCGGGTAGTGGGAGTGCTACCACCACGCGAGACCTCGCTGCCGTGGACCCCCTCGAGTGGCACGGCCTGATGCTCACCCTCGCGCACCTCCTCTACCGCCGCTCCCCGCCGGCCTCCCAACTCCCAGACATCGTCCACGGCCTCCTCCTCGGTCTCTCCTTCGAGAAGCGGAGTACTTCGGGCGGCTCGGTGGGCACCAACGTCCGCGACGCAGCCTGCTTCGGCATCTGGGCGCTCGCCCGGCGGTACACGACCTCGGAGCTCCTCGAGGTCCTGACGGCAGCCGTCACCGCGGCCCGGACCCACGGCGAGGGCGCCTCCATACTACAGGTCCTCGCCACGGAGCTCGCCGTCACGGCGTCGCTCGACTCCGCCGGCAACATCCGCCGCGGCGCCTCGGCCGCGCTGCAGGAGCTCATCGGCCGGCACCCGGACACGGTCGAGAAGGGCATCTGGGTCGTGCAGACGGTCGACTACCACGCCGTCGCGCTGCGGTCGCGCGCCATCCACGAGGTTGCCCTGAACGCCGCGAAGCTCTCGCCGCGGTACGGCGCCGCGCTGCTTGATGGCCTGCTCGGGTGGAGGGGCATCGGCGACGCGGACGCGGGCTCACGCCGGGTCGCCGGTGCGTCGTTCGGCACACTTACGCTGGAGATGTCGCGCCGTGGCAGAGAATCTTGCGACGTTGCGCAGTTCGCGGCGTCCATCGACAGGATTCTCGCGCGACTACGGGCTCTGCAGACTAGGCAGGTCGACGAGCGGCACGGGCTTCTGCTCTGCTTCGCTGCCGTGCTGGACAAGTTTCCCGAGCTGTTGGCTGATGGGCCCAGAGAGGATGTGACTTCACTCCTCCGGCACGTCGTACGCGAGCTGGGGACGATCTTCACAGACTTCCAATCAACTACGTACCGCCGCCCGGAGTTGGTCGCCGAGGCTTCAAGCCGCCTCATCACGTCTTCGCTGCCCGTCCTTCAAGCGGCTACATACCCCGGAAACGAAAAGATGGCCATACAGCCGGGATACGCCGTCGTGTCGACAGACAACACCTCGGATCTAATCAAGATAGTAACAGCAGTCGACGCCCTGGACGACATCCCCGAAGACGTGGCCAGGCTCGTGTCCACCTTCGGCCCCGTAGTCAGCGCCGGCCTCGCCCGCCCGGAAAAAGAAGCCGTCGCAGCGTCCTCCGAAGCAGCCCTGATACACCTCACCTTCTCCCGCGCCCCGGAGCGCAGGCGCGTCATCCACGACTGGGCCGCCGCCGTCCGGCAGCGCCCGACGTCCCGCACGGCCAACGACACCGGCGTCCTCTCCGCTCTGACCATGGCCTACCCGATAACCACCACGACCTTCGGAGGAGCTGAGGAGAAGGACGTCGTCCGCGACACGATCCTGGCCCGGTGGGCCGGCGACGCCGACATCGACACGCGCGTCGCCATCCTGCAGAGCCTGTCGCAGAGCGTCATGCTCCGCGACCAGCCCCTGTCCTTCCTCGACCTCCTGGCCGAGGGGCTCAACGACTACACCACCAACGCGAGGGGAGACGTGGGGTCCCACGTCAGGCTCGAGGCGCTCCGGGCCACCAAGTCCCTGTGGCGGCTCGCCTTCGCCCCTGGGTCGGAGGGCAATCCCGAGGCGGCCAACCCTCCTCCCCCGGCTTCAGTTTCCGGCGGGACGGAGGAGGAGGAGGAGTGGCTCCCGGCAGCGGTGTCGAAGCTCTTTCTTCGCATTCTCCGCCTCGCTGCCGAGAAACTCGACCGCGTCCGCACTGAGGCGCATGCGGTCCTTGCCCTGACCCTAGACACCAGGTAAGGCAATTGTCCCATCTACCAGACGACTCAGTAAAACGGTAAAATTATGACTTAGAAGCTGACTTTTACGCCCTAGTTTCGCACCGACATTCACCAGACTTACATTCTCGTCGCGGGAGTACTTTCACACGCTCCTCAACCTCTACAGTGCAGAAAACGGTCACGACCGCCTCCATCCCCTGATATCCTCGTCCGCCAGGGCCGACGGCGGGGCGTGGATGTCAGAGCTGCTCGCGGGCTACGTCACCTCCGCCGACACGGGCAACGAGGACCTGGTAATCGCGTCCCGCGCGGCGCTGGCCGACTTCTGCGCCGGATCCGCAGCGAACCTGACGGCCGTCTGCCTCGCGCTGGTGGGCAACCTCAAGAGCAAGCAGGGCAACGACCGCGTGCTGGTCCCGACGCTCGAGATCGTCGCGTTCCTGTCACACGTCGGACACCTCCAGAAGTGCAGGGAGGTCGACCTGCGGCAGCTGTGCCTGCAGGTGCAGAAGGCGGGGTACAAGACGGGCAACGTTCGGAAGCTCGAGGCCTGCATCAAGGTGTACGGCTGCGTGGCCTCGATCAGCGACGACGACGGCGGCTTCGCGGAAGAGCTGCAGAACAGGAGGCGCGAGGGCGTGGTGGAGGCGAGGAAGAGGCTCGGGGCGCTGATGTTTCACCCCTGGCCGAGGGTAAGGAGCCAGGTGGTCGACGAGCTGTGGAAGCTGTCCGTCGAGGAGGGCGGCGGCGGCGGAGCAGGCGGAGCAGCAGAGTCGCTGAAGAGCGTGGACTGGAGTAAGGCCGAGAAAAATTCCATCAAACGCGTCGTAGAGCAGCTCGGTTTGAGTCAAACAGCCTAGATCAGACAGAATAGAGAGCGGTTTTGGACGACGGAATGCATCGTCATTGGCGAGTAGCTCCCCCCTCCGCGAAGCTACTCCAGAAGTTACCACGTCTGAACGAAATCAGGGTTCGACCGGCCCCTGGTCTTGGCGAGCAAGTGCTACGATCCATCCCAAAAGTTTACCACTTACTCGAATACGCCCACCGTACCACCAAAGACACGACGCCTAGATGGGACGAGACTTTTACGACGCCGCAGGTGTGCACGGCGTTACCGCGTAAGGAAGGTGGACGTGCAAGTGGTTACAGAAAAGACATTCCGCTGGTGTGCTTGATACCCACGCTGGCTTTCGCATACGTACGACTCGCACGTCTATTGCTATAGGGCTGGGCTGGCATGGACCCGGGATGTTGAGTAACTTTCAGATGCACACGAGTAGTGCGCGGTCTGACCAGTGATCACAGAATGATGGGATTGCGGCTGCCAAGAAACACTTGCTATTGGCCTGCATCGAGCGGGCAGTCCGCAGGTGTCCGCGCAGTGGCTTGCGGATCACCATTGACGACGACCGCTGCCATAAGAGGCGGTGGCAGGCGGCAAGCCTTGCGAGAAGTCACAGTGTCTGACATGTTTCGTAGGCTCACAGTGACTGCGTTGATCGACCTTTGACGTCTGCCACGTACATCGAGCGTTGGCCTTCCACCAGGATTCAGCATGCGCTTACTGTCTATCAAGGGTGGGCACCGTGCGTGCTCCTCAACCAATTCGTGCAAACCCATCATTTGTTGGAATGTTAGTTGCACGGGAAGAGAGTCATCCTGCGTGAGGTTGGCTCTGCTTGAATGTGAACACAGAAGGCGTAACAGACGCGTACTGCAGTCCGAAGTTGTGGATATATCAGCCGATTTGTTGGCAGCCAGCAGTAAAGCACCTCCCTTCCGGGTGTCGCAGTGATGATGCTCAGTACCATGTTGCTCAGCCATTCGGTATCTACACCGTAGAGGACGAATCGGACCCGACACTGGCGTTTCATGCTCGATTACCGCTATATCTTTCCGTCCCGTAGGCGGGACCCGACCCGTACTTTTGAGTTGCCCACGGGCCTCTCGTGACGCCTTGTCGATCGGACCCAGTGCGGCTTGTCATACCAAGTCGTCGATTCAGCCTGACGACTCAGAAGCGGCTGGTAATTGACCACCGGGCTTTTCCTGATGCTGCTATGTGAGGTACTGCAAAGGGGCAAATTTAGTAGATGTGTCGCGGGGACTTCCGCCAGACGAGTTGAGACGGGAGATTGATGAGGCAGACTGCGCCGTACAGGGCAGACTGACAAGGCATGCGAATGCGAGGACCTACACTAGGGCCCTGCCGCTGGTTGCTCTGGAGGCTGGGGCCTGTCGCTGTGGGAATGACACTCGGCGCTGCAGCTGATAAGCAGAGGCTCTTCATGATTGCTTCGTCGAGGGGCTCTTTTCTTTTTGCCCGCTTTGTCCAACGGTTTGGCCCATCCAAGGGTCGCCTATGACGGCCTAGTCTCGTTGGCGTAATTCCCACGTGGACATGACACAAAGGGCCCCTGGAAAGCAACTTCAAGACTGAGGACACTGGTGCGGTAGGCGCTTGGAGGGTGAGCTCGATGTGGATGCCGTGTGGCAGAGAGAGTGCCGGGCCCTGGTGAGACAAGACGACGCCCCCTGACGCTGATTGCAAACCATTACTCCGTACGGCTTTTGAAGTTATCGAGCTGGGCGGTTGAAGCAGCGAGGTCGGGGGGATAAGACACCAGCCGAGCTAAACTGCAGAAGGCCCAAATTGGGGAAGAATACATCGTAGTTCGGACGTGAGGATGGATCGGAGACGGAGGGGGGTGCGGGCATCAGACTGGCAGTTGATAAGTCGCTTTATGGTCGGAAGAAGAGAGGCTGGGATTGGGTAGAATGGCAGGCGTCGGATTAGCGTGCCTAAAAGCGAATGGTGCCATGAGAAGGACCTACTGAGTTGGGTAAGCAGGTAGACCGTAGACATGCAGTGAAACTCTTCAAGAGCTCGTGGAGCTTTGAGTTGTCTCCATTACACACGCACCTCGCGGCTTGCAACTCGTATCAGGCAGGGCCTTGATCCCCAATGGCACGTCCTCGAAGGGGCCGGTTGAGGCTTGAGGTCAACGACAAGCGCGGGGAGTTTGCGACACTGGAGTCTAAGCAGCACCTGATGATCACCGTGTAGGTTTGGAAGTCAGCACCTCAGGTAAGGCATCTTGGTAACGTGGAGGAGATTCTCTAGTTTCGGCCGAGATTGGCATACAGCATATGCTGACCAAGGTAGGCACGCACCGATCAACGGATCGGAGCGGTGTCGCGTGAGCAGCGGTGTGCGGAGGTTTCAGGGCAAGGCAGAGACATGTACGCCTGTCCGTATACCAAGCCTAATATGCCCAGACACATTCGGTCTGTTGGGTAGGCAGGTTACGCTGGCGGCTGACCATTCGAGTGATGGAAATGCCCGCGGGACGGCGAGAGGGCCTGCGGCGCATCCAAGGAGTCGGCATGGCGTGGCATGTCGTTGCATAGGTCGAAATTGAGCGAGCGGAAGGTTGTGCTCATCGGTAGGGTCTTGATTGGGAATGGCCGGGGGTGATGGAGGTGGCGGGAGGGGTCGGCACCGACCCGAGGTGGCAAGCTGCGTCCAGTGCGGATGAGCATAAGCACTCAGCATCTGTACCATGTAGTGGCTGGCGGTGCCGAGGTGATTGTGGCCGGAGGATTTCCGACAACGCGGATGCTGCGCTGCCATTTGGCGATGCTCGGTCTCGGGTCGTGCGTGGTTGTCGTAATGTCTGTGACTGTCTCGCCCTGCCCCGAATCACTCGGCAAGACGGGTAAGATGTGTGCAAGACGGGAAGGGAGCAAGTTCTGACGACGGAAGGCAAGACGAGGCAGAGGTAGCAAGCAAGACAGGTGGGATGAGGTAAGAATCCATCGCAGACACGGGTAACAAGTAGCGTACAGTGGATGTGTGTACAATATAGGTACCTAGGTAGAGGTAGGTAGGTATGCACCTGGAGGACGGGCGGGACCGGACCCGAGCGGTTCCAAGGTGCCGCCAGTGCCCGAGGGAGGTGTGTGTGTGACCTGTCGAAGTCGAGCTCCAGCGTCCCGAGTCCCCAGTGTGACCGCAAACCCGGGCCAACAGCTCCCTGGTGACAGGAATCTGGGCTGCACCTAGCCAGTGGGAGCGCGGCAAACGCAACCTAAGCGGTGGTCCATGCTTCTTGATCCCCCCAAACGCCGTGACCTTCCCCAGTACCGTCACCCACTGTGCCGCCAGCCCTGGCCAACAAGATGACCAGACGTCCGAGTGGATAAGGCAGGACAAGACCGCATGCAGGGAAAGAGGGTAACGTAGACTGGGCGCTGAACAAGACGTGGTGGGCATGATGACCACAGACAGAAGTCCTTATGTGAAGTAAAGGGTGCAGAGTAGCAGAGCATGCGAGGTTGCCCGAATGTTACCCAGCTAAGTAGGTGCCTTACATGGTACAGCCACGAAGGGTATTAACCAACAGCTGGACGAGGGTCTGGACTTTTGCTCAGTTGGCTGGCTGATACTCTAGTGCACCCGGATATCGTAGGCCTACAGAGGCGATAGTGTACCTCCATAGTACCTACACTAGGAACTTAGGATACCAGACCTTTGGCGCAGAGATCTACCTAACTGAGGTTGGTTAACTGAAGACTAACCTCAGGCAGCCTCTGGGTTGGAGATTGGGGGAAGGCGTGAGGGTTGAAGGGGAGGGGCGGAAAGAACCCTGTCACTCGTACCTGCCTCTCTGCCTTGACATGCGGCAGGCAGACTAGGTACGTAGGAAGCTGCCATGCTAACTGTACCTCCCTAGATGACTACGTGATGGTGAAAGACAGCAAGAACTCAATACAAAGGGGGAAAAAAGTACTCTGGTCGGTGTATCAGTGTATCTTAGGTAGGTACCTGGATAGGTAGGTGAGGTATCTCGAGGCTTCACTTCAGGTAGGCAGTCATCTAAACGTCTGGTGTCTCCCTTCTCTTTTTTTGCAATGGCATGGCATGCAGTGCGCTGCGCTGCATCTCAGTCCGTGCCCTCTGCCTTCTCCACCCACACCCCTGGTCGACGTGGAGGGCTATCAAGCGAACGTATTACCGTTTGCCATTTGCCTGTGTACATTGTTCGTACTCCTCACCCCACGCCAGCACCTTCGTACCTCCACGCGACTCGACTCGACTCCATCCCCCCCCCCCGATCCCTCTCCTGCTCTTCTCCGATCTCCAAAAGCCCCCCACCGCCACTCCATCCTCCTCTTACCCATGCCTTCGTACGGATACCGCCAACCATCAAACCTGCAAATCAAGTTATTAGTGGGTTGCCTGGCTACACACGCTGAATAGACTTCCATTCTCTTCGCCAAACAATAATGGTCTCGCGCGAGGGTTCGCCAAGCGCCATCGACTTTCGCAAACTTGTTCGGGAAATATGGCGGCATTGTGTCGTCCTGCCTTGAGACGAACGCTATCCGTACATGGCTGGATGGCGCGACATCAAGCACCAAGACTTCCACCACTCTGTCCGTATCTCACCTGACAGCAACGGCCGTGGCTTTCCAATCCTGGGCCATCCGCCAGCTCGGCAACTTGGCGAATCGTCAGCCACCCTTCTTGGTCACAATTACAGCCAACGGCCTTGCGATCACGTCTCCCCTCGTCTCCGACTATCTTGTCCTGCTGGCTCCTTGCCTTGTCGTCGTGTCTCCCGCCCGCCTGGCTCGCCCTCCCCTCGATTGCCCTGGCCTACGCTACCACCCGCGCTGTACCAGCGCTAGTGCCGTCTCGGGCTGGGTTACGACGCTTCGCTAGGTACTGGTAGGCACTGGGAAATACGGGGCCATACGGCGCGACGCAGCTCTCCAATTTGGGGTGCCGGCCGAGATGCTCACGCAGTTCCACATGCTCGAGTCGACCGGCCCAGCCCAGCCCGTTGGCGCTTCGTGCCTTTCCCTCTCCTATACGGATACCGTCGCCAGCTGTCGCGATGTGCTTGCGCTCTCGATCCGCCTCTACGGAGGACACAGTCCGCTAATCTACGTCGCGGCAATCAACGGGACGTTTCTTTTCGCCCTCAGGTGGGCGTCTCTCCTCAGGAAGGAACCGTGCCGCGGCGATGCTTCGCACACTGACAGCACCATGCCATAAGCCCAGGCTCGGCTCGGCTGCTGTTGGCGAGAATCCAATCGAGCAAGCCGTGGTAATCTTTGGTCGGTGTCCTCCGGCATTTCGAGCTCTCAGCCGTGCAGCGCCATCAGGCCACGGCGGCCAGTGACTGCATCCAAGGCGAGAGAGAGAAATAGAGAGAGGCATGGATACGCCAGGCTGCCACATGCAACGCAGAAGCGCGATCCGGAAATACTCTCTGCCCACACGCTCTGCAAAGCTTACCAATGCGTTGGACCATGCCCGGCCCTGATACCAGAAATCTTCACACGACAGGGTACCGTGTAGGGCAGGGCAGCAACTGGCCCCGGCGAACTGAGCTTGAGTCTGCCAGATGTCAGTGGGTAATATCCCTGGCGACGGCGCTCCCCCGGTAAAGCAATCGGTAAGGTGCCCAAATCGCCTCCGCATTGCCTCCACCTTGTGCGAGCATGGAGAGCACCAAAAGCCAGGAGAGATACGGATGCTGATTCGACGAACCAACGACGTGAATAACTTTTTCCGTCGGCCTGTCTGCTATCCAGTGCCAGGTGGGGGGGCGTGCACCCAACGGCCGTTCATATTCAACGGCCTGGTCCACCGATCCTACGAGAAAGGCTGGCCTCTCGCCTGCCGTCGACTTATCTAAGTGGAGCGCGACACACGAGCGAGAAACAAACATTGAGACGGCCTCGCAGGCAGGCAAGACAAGTGACACGATAACGCGTCGAAGCCAATACCAAGGGTCATCGGTCATCATGGAGTCTTGGACCAACTGATACACGCTGATTCCTCTGGGTTGACCGATCCCGACGGCAGAGACACTGCTGAGAGGCATGCGCCGCCGCCAAACCAATCCACACCTCTGCTTCAGGACCGTAGGAGTACCAGGCTCCAGCTTTTTCACCTGCAGCGGCAGCATCCCACATCAGGATCCGTCTCTGCACATGAAGCGCATGTAATATGCACTCTGTTTGTGCGGACAACTAAACTACCCTACGTAGTATAAGCCGGTCTCGACTCTGTTCCCTCCGGCTGCGATGCTCCATCCCATCGACCCGCCCTTCTCGACCAACAAGGCTCATGTCTCACGTGTTGGCGTGAACACTTCCAAAACGTCGGACGGAATACCGGCCACGGAATGCTATTCGAACAGACTGAGACCTTGTCCCCAACGAGCACGCTTGAGGCGAACCATCCAGCCGAGGCTCTAGTGTAGTGTACCAGCTCCTAGGCCAGCTCACAACCCCGCCGAGCCAGTAGCTAGCGGCCGGGACGAGGATTAGCGTCGTCCCAGCAAGCAATGACAGCCGGGCTACAGATGCTGATACGTATTATCCATGGATGTGATGGCTGTACGGATACTATAGTGCTACTGTGTGCGTCTGTACGGAACAGCATCTTGGTTCTCAGCACTGGTCCTCCGAGTAGACTAGTCGAGTCCGCCGCCGCCAATCCGTCCACGGCACCCGACCTCTCTATCCTCTCACCCTCAGTCTCCAACCGACAGGATCAGGATTGGCCGGCCAAGAAAAGATGCTGATGCACACCATCAATTCGTCACCACACACCCTTCCCCCCGGCCCCTTGTCACTCCAACCCACACCCCCCATCTTCGCCAGTTCCCAAGGGCCCAAATCCCCCATCATTCTTAGCGTCAAAGGGGACCATTGCTGGCCATCCTTGAATGCCCCCCAACTTGGCCACCCCAGCCCAGTCTGCCAGCCTATCCCATCGCCCATCTTGGTGTGGGAGCCACTAGGAGAGCAGCGGTATGCTCACCATGGCCTGCCTTTATCTGCGGACGTATGCTGGGTGCGGACGCAGTGCAGCTGAGCTGAAGTATTACTTCCACCCACGCCTCCGCAGCGTCGAGACCAGGCTCCATGTCTTTTCCCACCGACCTCGATCTTTATTCCTCGACTTCACCTCTGTCTTGACGCCGACAGGAAAGGAATCGGTAGCGTTACCGCTGATCGTCCGTCTCGACGGCCTTGCGCCCGAATACCCTCGACAGACTCAGACTCCGTTCACGCCCGGATCGCGTCCGCCTGATGTCGTACCGTTCGTCCCTTCACAACCGCACAGTTGATGCATCGGACGTACCAGTCGCTACCATACGCACAAAATCCACCCTGACGCAGTTTTGTCGCTGCTCTGCCAACCGCCGAATCGCATTACCTCACCATAGTCGCCCGCGCCTGCCGTTGTGACAGTCGTCCATCCCGACCACTCACCAAACCTGGCTTCACCCGCCGAGCCAACCCTCGAACCGCGGCGACGTAGCTCTCCTCCCCGCTCGTCGTGCCCTCTGCGGAGGTCGACGAGCGTGGATTGCACGAGTCCGCAATGGGTCTCTACACCGATCCGCCCCCGTTTCGCACCTTTAGGGACGACAAGCCCTCGCTGCTGGTTTGCTGGTGGATAACGTCATTCTGTACCCTCATCATCCTGCTGCGGGTTGCCGGCCGCTTCATTCGAACCGAGAAGCTCTTCCGGGAGGACAAGGTCGCCGCGCTTGCCCTCATCCCATTGTGGTTGCGAATGGTTTGCGTGCATTTCGTCTTACTCTATGGGACGAACAATGCGCAGCTCGACCCCAACGGCATGACCCAGGACGCGTTGGACAAGAAAGCCATTGCCAGTGGGCTTGTGCTGGCTAGCCGCATCTTCTACGCAGCGACGTATGTCATTTCTCCCCCTTCGCCGCTCAGCCACATGTCTTGTCGACGACAAGGCTGGCTAGCGGGAAATTATTCTTGGGTCTCCGGACCGTTCGCACGTTTAGACGGCTTGCTGACACTCTGTCTGTGCAGATTGTGGATTCTGAAGAATACTATTTTAGAGTTCTTCAAGCGCCTCACTGGCGTCACTTGGGCCCGTTCCTACGAACAGACGCTGGTTTTTATCAGATGCACTCTGGTTGCAACCTTCGTTGCCATCATCGTCAGCGACTTGGCCGAATGCCGACCCATCAACCACTACTGGCAGGTCACTCCCGACCCTGGCGGACAGTGTCGTCAAGGCTTTGCCCACCTCATCACCATGGCGACATGCAACGTCATCACCGATGCACTACTCGTCTTCTTCCCGATCCCGATCATCCTGCGGAGTCAGATGCGCGTAAAGAGAAAGGTCCAACTCACACTGCTCTTCTCCCTCAGCTTGGCCGTCATTGGCGTCACAGCCTATCGTGTACCCCACGTCATCAGGGAGCATGGACAGCAACAGCTTCGGTCGGTTCTTGCGTCGGTTGAGCTTCTGTTTGCGACCACGGCGGCGAACGCACTGGTCCTCGGCTCGTTTGTTCGCGACCGAGGGCTCAAGAAACAGAAATTCAAGTACGGCTCCGTCGCAGCCGATTCGATGGATCGTAGCTCCGATTCTCGACGGCCGACGCTCCACCGACACTGGGGCAGCGATGAGGACTTGGTACGGGACGTGGGCCTGGGAGTCGAACCTAACCTCCGCGAGCGTCCAGACGCACATGACGACATGGACGACAGCCCACGATATACTCCGGCTCCATTGGCCAGACCCTTCGGCGAAGAGTTGAGAAATTGGCAGTTCCCTCAGCGCAAGCGAAGCAATGCCGAACGTAGCGATGCTTCTCTGCTTCCACACGACCAGTTCTCGTCCTCGAGGAGCAACTCGACGGTTACTCCGCGCAGGGTCTCATTCTTCGACGTTGGCGGTTTACTGTCGGAGGACCAACTAGGAGGCGCTCCGACCTTCCGAAGGGACAGCCTTGTGTCCAGCGTCGATCCAATGTCTTCAGGCCACGGCATACCATCACCTACGCTTCCTGCCCCAACGAGTGGTGTCCGGCGCGGTTCCACGGCTCTTTTGCAGGATCTCGGGGGCTTGCTCGGGCCTATCAACACGAAACAATCGCGCCAGAAACCCAGGAGCGGCACCGAATTGCAACCCATACCTCAATCACAACACGATGACCATCCATCGTACAACCCACGCCCCGGCGAACCCACTCTTAACGACCTCGGCGGTCTATTAAAATAGCAGTGCTCGTTATAACTGCACTATTAGCGGACTACAACCGCACAGCTCGCTGCGGCAAATTACGCAGCCACTATCGGCAATCAAGGCATTGCTGTCGATGCCTATGTACTATCACGACTTGAGCAGAAACGTTGGGAATCTTTTGGAATGCGGAGTTATAGAGGTCTAGAGAACCCTGGAGAGGCGTTTGTTTTCAGGTCAAGGGATGACTGGACACGTCTGTAATGCCTTGTTATTCCCCCTCCCCAAATTTTGGGAGGAACGCCTTTTACGACAGGACATGAGTTGGGAGGATAACGGACCAAAAGCAGAGAAGAGGTCTCCGAGGCATGCTCGCAAGAGCAGCTGCTTTTTACTTGACGACGGTTCCGAAAGCTGCTGGATTTGCTTTTATTTGTCGTTACATATACCCCGGCGAGATCGCCAGCATGTTTGTATTGCTCAGCCTTTTTTGGCCGTTGTTGCACCAGCACATTTACAATCTACAACCTATACAATCTAATGAAAAATGAAACCACCTACTACCGATGATACGATGGGCTGTCTACACCTACACAGGGAGAGGTGTATTGCACGTGTACTGTGCAGCATCCGTGCGTGTCCGTAACTCTGCTCTCGTTCCGATCCGGCTACTGTTACCTTGTCCCTGCCAAATTTTCCTGGCATCGGTTCCTCTTGTGCTGTCGTACGCGGCCGTCGCCTATCTATCTGATGTTAACAACTGACTCTTCCTGCCGCCGGCAACCCCTGAAAGTCTATTTGGTTCCATTTAAACTTTTCTCCCTCTGTTGCGTACGGCGTAATGAATTCCCCCTCCTCGGTTCCGACTTCCCGCGTCACTGACTCATTGTGATCTATCCGCTTCCGCGAACCTGACTACTTTCCCCTTCCCGTCTTCCCGGGGGACCTGGTCTAGGAATCTCAGCCGAAATCCGAGGGCGCCGGTGCGCTATCCGTTCGGGAGTTTCGGGTGAGCCGCATGTTCCGACTGGTCCACGACATGGTTTTTTTTTTTCTCTCTCTTGTGCTCAGTTTGAAGAGAGGATAGCAGGAGGTATAGAGGTCTTTGTGTTGTACTTTACCAAGGCGGCGATCCTCTCCCGTTGTCTTTCCTGATTTTGAATCTTCTGTAATCGAGGCTTGGGGGCAATCACGATAGCTGGGGTCCCGACGGTTTGTAAAGATGAATGCATTGACTGAACATGAGGCTGGCTGGCTTCGAGCGTCGGATACATATGAGCGTTCGTCCGGTCTTCTCCCCGGGGCTAATACTGCCCACAACCTCCCATTTCTTGGGCTTGGCTCCGTCCGATTGGGATATCCTCTCAGTGAGTACCCCGTAGAAAAAAAGGGGGAAAGGGGGGAACAATACGCTAATTGATGATTTCGTCGCCGAGCCAAGGTGGAGATGGAGGGGGTGGGCGTGTTGGGATGTGCAGAGTAAATCAAGGGGAACGAACGGATAGATTTGTTCGATTGGCATCATCCGTTCCAAGATGATCACTGCGGAGAGGCGAATTAATTCAATAGTCAGATAGCTTCACCAGGAACCAGGCGTGGCTTCGTCCTTTTCTCTGCGTTGCTTTGCTTCATCATGCCATCATGCCGTCATCCCCCAAACGAATCCAAAGACCAACAACAAGCAATCCCCTCCATACCCAGTCCTGGCTGCAAAAAGTATGAACGCCAATATATATGCCCGCCCCCTTTTTACGGACGTCCGAGGTGCTCGCCCCCGCTGCGCCTCTGGATGGGTGAATCAGCTCGAGGAGGACTTGGTTGGGTTCAGGGTGGTTGGGCTCTGATAGACGCCCTTGCTTGAGTCAGCGCCGACAGGCGTTGCACAAAATGCTTCATAAGCGCGATGGCTTCGCACTCGCAAAAAGCCAGCTCCTCCACGTTGGCGCCGGCCTGTGAGAGAGCGTCGTCAGCGTTATCAGTGTCGTCGACCTCGTTTCGGAACCCAGGCTTCTCATACGCGGCTATTCGCCACACCGGGATCGTGACAGCCAGCTCCGTGTCTGACAAATTGAGTCGCGGCAAAGTTTGCTCGCGTAGCAGACTGTGCTGCCTGACATTCACAGATGACGTAGCACTCTGAGGCCAGGGTAGGAGTAAATAGTTAGTTTGGTATTTGTCCTTCTAGTACGAAAGCCCTTTCTTTTTGGTTTGTTCATACACAAAACAGCAGACCGTAGCCGTGTCCCTCAACGCCGAACTCAGAGTGATGCAAAGAGTATCTTGAACTCCTCTTCCCTCCCCGGTTCCCCAGGCGGTCCTCCTCTTCGCATGCAGGAGGCCTTCCCAGCCCATGCGGGATCATCCGCCTCGAGATTTCCCCTCGACCTCTCCCCTTTCACGTCCACCCGCCCAAGGCCACGGCTAAAATGTCTCGTGAGCGTGACCTCGGCGTCGGGTAGAGCCTCTAGTTTCTTCGAAACCTGCCAACAGGCGGCGGGCTCGCTCATACACACAAGCGGTAACTGGCGTAGCGACCGGCGGTCTCGGAGTTACGGATGATCTTTACGACGTGGCCGCGCTTGAGGCCGAGATACTTGGCGACGGGGTCCTTCTGGAGGATACGGGGCAGCTGGGTGTCCTTCAGGCGGTAGCGCTTGAGCAGGGCGGCCTTCTCCTCGCGACTCAGGAGGATGTGCTTGGGGACGAGCTCGTGCTTCGTGATGTTGACGAGAAGATCCTCCTCCAGGAAGCATTCGACCTTCGCAAACTGTTCTATGGTGACGAGCGTCTTGCGGGCGGCCGGGGAGAGCGGCACGTGGGTGACCATAATACCCGAGGTGTACTTATTGCTAATGAGGTGGTGGATGAACTTCTTAATTTCCTTGATACCAAAAGTCGTGTCTGCGAGGAATTCCACCCAGAGAGTACCGCACTCTGGTGCCGGGTTGGGGTTCTGGGGCGTCGGAGGCGGGGTGAACTTGCGGATCATGTCGGCGGACGGGTTTGCTGAGAACTGAAGCTTGCCACGGCTGCGGAGGTTCGCGTCAGTAATGAAGCTACAGCAAAGAGGAGACAGTATGCGCTTACTTCACGCTTCCATCACCGGTAGTGTACTCCATCTTGAATCGGTCGAGAGAAATGGTAAGCTCTTCTTCGGCCAACTCGTAACCCTGCATCTTGCCGTTAGCCACAAGCCCTTCGAAAATGCGGTTTTTCTCATCCGGTGCGAGGAAATCGCAGCGAGAGCTTCAGAACCGTGGTGGTTCCTTCCTCGGCTGGATGATTCACGGGAGCCATACACGGTCCGCTGCCATCTCGTGGGCCGTCCTCCAGGCTCGCCACAGCCTGGTGACCTCCTTGTTGACATCCTTCTGGTCCGACATCTTGGCGATGTTCGTCGATTCGAGTATTCGGAAGGGTTCGATAGACTCTGTTTGTTGGAGATACAGGCGTCGAGTCGTGGATGGGAATGGCGTCGCGAAAGAGGTCCGGAGTCAATCGAGGTCGAAAAAGATTGGCGTCGCAAAGCCAAAAAGTTCTTGCAGCAGATCAGCCTTGCAGCAAAAAAACAAGTGGGACCCGGAGCAGCAGAAACACCCAGTCATCAACTGGAATGCAGTTTCTGGAAAAACCATCGGATAAATAGCAAGGGTAATTCATCCGAGACATAGCAAAAGGTAAGCCCGGAAGAACCCTCTTTGGTTCTTTTAGTGCCTGCCTAACTGGGTAAGGTGTCCAGGGAAGTGGAGCTGATTGGCAGACACCCTAGCAGCAACTGAAAGGTGGCAGGTGCACGAACCAGAAATACCAGCACAAGCCACAGGCCCTGGGCGGTCTCCAAGGGTCCTTAACGACACTGAGGATAGGAACGCACGTGCCAACGTGGACTAGAACCCCACAATACAGTCCACGGCCAGCAGGTGGCCTTACCTGCTGCGGGAAAGTACCTGCCACGGAACCCAAAAGGGTGAATTTCAACAAAAATTGGGGTCCTTTTTACACGCAAAAGTTCACCTTTTGCGCGGCCCATTATTTCCCTCCTCCCTTTGCCTATCCTTATCCTCAAGACCACCTCGCTCACTTCCGTCCTGTGGCAGTGCGCGCATTCACCTCCCCTGCCATCTGATCGTCTTCTGTTTTGATTGACGATCGGGCTATATATACACAAAAATGGCGGACACTAAGGCACCTGCTGCTGCGGCCGAGAAGCCGGAGGCCAAGGCGAGACCTACGATGCCTGACGAGGCCGAGTTCAAGAAGAAGGAGACTGCTGCTCAGAGGGAGCTGAAGGAGGCCGAGGACAAGCTGGTATGTTCAATCCATCCGCAAGATGACCTGTCTTGATCGCAAGTTGCAATTGCTCACCAAAGCCCGCTCTGCAGAAAGCCATCAAGGCCAAGATCGACCTCGCGACCCCCAACAAGAACAAGGACCAGCCCTCTCCTACCCAGAAGCGCCGCCAGGAGCTGATCGCCCAGCTCAACGAGATCCGCCAGAAGCAGGGCGCCGGCAAGAACGCCCGCACGGGCAAGCTCGACCAGATCAAGCGTCTTGATGAGCAGATGCGCTCCCGCATCAATGAGCAGAAGACGGCCAAGTCCAAGGTCTCTTTCAAGAGTGCAGAGGAGGTCGACCGCCAGATCGAGAAGCTTGAGTCCCAGGTCAACTCGGGCTCCATGAAGATCGTCGATGAGAAGAAGGCCCTGGCTGAGATCTCGTCCCTGCGCAAGCTCAGGAAGAACTTCTCTCAGTTCGACGACTCCCAGAAGCAAATCGACGACCTGAAGGCCAAGATTAAGGAGATCAAGGACTCCATGGACGACCCGGAGGCTAAGGCCATGAGCGAACAGTACAACAAGCTCCAGGCCGAGCTGGATGCTATCAAGGCCGAGGGCGACGAGGCCTACAAGAACCTCTCCTCTCTCCGCGACGAGCGTAGCAAGCTCCACGCCATCCAGAACGAGAAGTACACCGCCCTCAAGACCCTTCGCGACGAGTACTACCAGGGTCGCAAGGCCGCCCAGGCCTACGAGCGCGAGGCTCGTGACAAGGCTCGCGAGAGGAGGAAGGCCGAGCACGACCGCGTTATCAAGGAGCGCAAGAAGGCCGACGCCGAGAAGTTCCTCGCCGAGGCTAGCGACCCGGCCTACCTCGAGGAGATCCGCCGCGCGAACAGCCTGCTGCAGTTCCTCGACCCCTCGCACAAGTCCACCGAGAAGGCTCCCCTTCTCGCCGACAGCGGTCTCAGCGCCCAGGCTACCCGTACCGTTGACGACTCCGGCCTGAAGGGCATGAAGATTGTCTCCAAGAAGGACCGCGATGACGACTACCTCCCTGCTCAGAAGAAGGGCAAGAAGGGTAAGAAGGGCGGTGCCGCCGCTTCCGATGCCGGCAAGTTCAACTGCCCGCCCTCCGTCGTTGAGGACTGCGCCTTCATGAACATCGACCCTCCTATGAGCCAGGCCGATGTGCCCGCCGTTATTGAGAAGGTCAAGGCCAAGCTTGACCACTGGAAGTCCGACCAGGCCGCCCAAACTCAGAGGGTGAGTTCCCCTCCCTACCCCCAAGATTCGTCAGAAGACTAGGGGACATCATGACTAACAGCAAACGTACAGAACATCGAGAAGGCCAAGAAGCAGCTCGAGAAGCTCGAGGCCGACGAGGCCAACGGCGTCAGCAACGGCGACTCCGTCGAGGAGGTCACCAAGGACCTCAAGGAGACCTCCGTCGAGGACAAGGCATAGATTACCGTTGACCAGCCCAATCCGATCAGCCGTCATTCCATGTGTCTAACCTCAAGAAAAACCAACTCGACTATATAAAACCGAAGTGTGGCCCCGGGCCCTTTTTTTTTCCTGTTGTATGATCAGCATTTGGTAAAGCGTGAGAAGCCTAAATGTTTAAGATACACACACACACACACGGACTAAACACCCACGAAAACTCCTTACCCTGCATAAAAACCGCGGATCTTGGGGATGCGAACCTTTTTTCTTATAAAACCCTCTGTTTTGCGTCTTTCTAGTGCTCTTCGACTCGAGGGCCCCTTGTACTTAACAGCTCCCCCCTGTTCCAGCAAAAATGAAAGGAAAGAGAAAAGCTATTTTTAAATTTTTCTAAATGTAGTCCCTATCTGACTTGATGGTGGTGGCGTGATTCGGTAATTTGAGTATTCCGGCGTATGTCTTGCTTGCCAGATAATAGTGGCACTTCTCTTGTCGCCTTCAACGCGCCAGAATAGCCAACACACGTCAGACTTCCTGTCTGCCTGTCTGCCTGCCTCCGAATCTGGGGCAGCTAAGCAAAGCTACCCTGTCCTGCCCGAACTACCCACCAGATAAGCTGTCATGTCTGGCATGCGCATGCACGAAGCTGCAACCAGCCCGCGTTGCCGACCCTATCACGACGTCCAATTACCGGCATTGGTCCGTCCTCTTGGGCTCCCGTCGGGCAGGTGTACTTGTGCGTCATGCCGAACATGTCCACGGGGTATGTCGGGCGAGGACACCGTAACAGGCCGCTGCCGAGCACTCTCGCGTGTGGTGGGATGACTTAATGAGCGACCTCTGGTTCTCCGATCCGCCCATTGATCGATCTCGCCCCGTTACAGTCGTTCGTCGAGGTAACCTCGGTTGCTCACGTTGTGTGATCATATGACGTCCCTGATTTGTAGGAGCATGGGCTGAGCGACATTTCACGGCTAGACAACGTGGCACCTAACGTTGACTGAAGCAGCGCACAGTTAGTTGGCTGACAGGAAATGGTCTTTCAAAGGTGGTAGATTGCTCTAGCGGCCGCGTATCTGATGGCTCTCATACTGCTGTAGATTACTAGTGCAAGAAACGTTTCGGACGAGAGATAGGAGAGTAAAATAAAAGTACCCGGCCTGCGCCGTCGTAAATGCCAGCCATGATGAGATAGATACTCCCTCTTCCCGTTGCCCGTACACCAACGCCAACCTACCAAGAGAAGACAAAATAGAAGAGATAAGGGCAAGATACAGAACGGCTAAGATTCAGCAAAACACAATTTAGATGTTTCTAGCGGGGGAATAACGTATCAATAGCGACAAACGCCATGGGGGTTCTCTCAGTGCGTCACTTCGCTCTGCTATGCCGTGTGAAGACTTCTGGAAGTCGGGTTATGCAGTTCGTGGATCTCATGAAACATCGTTACAAGGCGTGACAGCGTTGTGTTCCTTACAAATGAGACCTTGATTCCAAGGGAGGGAATATCCAGCACATGATCCTTTGGCGAGCGTTCTTGCCGAATAGTTTCAAGGACCCCAGCCGTAATATGAGCCCGGGGGCGGGGGCGCTGTGCGTGGACCGCCACCAAACGGTGCCGGAGGTCCCGGGGGTCCTGGAGGCCCTGGAGGGGCGGAGCGTCTGTTGTCTCTCGGCCCCGGCGTTCTCCTCTCCATCCTGGACGGGTGTTCGAAAGGCGGCGGTGTCCTCCGTGCGAAAGGGTCCTTGTCAAGCCCACTGCTTCCGGCGATGGCCGGTTGGCCACCTCCAATTCGTCTACCGGCTTTTCTTGAGCCGCTGAGGGCACTCAGAGGAGGGTCCTTTACTGTGGGATCGTTGTCGGGCGGGAGCGTCAGGTCGACCAGGCTATAAAAGTATTCCAAAACTTCGGGATATCGTTGGACGCTGGATTGCCAGTCCTCGTCGATGCCGCGCTTTAAACTGGCCTGCGCTTGAGCGATCTCGTTGGGGTGTGGCGGAGCGTGGTAATAATGGTAGGCGTGAGCGGTGATACGGTCGAGGTTCGCGGTGTGAGCAGCCTTTCGACGTTCCGTGAGAAGGCGGAAATACTCCAAGATGTAGTCTTGGGCATGGGCGCGAACCCAGGAACTGCCACCGAGTCAGCTTGGCAGTACACACTTGGGGTCCGGTCGAGGCACGTGAGACTCACCGGATGTCGTTGTATATCGACTGCATCATGCGATGCTCGGCCTGCTTGATAGCAACATCAAGACCTTTTGCCTCGCAATCGCATGCCAATGTGGCAGGAGCATGGCATATGGCACAGTCGGGATCCATCCTGACGGTGGTTTTACGCTGGCGAGGCGTACGAGGTGTCCGCGGCCTGTAGTCTCTGGTGTACATCTTAGCGAGAGGGGTTCTCGGCTAGGCCACCGAGGGTCTTGGGAGCGGAGCGTGGGAGAGTAGGGTCGTCGGGGCGTGAGGATATTGTACAAGGAGTCAAGATGGTTCATGCACTACTAATACAATGGACATTCTTCCGCGAGACCCGGATGCTGGGTCTCTTGGTGAAGAGTGGAGGAGATATTGGAGGCTCTGTGCTAAGGTGCGTGGAGGGAAATGAAAGGATGGAAGAGAGGAAGGCGGTGATGAACTGACCTCTGACTTATTATTAAGAGGGGAACGGCAGCTGCAGACGGACGCGGAGGTGCGTGTCGGCGGTAAGGGGAGTTGGAAAATAAACAAAACTAGGACGAATGAAGCTGGCGGATAGCACTCTCGACTGGTGCTATGTATCATGCAGCATCCAGTGTCCAAGCATGAAACGGCAACGCGAGCAAGCAGCTTCGACGGCTGTTCGGGGGGACGACACGAGGGAAGAGACCGAGTCGGCAAACGACAACGATGTCTATGGCATGCCAACGTGGGCAATGCAAAACACACAGGGCCGACGAGGACAATGGCGAGGAGCTTGACTTGTCCTGTCGAGCGGGAGACAGGAGCAGACGGTGCGGGTGCGGAGGAGACGTGGGGAGAGAAGGTAGTTCGATCCACGAGGACGCAGGAAGATGAAGAGAAGATCGAATGGGAAGGGGTTTTTGACTGCAGCAGATGTCGTGGCTCGAATGCGAGCGTCTGGCGATATGCAAGCCTTGGGGCAGAGGGGCCCAATGGAGGGGAAAGGGCAGAAAGGGCAAGCAGAGAAAGGTCGTCAGCCCGACGACGTCCCAATGAGATCTGATCGGCAGCCGCTACCTGAGAAGCGGATTCTGTGCTTTCTGCGTCTGCGTCTGCGTCGGCTTGTGCGTGTGTGCGTAGTATGTGTAGTAATATGGAGGGTGCAAGAGTGAGAGAGAGGGATGGAGGGGTGGCGGACAGATTGTGGAAGACGGGAGAAGGTCGGCTTGCCGCAGCTGGGAAGGAGACGACCGAGAGACACTACTGATACATTGGGGAACAGCACCTTTACTTGCATGCGATGGGTACCTCGCCTCGGCCAGTCTCGTGCAGTCAGTTAAAGAGTGGGTGGAGGGGAAAAGGGTAGGTAAGGTAGGTAGGTATGTGTGCGTTGTTCGCCCCCTCCTCCCACTCTCCATGTCTCCTTCTCTCTGCAGTCCATCTCTATGGACCATAGTACTACTCCGGTGCCGTTCCCGCCGTTGCGGTGCACCTACTAACATGTACCTACCATGGAGGTGGCCTGCTCGCTGGTCCTTTGGGCTCCAAGGCGGTCAAGGGCAGGAGGCTTGCAGATGCACTTTCCCTCCTCCTGCCCTACCTCACCCCTAACCTGGCCGAGCTTTGAGGAAGGTATGTACTATGTAAGTACACTGCATATGTACCTTGGGTAAGGTAATAGGTATGGCGAGGTAGCATGGAACCCGACCACCCACCGTGACCTACTGCAGTCAGAGGAAGCCGCGGGGCGTTTGCTGTGAAGCGGGGAGGGGAGGTTGGGGCGACAAGCGTGTGAAGCGAAGCGAGCTGGTCGTCTTTTGTCCAACGGGAGGCTCCGAAGAGGCACGAAAGCGGAGAGGGACAGACCCGCAGGTCAGAGCCCCGGCCAGAGGCCGACACGGCCGGCGGGGTGGGGTGCTGGTGCTGGTGCTGGTGCCGGTGGCTGGACATCACAGCACCTACCGGAGATGGTACGTAACTCAAGGTACCTGACCTACCTAGGTTCCTCTGGTACGTGGGCAGTTCAGCACTAAAAACAAAACCGCTGGACGAGCCAACCAAAAGAGAGGAGGGCGACGACAGGCGTGGGCCGGATGCTGCTTTGCATGGTTCCATCGATGCAAAGCAGAGGGCCCGATGCATCTGGTCCCAATCCACTGACAAACTGACAAGAGGAAAGGAGCATCTGCCATTCCGTTGGAACGACCCGACTCATGATGAGAAACCTCCTCCCAAAGGCCACCTGAGCAGCATGCAACGACTCTTTCTTTTCTCGCACTCGCGAACCACCTGAACCGACCACTTGGCCGGGGCCTCCCGATCGCGCTGGCGGCGTCGCCGCCGGTGTTTGGCATCCGAAGCCGCTGCTGCTCTGACCTTTGCACCTGTAAACCCCTTCCGCCAGACGGTGGAAAGTGTCGGGCTGGCTCACCGCACCCTTAGGGGGGAATCATGCAGCCGCACTTTCCAGAGCCTGCCGCAGGAGCAGGAGGTGGGCGAGAAGGGTGTTACATACCAGTACAGTGTTGATTAGCTGTCAGATTATTTACTCCGGAGGCAAAGACAATAAATCTGTGGCAATCCGCCATTGGCAAGCTGCAGCGTCCTTTTTGTCCATGCGGCTCTGGTACGATTGATTCGATTGAAATCGCCTCCTCGTAAGTAGTCATCGTCCGCCTTCGATCGTCTGCTGTAAGATGTAGGAGGGACGTTGAGGAGGCTGAAAAGATTCCCGCATCCCATCTTTTTGTTCCTTCGCTCCGAGGCAACCATTTTCAGGCAACGAGGCGGCAGTGCTCTGGTTCGCAGCTTCATGCCAATTCCAACGGGGAGGCGGTGAGGGCTGGGCCGATTGACAGCGGACACCGTTCGGCGCTTGGTCCCAGCCCTCAAACGGCTGCTCCCGCCCCTGCTCGATTATGTAAGTACTTCTTATCTTATCGCTCAACGCCGGCGAGAACCCAAAATTTCCTAAGCTCCATTTCATCCTGAGGTCAAGAAAGCCAGCGTCCCTAGGTACTGGATATAGGACATTGGTAGAGGCCCGTCCAGGGCAAACCAAAGCGTTCAATATGGCATCACGATGTTCCAGTGGCCAATCCCTTTTTCTGCCCTTTCTATACCCCTCTCTATTCCTCTCTAGGACAGCCAACACCTCACGTCTCGCCGCGAGGGCATTCGCAGGCCGCCGCCACAGCTCGACCCATGTCGCCCAAGAATCGAAAGCCACCCGTCTCAATCCGGCGCCCGACGATTATGCGGCTCCGAACTTCGCCGACAAAGCCAACCTGACTCTCTACGCTGGGCCCGGTGGCCATGGCTGCATCTCGTTCATGCGCGATGCGTACCTCCCCGACGGTCCTCCCAACGGCGGCGACGGAGGCCATGGAGGTAACATCTACATCCAGGCCGTACACGGCGAAACCTCTCTGCACAAGCTGGCAAGAAAACGATTCGTCCGCGCGGGAAGGGGCAAACACGGTCAGGGCAGCGCCAAGGGCGGTCAGCGAGGCGAAGATGTCATCATCACCGTGCCCATCGGCACCGTCGTCCGCGAGCTGAGCAGAGAAGACCCCGTCGCCGAGGATCTGATGCTGCAGCGTGCGTTGAAGGCGCAGAGGAAGGCAGAGAAGCGCGCAAAGCGGGAGCGCGAAGAAGAACTCGCCCGACGGCGATTGGAGGAAGGGGAGGAGGAGAGTGAATGGGCCGAGGAGGAGGAGCGCAAGGCCAAGAAGCCCGAGGTCGAGGAGGAGCCAGAGGACCCCGAGCGTCACAAGTGGCTCCTGTACCCGGGACTCTCGAAGACGGACCTGAAGACGATTTCCCTGCCCACGGCTCCTCGCCGCCAGCGCATTTATCACCAGCCTCCCGGCCCAATCCAGCTCGATCTGTCGCGCCCGACGCCGAGCCCCATCTTGCTTGCTACCGGAGGCATCGGGGGCCTTGGCAACCCGCACTTCGTATCGCGCGAATACCCGCGGCCCATCTTCGCCACAAAGGGCGAGCGTGCCGTTACGATGGAGATTGAGCTCGAGTTGAGGTTGCTCGCTGACGTTGGCCTCGTCGGCCTTCCCAACGCCGGCAAGAGCACGCTGCTCCGCGCGCTCACCAACTCCCGCACTCGCGTCGGCAACTGGGCTTTCACGACGCTGCAGCCGAACATCGGAACGGTAGTGCTGGACAACTACAAGGGCCGCCCCGTTATCAAGAGCTACAAGCGATACCCGGCTGCCGGCTCTGCGCTCACCGGTGGTGGGGAGGAGGTTCAGGTGGAGCAGCGGACTCGCTTCACCGTCGCCGATATCCCGGGTCTCATCGAGGGTGCCCACTTAGATCGCGGCCTAGGCATTGCATTCTTGCGCCATGTCGAGCGCGCTGGCGTGCTCGCGTTCGTCGTCGACCTCTCGGCGGGCCCGGCCGTTAAGGCACTCAATGCCCTCTGGAAGGAAGTCGGCCTCTACGCCCAGATGCGTGAGGAGGAAGAGCGGGATCGCGAGGTGGACGCCCGTATTGACTGGGACCCCACTTCCAGTGCGGAGGGCACTCTTGTGTATGCCGACGCGCCCCCTACTCCCACGGAGCCGACGGGTCTCCAGATCGCGGCCAAGCCTTGGTTTGTGGTGGCCACCAAGGCCGACCTTCCTGGGACACAGGAGAACTTCAAGGAGCTGAAAGAGTACCTCGAGCAGATCAACGAGGGCGCGATGCCCCACCCGAGTGGAGTCGAGGGCGCCTGGACGAAGAAGTGCACCGTTATTCCCGTGAGCGCCATAAACGGCCAGGGAGTTGAGCGGATCGTCTACTGGACTGTCGGGCTGCTTGACGAATAAATGCGGCTAAATCTGTACATCTCTTGTAAAACACCACTCATTGTCGGCAGCGACGGTACGATACCTGTAATATCTTGACAAAGCCGTTTGTCTCATTTTCGTTGATGAGAACAGGCGACATCCACGCTCAAAGGGGGCGATGATGAGAGAATGTAAGATTTTGGAACTCAACGGTATTTGATACGACAAAAAGAGATTTTCATTCTGTTATGCTCCAAATGGCCACTTTTCCCACCCCAAAGTTATTACAAGGATGCAGTCATTTTCCTTAGCGACCTCCCGACGTCGAGCAAGACACCCAAGACGGCCCTACATCTTGTACGACACCCCCGACTCGTGCTCCATCATGTCGAAAGCCGGCTTCCCCGAAAACCACCCCGCCATCTCGGTGCCGATGGCCTTGTACGTGAACTCGGCGTCCTCCTGGTCGACGGCGACGGTCCGGCCGCCGCGGCCCGCAGCGGCGGCATCGGCGAGGAGCTGCTGGTGGCAGCAGCGCTCGAGGCTGAGGAACCAGTAGACGCAGCTCTCGACGGACTTGCCGCACGTGATGAGGCCGTGGTTCTGCAGGATGGCGGCCTTCTTGTCGCCCAGGGCGCCGGCGATGCGCAGCCCTTCCTCCTTGCCGAGGACGATGCCGCCGAAGCTGTCGTACAGCACGACGTCGTTGTAGAAGGCGCACGTGTCCTGGCTGATGATGTCGAGGTTGCGGCCCAGGGTGGAGAAGGCCTGGCCGTAGAGGGAGTGGGAGTGGGCGACGCACATGATGTCGGGCCTGGCCTCGTGGACGGCGTGGTGGATCATGTAAGCTGTGAGGGCATGTCAGCGTGACACGAGAGCTTGCAGAAAGGACGCAGCGAACCGGCCGTGTTGAGAAGCTTCACGGGGCCGCCGTCAATGACTTCTCCCTCTGCGTTTACGCGGATGAGGTCGGAGGCCTTCAGGAGCGGCCAGGGGACGCCGAACGGGTTGAGCCAGAAGGTGTCTGGCTCGACGGGATCCTGGAGGCTCATGTTAGGGACCGAGGCACGAGGACAACGATTTGAGAAGAAGGAGCAAGACGCACGCGAACAGTGATGTGGCCAGCGACGCCGGCGTCGAAGCCGTTCTTCGCAAAGATGCGGAACCCCAGGGCCAGACGCTCCTTCAGGTGCTGCCGTTGTTGGAGAGGGTCGGCGTGCTGCACGGGCTTGGGCAGTTTGAGCTTCGCCGAGCCCCTATCCTTCGCCGCAGCACCGTTGCCGTTGTTGGTGGCGGTGGTTGTGGCGGCGGCAGCATCTACCTGTGGGAGTTGGGTTACGGTTGTGGAGGGGGCCATGATGGGTTCAATTCAATGGAATCAGATTATTACCGAGTTTGAAGAGAAGTCTCAAAATGCAGAAGCGTAAATCAGCTGGAGGTGGTGCATTTTAAGTACCCAGCCCGCCCGCGCGCCCAACGTCGATCCGAAAGGCGCGTACAGCTTATTCTCATGCGGGGATGTCTTGAGTTAGCCTCCCGGGCCCCATGTGCAAGCTCAAGCTCCTTGCCTATCAGAGGCTACCCGCCTCCCTAAGCTCCCCCTCTCGGACACGTTTGCCGTGGAAAACGGGAATAAGAGACACAATGTGCACCTCGAGATGACGAGAAAGCTCCCTGGCCCGAGGCAACCCCGCACTGAAGACCACTTATCAATGTTGGGCCTATCCTTGACTCGATTACACTGTACCTATCTACCTGGTACGGCGTCGGTGCCCACTTCGAAAGGTCGGCACGGTCCAATCAGTCCGAAGTTATTACCTAGTATCTACTTACATAGCTACCTATCTATGGAAGGGAGGCACGGCCACTTGGCAGGTATTTGCAGTTTCCAAAACGTAGCCGTCACATATCCGGGCACACGACAGCTGCCCGCGATGTTACCCCCAAATTGCGGATAGAGTGGGCTCACAGACAGCCAGTCGCACCTGATGAGTGAATCCGTGCAGAGAATGCCCGTAAAATACCTAGGAAGCTATTCCTCGCCGGAGACCGAAAATGCGTGTCTCAGAACCATGGGTGCAGAGTTGAAGCTTGAGACAACGGGCCGCTGACTGATGGAGTCAATTCTCGCAGAGGGGCTCCTTCCCAGGTGCTTGAGCGCAGATGCACCCGAAGCCGGGGTGAGACCCTGAACAACAGGGGTACAATGCGGGGTGATAAGATAGCCCACTTTCAATCTTCTGATTGGCCAATTTTCTCAAAGTGGAGGGGCTGGCGCGCAATCGAGCTTTTTTTCCACCTTGAGGGACTGAGTGACGGCAAAATTTCACACCGCGCGACGCAGCTGGAAAGTGCTTCCTTCTCCCGAAACATACACGTACGTGCGCTCAGCGACATCAACGCACGCCCGACTACATCACCATCCTTCCAAAAGATGGGTCGCAAGTTCAGAGTAGGTATATTCGCGTCGCATCTAATTGATTGTGAGCTGACACCCCCGTTAGGGAGGAAAGAAGGGCAAGGGCCGCGGAGGCGCCGCTAATGGCGGCGATCGCGGTCGTCAGCCTCGCAGCGAGTCCTGGCAGTCGTACCCGGCCGTCAAGAAGGAGAACGAGAGACTCCAGCGCTACTACAACACCATCATCGGTCTTTCCGAGGAGGAGCAGGGTCCCTTCTGGGATGCGCTGCGCAGAGATCTGCCCAATAGCTTCCGCTTCTGCGGTTCCAAGGGGTACGTTGCTGTCGCTCGACATCACGCCCTTTCCCACGCTGACTGACTGCAATACAGCCACGCCCAGGCCGTGAAGAAGCTTCTCCAGAGCCGATACATGCCCGAAATTGTCAAGATCGAACACGCCGATGGCCGCATGGTCGAGCCCCCCAAGCCCCTCGAGTGGTACCCCAACGAGCTCGCCTGGTGGATGACGACCCCCAAGAACATCATCCGCAAGTACGCGCCCTTCTCCGCCTTCCAGAAGTTCCTCGTTTCCGAGACGAGCGTCGGAAACATCAGCAGACAGGAGGTCGTCAGCATGATCCCTCCCCTTCTGATGGACGTCCGCCCCGGTATGACCGTCCTCGACATGTGCGCCGCCCCCGGTAGCAAGGCCGGCCAGCTTCTCGAGATGATCCACCAGGGCGAGGAGGCTCGCGTCAGAAAGGTCCTGCGTGCCTTCGCCAAGGAGGACGGACTCGACCTTGGTGTGGAGACCGAGGAGGAACGCCAGGCCGACCTCGACGCCGACCCCTCCGATTCCGGCCGCACAACTGGCCTCCTGATCGCCAACGACGCCGACTACAAGCGCGGCCACATGCTTGTCCACCAGCTCAAGCGCCTCTCCTCCCCGAACCTGCTCGTTACCAACCACGATGCCACTCAGTACCCTGCCATCAGGCTCCCTTCGGACCCCGCGACCCCGACGAAGCCCGTCTACCTCAAGTTCGACAGAATCCTGGCCGACGTGCCCTGCTCCGGTGATGGTACCCTGAGGAAGAACCAGAACCTGTGGAAGGACTGGCAGCCCGGCAACGCTCTGGGTCTCCACGTCACCCAGATCCGCATCCTGCTCCGCGCCCTCGCCATGCTCAAGGTCGGAGGCCGTGTCGTCTACTCCACCTGCTCCATGAACCCCGTCGAGAACGAGTCCGTTATCGCCGCCGCCATCGATCGGTGCGGAGGTCCTGACAAGGTTGAGATTGTCGACTGCAGCAACGAGCTAAAGGGACTGGTCCGCGCCCCTGGAATGCGCAAGTGGCAGATCATGGACAAGTCCGGCAGGCTCTGGAGTTCCCAGGCCGAGGTCGACGAGTACACCAAGTCCAGCGGCGACGGCATCGCTCCTGGCAGACTTGTTGACAGCATGTTCCCCCCCTTGGAGGGCAGTGTCTGCTCCGACCTTCCTCTCGAGCGCTGCATGCGGGTCTACGCCCACCAGCAGGACACCGGCGGTTTCTTCATCACCGTCCTGCAAAAGAAGGCCGAGGTCAAGATTCGCCCCGAGGACCAGAAGCCCGCGGCGGAGACCAATACCGACGTCAAGGTCGAGGTGAAGGCGGAAGACGATGAGACCAAGGTGAAGGTGGAAGATGACGAGACCAAGGTGAAGATCGAAGAGCAGACCGAGGTAAAGGTCGAAGATGAGACAAAGGCCAAGGTTGAAGACGAGACCGAAGTGAAGCTGGAAGACGTGAAGGCCGAGGCCAAGACCGAGGAGACCGAGCAAGAGGCCTCGAACGGCATCAAGCGACCCCGCGAAGACACGGCCGATGGTGAGGACCAAGACGTGAAGAAGGTCAAGCTCGAGCCATCGCAACCCAAGCCCCAGAGATCCAACCGCAACGCCTACGGTCAGGTTGAGGAGCCCTTCAAGTACCTTGATCCCAAGCATGAGGTCATCCAGCACATCAAGACTTTTTACCACATCTCCTCGCGATTCCCCGAGGACCGGTTCATGGTCCGCAACGCCGCTGGCGAGCCTGCCAAGGCCATCTACTACACCTCGGCACTCGCGCGCGATATTCTCACGGAGAACGAGGGCCGTGGCATCAAGGTCATCCACGGCGGTGTCAAAATGTTCATGAAGCAGGACGCCCCGTCTGCAGAGGTCTGCCGCTGGCGCATCCAGTCCGAGGGCATGCCCATTCTGCAGGGCTACGTTGGTGAGCAGCGCGTCGTGCGCCTTACCAAGAAGGAGACGCTCCGCAAGCTCCTCATCGAGATGTTCCCCCGCATCGCCGACGGCGAGTGGGAGAAGATGGGCGAGATCGGCGAGCGCGTCAGGGACATTGGCATGGGCTGCTGCGTGTTGCGCGTCGAGCCTGACGACACCGACGTCGAGTTCAGCGAGCGCATGGCACTGCCTCTCTGGAAGAGCATTCACTCCCTCAACCTGATGCTTCCCAAGGAGGACCGCACGGCCATGCTCCTCCGTATCTTCAACGACAACACGCCTCTGATCAACAACAGCCTTCAGAAGCAAAAGCAGATCGACCAGGCCGCCAAGGTGCTGGCTAAGGAGGAGGTCGATGATCAGGACTACGCCGACATTGAGGATGCACCCACTCCCGAAGAAATGGATGCCGAGCCGACGCCGGCGGTCAAGACTGAGGCAGCGGAGGAGCCTGAGGCAACAGCGGTCAAGCCTGAGGCAGTGGAGGAGACTGAGGCAACGGGAATCAAGACTGAGGCAGTGTAGAGCACACCCGCTACCACCGCCACCGAGGCTTCCAATAGAGTTCTGTCAGAGTACATCTTTGGTTGCGAGCCTCTGGGCGAGTCTTTGGGTGCCGACGAGCAGTCTACCGCTGCCCACGAAGAGTATTAGGATGAGCTCTTGGCGCAACCGGTACCACACCTCAGAGACCCAACAGTCAATGGAACGTCCTGGGAAGAGATGTTCGAGCAGCAGGTCGAGGATGCAGTCCAGGATGGAGATTATGTGCGTTCGGAGTACCACATTGACTAGGCCACAAGGTGAAAGAAAGCAAGGAGGCCTCGTGGCTGGCATGGTGGGAATTGGACATGCGGCATCAAGTGAAGGATGGCAATATCTCGCTGGCCTCTCGTCGCACCCATCGCCCGCATGGGGCTGTCATCTTTTGAGCAACAAGTTTCTAGTAACTGATGGGCATGTGAACTGGTTATTGTCAGAGAGGCAGAGGCAGAGAAAAAATGTATGAGTACATGAGGATCTATTCCAAGAGGACTGTACGCGGCAGATAGATTGTACAGTCATTTTAAACAGTTATACTAAAGTTCGTTATTTGGCTGTTGCTTTTAGTGAGTTTGCTAACCTCATTGTTGGGGTGGGGATTAAAGCAACAAAGTTTACCATGGTTATTGGATTACCATTTGTGAAGGGGTTCTGTCCCCAATTGATGTCAGTTACGACTTGCAATAAGAAAACTATCAAAAGAGCTTCTTTGGTTATACGGTGCAGAAGACAAGCCAGCAAGGCAACAAAGGTTGTTTGTTAGTAGATAGTATTGAAAACAAAAACAGTGTTTTTCTTCCTGGACTGGTCTACTACTACTGCAGAGAAGAACAAAAAGATAATGTTCTGCCATCAATCGCGGACGGG
Source organism: Colletotrichum plurivorum (assembly GCA_014235945.1). Taxonomy (NCBI): domain Eukaryota; kingdom Fungi; phylum Ascomycota; class Sordariomycetes; order Glomerellales; family Glomerellaceae; genus Colletotrichum; species Colletotrichum plurivorum. Next base: position 789,474 of record WIGO01000001.1, on the reverse strand, counting down.
AATTGAGCCCGACGTGGGGGTCGAACCCACAACCTTGAGATTAAGAGTCTCACGCTCTACCGATTGAGCTAGCCGGGCAGAACCATGAGTTTTGATAGAAGTTCTCGGGGAGAGGTGGGTTTATGTTGCGGGTGGGTGGGCGACGATGGTCTCCTCTGTGGGTTGTGTCGAAGTGTTTTGGTGGAGAGATGGGGCGGTTGAGAGAGGCCTTTGCCGAACCTCAAGTGTGGAACGAGGTGAGAATTTGATTTGGGGGCGGGGCGTATGAAGTTCGGGTTTAAGATGGTGTCTGCAGGACGATTGCCTGCCGTTCAGTGCTTCTCAAACAGTTGACCATCTTCAGTGGCGGCATAACTCTAGGTTCTCGGAGGATTTCATGTAATGGGAAGAGACAAATGTGTGCTCATTATTTATACAGCCTTTCCAGGTCCGTTTGATGCTACAGCTGGCCTAGATTCGGCTCAGCAAACGCCTCAGCTGCGTATGTCACACGCGTCAACTACAAGAGGCTATACATTATGTTCCTGCTCTCCCCAGGTGATGTAGTGGTTAGTCAAGCGCCCAAGCCGCGGCGCTGGGCACCGCCGTCGTACTTCATCTGCACGCCGGCGTTGAACTGCTGCTCGAGCTCCCGGGTGATCTTGCCGATGTCGCGCTTGCCCGCGGAGCCACCAGCGGCCGCGGCACCGGCGGCGCCCTTCTTGCCGCCGCCCAGGAGCCTCATGAACTTCATCTGGCGGGCCGAACCACCTTCCAGAGCGTCGACGTCCCACGACTTGGCGGCATCCGGCTCGGCGGCGGGAGGCTTGGCGTCCTGCTTCTTCTGCTTCTTCTTGTCCTTCTTGCGAGGTGTCTTCTCGACGGGGGCCGCGTCGCTGTCGGAGTCGGAGTCGGAGTCAGACTCCTCCTGCACTCGCTTGCGCTTCTTTTCCGACTTTTTGCTCTCCTTGGGTGCTTCTTCCTCGGCGTTCTTGGACTTTTTGCTCTTCTTTTCCTTCTTTTCCTTCTTGCTCTTCTTCTCCTTGGCTGGGGTCTCCGTTACTTCCTCCTCCTCCTCCTCCTCGACGTCCTTGGATTTTTTGCTCTTCTTGTCCTTCTTCTCCTTTTTGCTCTTCTTCTCCTTGACTGGAGTCTTCGCTGCCTCCTGCTCCTCCTCCTCCTCAGCGTCCTCAGACTTCTTACTCTCCTTCTCCTTCTTGCTCTTCTTGGCCTTCTTGCTCTTCTTGGCCTTCTTGCTCGGCGTCTCCTCGAGAATAGCCGCGCTGTCGGACTCCTCCTCGTCGTCCTGCACACGCTTGCGCTTCTTGTCGGACTTTGTGCTCTCCTCCTCGGTGTCCTTGGACTTTTTGCTCTTCTTGTCCTTCTTGCCCTTCTTCTCCTTGGCCGGGGTCTTGACCTCCTCGTCCTCGTTGTCTTCGGTAGCGGCGGCAGCAGCGGGCTCTTCCTTGAACTTGGACTTCTTCTTCTTGTCCTTCTTCTCCTTGGCGGGCGTCACTGCCTCCTCCTCCTCCTTGGCCTTGGACTTCTTGGTCTTCTTCTCCTTCTTGACCTTTTTTGACCTCTTTCTCTCGTCGTCCGTCGAGTCGATCTCCATTTGCATCTTGTCGCTCAGCGCCCTCGCCTCGCTCTCGGCGCGGAGTTGCGCGCTCGGGTTGGGGGACTCGGAGCTCAGGTCCATCTTGAGGTTTTCGTCGGCGGCCTAGGTAATCGGTATGCGGTCTTCGTGCTCCCGAACCCTTGGATTAATTGGGTGTTTGAAGTGCGATGCTGTAACCACAGGTTCTGTTAGGGAAATACGTCGCGAAATACACATTTGTGGCTTGCGCGCAGACTTACATGCTTTCACACTTTATTTCCAGAGAGGTGCACGATCCAGATTTTGCTGCTCAAAAAGTCGACAGAAGCTAGAAGTATAGTAGTTGAGCGACCCGCCAGTTAAGCTCAATCAAAAAGCGGGACTCACTTGCCTACGGAATCCAGCTGCTGGTGGTCTGATTGGTTGGACCCAAGCCAACGGTCAAGGGCACCTAGCAGCCCCAGGTACCCAGGTACCTCATCAACAGATTCAGACTGAACTTCTCCCAGACACTCCTGGAGTTAGAAACTAAGATAATTGTATCTTGTGGAAAGACTATCTACCGGTCCGAATCTACTTCGCAGTATTCTTTGGTTTCGACGTAAATCAGCCATCACGAAAACAAAATGAGGAGAATTCACCTTATCGGTACTGTGATCAGTAAAGATCTCATGACCGACATTATCTCGACACAAAAACATACACAAACGTTCGTTCCACTTTGTTATAAGATCTCATTATACGCTATGTAACGGCGAGGGTATCAATGTGTTGAGCTGGAGTAGAGTGCGATGGCGTCCAGAGGCAAGTCGGGCTATGACAAGCCCAACGACGACACCATGGTCGATATCCAGAGGGAAGGGGTGGTCTTAGTGACGGTTTCTCCTAGATCTCCTTGAACTTCATGCTAATAGATCGATGCACCGCGTCTGCATCTAGATGATCACCTGCACGTGCCAAGAGTATACCTACCACTGGGGTAGCCATGGACAGATCTGTTGACCGCTGAGACACCAAGCATTCTAACATGAGAAAGCTGGCATTGTAGATACTACATTCCTCGATAGTGTTGTAAGATGGGATCTAGTAAAGAACTCAGGCAGACCCAGCCATCACTTGTCCATCGCACACTCCCAAGGATAGAGGCAGGGTCAAGCCGTGATCCTTACGGGTTGCACCGGCTCCGAAGGCCCAAAGCCATCATCTTTGGCTCATCATACCTACGTCAAGAAGCTGAAAATTGTTTCACTAGAACGATGGGATCAAGTATAAGAGATCTATCACGGATCAAACCGGCCAGCCAAACACCTCGCAGTCTCGGCAGCCTTAAATCCCCAGAGTCTGCCCTGCCTGTCATCCGGGCCTTTGGCTCCGGCGGGCGCCGGAGCAGCACCCCGCATCACTTCACCGGACGACGTGACATGGCCCCAAAGAAAGCGCGGACATACAGCGATACCTACAGCTGTCATTGGACAGTACCTAGGGATGGATAGGAGGGCAGCCCATCGAGGTACTGCTACATACTATCAAGATGTCTACCGACAAGACTTTTGGACGGCATCCCACGCTCCAGTTGGATCCCCGCGAGGACCCCCGCGCCATGCGAGGCCGAACCCAGTAATAGACAAATTGTCAGATAGGTACTCAGAGATACCCAGTGAAGAAAGGAGAAAAAAGCAGACGCGAACTGTCTCGTAAATTCTCCGATAGTCCTGCAAGAAAATGGGTGCTTAAAAAAAGTATCGTGTAAGCGGGGTTCTCCCGTCGAGCACATGAAGATCCCCTCATCGGACCATCACCTCACCCCCTCCCCGTAGGGCGCGCCCAGCACTCTTATAACGGTACCACCAACCTTTCACTGTACGGAAGAGAGGCTATCTCACGTGGCGTTCTTGCTCTTTCCTGGAAGTGCCTAGGCTCTTCTACGGACCCCTCACTCCGAGATACAGGGATGTTGTCGTGGACGTTGCTTACGCCATATCGAAATTCAAATCATAAGATACTCCATATAATGTACGTCAACGAAATATCAGTCATGCGTGGTTTCTCCATCATTCTTGCGCAGTAATGCGCATTGCTCTATAGTACATACATAATACAACAAGTCCCCAGAAGAAAAAGCGAGCCAGACGGGATTTATACGTCCCGTCATAGACTCGGTAAAAAAGTACTCTGTCATCAAACGTTCTCTCTGTATATCTGTTCCCTGGTTCGTCTCTTCCATTCCCTGTCATGGTCATCTTCGTTGCTCATCATACAGCGAGGGAGCCCTTCCATCTGATGGTTCCGTCCGTCCCCTGCACCCTTCCTCACAGAACATATATGACTCGCATGGCTGCCGAACCCGTCGTGGGTAGGACGATACAACGCGGATCCGCAGCTTCTCGAATCGATCGAAATCACTCAACGTCGCCGCCGAGCCCCGTACCCGAAGAGGTAGAAGAGCGGATGCAAGTCGTCATGTCGTCATGTCATTCGTCTGTGTGAACAGACTCCCGACTTCATCACTAGCAGGGATGGAAGTCTTTATAAGAAGAGAGAGGATAAAAGGGGGAAAAGAGAACAAGCAAAAGAAAGGATAGTCGAGGCAGATTCCGATCCTCCCCGGACGCAACGACCGTCAAAAGTCTTCGTCCATCAGGCACCGGTACCAGAAGAAGGCGCAGCACGCAAACACCCAGAGGGTACTCACGCTGTGCCCGCCTGTGATATTGGCCATCTCGATGTGCCGCGGCGCCGGGCCCCTGGAGTCCTCGCGACGCTCCGGGTCCGCGAACCGCACGCGGCTGTAGGCATCACGGGAGTACGGGTCTTGATACGTGGGGGGAGGCGGCTGGACCGGGCCGCCGCGACTACCACCGCGGCGACGGCCAGGACTCGAGGCGGTCCGTAACGGTTGCGGCACGGCTCTCATGTCCGGGTTCCGCTCCGGAGGCCGCTCGACATGTTCGACCTGCGGCACCGCTCTGCCTTCACCACTGGCACCGCCGACATTAACACCACCGAGACCGGCGTCGCGGCGGCCGTCGTCCGATGAGGCATACGACGAGTAGTTGGAGTATATGGAATAGGAGCTCACGCGGCGGCGGCCCAGAACGCCCGAGCTGCGCTCGCTGTTGCGGGGTTTGACGTCTCGTCCGTTGTAGTTGAACTCGCGAAGTCCGCGCTCGCCGCCTTGGGGTACGGGAGGAGGAGGGGCGCCAGGAGGGGGTCCGGGTGGTGGAGGGACTTGGTCTGCTCGTTCGGATTCGGGGGAAAAGCTCTTGAGCTGCAGCTTTTGCAGCTCCTGCAGCTCCTGCAGTTCGAACAGCTGGCCGGTAGGGCGGTCCATCTTTGGGTGGGCTTCTTCGTATTCTTCGTCTGCTCCGAGAGGAGGCGTGAGGGTTTTGGAGGAGCTCATGACCGGCGTGATGGTCTTGCGTGTCTGCGCCTCTTTCCTCTCGTCGACACGACGGCCCGACAGACAGACGTAATCGGGTGTCGAGAGACGGAGAGCGAGGCGGGGTAAATTGTCTGTATCAACTGACTGGAGACCCCCCCTGACTCGGGAGGCAGTTATGACGAAAGACGCTCAGGGCAGAATGTATTCATGACGGGGACGGCGGGCTCTTCACTAAGGAAACAGAAAGATGGGGATCTTGCCGGTGAGGCGAGGCGAGGGCGAGGCGAGGCGCATGGCACACGCGCGTAAGTCGAGGTTCCGTCTTCGGTGCTGGTCTAGCAATAGTGATCGGCGTGCAACAGTCGATGAACGGCATTGGAGGACGGAGGTCTCCGGATGAGGAGGGGACTTCAGGCAGCCAGAGCCAGGCCCAAAACTGTCGGGCCCCCGAAGCGCCCGGGTCCCGAGTCTCCCGGAAGGGGAAGAAGCTTCGGGGCTTCTCACGTCACTGATGAGAGCCTCACGGCGCGGCCATCCATCCGTCCGTGGTGGATTGCGCACGGAGCGTCATCCCTCCATCCCGCGCTTCCACCACTCTCCGTTGACGAAACCCAGATTGACTTTGGGCCTTGGCTCACTCAAGCTTCGCCCTCGCAGGCCTTGGCCCCCCCGGGTCTGAGGCGGGAGCATGTTTGTTTCTGCGCTGCGGTGCAGACTCCCTCCTTCTCCCTCCCTTCCTCTCCGCTCCCCGCGGGATGGTGTGTTGTGGTGTACGTAGTAGTGCACTACCCGGCCTCATACAAGAAAGAGAGCAGCTCACTGGGCCGCGTACCTGTTGCATCCGCGGGTCCGAGTGCCTCAGCCGTTCATACGGGTAGCGCGCGCATGCACAATGATTCCATTCAGAGTTTGGCCTGCTGTTTCTCGACTGCACCTGGACTGGACTGGACTGGCTGACAGTAGTCCCCTCCCGTCCGTGTGTGTGTATTATGTGTGTGTGCATGTGTGTGTTTGTTGTTCGTGTGTAGTATGCGCGTGTAGCATGTGCTTGTTGTATGTATGCTGTCTGCATGTGTCCAAGTTCATGTTCTCCCAACGGACGCATGAGAAGAGCCCGAACCCCGACGCCATCGTACCATGACTGAGCAACCGCGAGTCTGTGTCTCGGAAGCCGCAGTCTCCTGAGGCTCGCTCTGCTATCGGAGGGACGAGGTTGGGGCGGCGGATCCCTGGGGGCGAGTCGGCGCCGGCCGATGTGGAGGATGCGGAGTGCGAGGGCACAAAATCCATCATCGTGCCGGTCGGTTTCGGAGTCTGCCATCTGGCAAACGTCGGCCGAGCAATGCACCGAGTGTTTTGTTTTTCCTTCTTTCTCCCCCTTTTCGCTTTTTGCCACACTTCCGAGTCAGTCACCTCGGTGAGAAGGCACAATGCCATCATGGCTCCGTCATCGTCAGAACTCTGGATTGTCCCGATCGCATCGCGGAAAGACGACAGCGCAGGGGAACCAAGGTTGAAGGCGTCTTCCAGATGAGCCTCATTTGCCACCGGCCGTACGTACACTAATACTAGCATTACTCGACTGCATACCAAGCATGTAGTTCATTTGCAATAAGGCCGGGTCGTCAGACATCTCTCGGGCAAAGGCTCGGGGGTTCTTTCCATTCAGACCAAAAAGACGCAAGGTCAACGTCGCAACTCGCTGAGCACTGATGAATGAGACTGAAGTCAGCCCGCGAGGCCATGATGCCGTTCCGCCATGGTTTCCGGACGATGACCGACGAGCCGCTAGGGCACGAGAGTGCTCCGTACACTCATACATCCATACTATTAGTAGTAGTACCGGAAGAGTTCGGGTACGGTTGATAATTATCCCACCGCGCCTGCAACTGCCGGAGTGACGAACGAGAGAGATGACATGCCGGCGACGCTGGTCCCTGGCGTTGCATTGCTGTCGCCCCAGGCGCCTCCTTGTGCTCTTCCCGCTATCTCGTCATCGCTGATCAAGCAACCTGCGAAGCGTCGGCGACCACTTGACTGACGCTTGTCCCAGCGAACCTGAGCGCCCGACGCTCGAGGGCCGACTTGAGCCGAATGCCTGACTGCACTTCTCTCCCTCTCGTGCGATATGAGACCTACTACCCATGTATGGTCCCGACTCTGAACCCGACTTCGCCGGCGCGCCGCACCGCGAAGGATAGTGCAGCGTAGCGAACCCAGGTAATAGTGTAGACGGCGACCTTCTCAACGCCCAGGGCATTTCCGCCCACGTCTGCAACGAGCTTTCTCGCCCGCATTCCAGGCACGTCTGTGTGAGATCGGGGATCAGACAATCAGGCCATTCGCAAGTTGTTGCAACGCCCAGTTCCAGACTGTGCGGCTAGGAAACACCTTACAGCGGCAGCCGAGGCTATGCACCCGCTGCGTCTGCTGTCCGCTTCGGACGAGAGCTGGTTGACAGCCAGAGAGACAGAGAGAAGGGAGCGTGCGGCGACTAGTCTAGGCCCGCGCTCTGCCTAGCCCGAATTCCCTCGTCTCTGCCCAATATCCAGGGGCAATATAATTTGCGTAAGCCGTCAGGTCCGGATCGCGAATGATGGGAAGCCTCCTTGGGCTGGAAAGGAGGCGAGGTAGGTAAGGTACCCATATACCAGTCCATAGTCCGTAAGTGATTGATGATGGCCCGGCCAAGCCCAGGCTCTCTAGCATACTACGTAGTAGTGTTGGGAACAAAACCCATTCCCCATGACATGGCATGCCCTGCAACGGCCGTGAACTTCAAGTCCAGTCTCAGTCTGGCTGTGCCACCTTACCTTGGTTCAAACTTCGCATCGCTTGCCGCCAAGCAAGGCTCGGGACTTGTTGCTTGTTTGTTTGCTTGATGGAAACATGGAACTAGCAGGACAGAAGCACCGGCAGACCCGCCAAGCCGAAGAGAGAGTAAAACGCACAAAGCGGGTGGTCATACGTGACACTAGTCGCACCTGGGGCACCTAGCCACGCGAGAGCTGTATCCGTATCCGTCGTTGCTCAGCATCCGAGACAATCGAAGCCGTGGACTCGGAAACCTGCCACATCCCGCCATTCTGGGAACATTAGTCCGGTGGAGGTGAAATCGCCCCAGAGCACGGCCAGAGCCCGATGGACGACACCTTAGACCTCAGACCGGGAATAGGGGAATAGGGTTAGGGGATACGGACACCCGCCGTGTCTTCCGCGTGGAAAGCACGAGGAGCTGCGACCTCCTTCACCTACTTGGTAAGAGTAGTGGATTAGAGTGAAGATTTCGTCCGGCATGCCACCCGTCGTCCCGTCCGTCCTGTGTAACGTTTCTCAAGCTATCCGTACGCTATTACTATTATACACATAGTAGTCGTGTTGGAGTGGTGACTGTTGGGGTGTGATTCGACAGCGAGGTTTCGTTTACTCGGCATGTTCAGAAGCCGTGCCTGCTAGCCTGCACTAGGAGGCAGCAAACGGAGGCCGTGAGTGCCGCCGTCATGCTGCCATGTCTGATATCCGAGTGTAAACGCGTAACTTGGCAAATCAACTTCAACAGCTCGCTGGCCTTGGCCTCCGAGCACTGGCTAGGGCGAGTTAGTTTAGCAGAGTCTGAAAACCGACCGTCCTCTTTTCTTCTTCCATGGGGTATTCTAGAACGAGCTAACCTACCCTACCCCTAGACAGAATCCATGAAAACGGCTTCGGGCCAGGTCCAACAGTGGGACCGACCACTCGCGGCCCAATAATTTACGCTCCGTGGGCATTTTGAGTGAAACGGTGTTGTACAGCTAGTGTATGATCCTAAAAGCCGTCCGTGGCATGGATGGGTATGGCCCGTCAAATGAAGCTGGGCGCAGCCTTTCGATGCAAAGAAGAGCGAATGCCCGGCCGCCCGTACACTAGGAATAACATTACTGCCTCCGCATTCCACAGCCGTGTGCGCAGGCTCGCGGCTCGACACATGGCAAAGTACCGTGTACGAAGGAAGGCCAATCGCCCTGTCACACCCGCCCGGCCCCGGAGGCTGGAGAGCCAAGGGTCAGGGCACTCGCTGCGTCGTACGACGGAGGGGTGCCGATCGACCATGCTCCACCGAGAGGGAGGGCCGCTCGCCTGCTCCCCCTTTGGACGGATGCGGTGCTGCACAATGATACCCGCCTCATGTTGCGGTGTGTGCCCTGCCTCGTACCCAGGTCCAGGCATTGGCTGGAAGGCTGTGACCAAGGATATTGTTCCTATGGGTCTGGTGTCAAAGGTCGAGAGAGCATAAACGGATAATTAGAGAGAGAGAGAGAGAAAGAGGGAGATAGCGGGGTTGAGGAAAAGGCGGTGTTGCTTGACAGGCCCTTGGAAGAAGCATGCGAATTCTGCAAGGTACTGGTACCACTACACTGCCCACAGTGTCGTCTGGTCTACCGTCTGCCCCGATTTCGATCAAAGTGGTTTCCTGGCTGCGGGCAATAGGGGAGGATGGCGAATCTCGGAGAGTCAAACTCTGACGACGCTCGTCAGTCGGTGGGCTCCCCGACCTGACCTCGCAAAGACGCCAGCCAGTTTGAGTTGGCCTGGAAATCCGAAGGGAAGCCAAGCTCGTTATGCTCTGCGTCTGTTACGACCGCGTCATTGGCCCCCGAGCCGCAGAGCGCTCAAGCTATTGAAAGCCGTGTCCGCTCCCCCGGGCCCTAAGTACATAGTAATTCGCGAATCACGGCTCGCTGTTGCTAGGTACTATTAGTGAGTGTAGTATAGGTACGGATGGTGTAGCAACATGTCGTCGCCGCCTTGGGTCGGGGCATTAGTCCGACCAACGCCTCGTGCCTGCCCGCGATCCCGATTCTCAGCCTGCAATCAGCATTGTTTGTTGGCCTGAATTTGCTCGTCTCCTCGCGGCGGCGCATCTGTGCAATGTGCCAGTACGCGCCATCGAGTTGAATCACTAATGTCGACTGCTGATTGTTGAGCCACCGGAGGCACGATAGTGTACTACAGTGCGGTTGCGGTGCGGTGCGGTACTGCACACTACGGACATGGCAGGGCGGCGGCAAGGGAATACCCGGTCCTGCCATGTGGCATTGGAGATTTTTGTTTTCCCATGATCCCGCCGACCTGCAATCTAAACGGCACCGTCTGCATACGAAGCGCGCAGCCACGCCAGTATCCGTTTGGCCTTACAGCTTGTCGCCCTTCCCTGCCCGTCTCGCGTCCTTGCCGTTTCGCGCTTGATCGGCGAGGTGTAGCTAGCCGTCGTGGCCGGTGGCCGGTGGCAGCACAACAAGAGATTGGCGATTTTGATCTGATTGCCACCCATTTCATCGACCGCCTCGCTCGCGATTAATGGCTGATATCCTCCGTGCCTGCCTCCCCCGTACCCAGCTCCGTCAGAGGACCGGCAAGGGGAGGGAGGGGTGTAGACTGTTGGCGCGTACGCGCGTGTGTGAGTGACCGAACCAAGACTCAGGTGACAAGTCGGTCTCGGCTTGTCCCCCTGTCAATCGTCGGCCTTGCCTCGTAAGCGGCGTCAGCTCTCATCTTCCAGCCCAGCCTCCCATGTGCCAGCGTACCAGCCCAACCCCCAATCCCTCAGCGGACCCCAAATTCTTCTCGACCAGGCCCCCAGTGTCGTGTGTGCCATCCTCCCTTCGGCGCGCACCACCACGTGGCGATCTCCACCACTGAGACCGAGCCAGGCCGGGGGCCCAGCAGCCAGCTTTCTCGTTGTTCCCTCTTGCATGCAGATGCAGCATGGCACGGCATGGCATGGCCGCAATGAATTCCCGCTTGGAGTTGGCTGTTTGGTATCGTCTTGGCAGCCGAACCGCCCTGCTATGCGTGCCTGCCTTCGTTTGGTTGATTTGATTGACTGACTGATTGGGATGCTCGGGTTCGGCGGCATGCCTCCGCGCGACCATCTGCAACTCCTATGTAAGTGACCCGGGAGAGAAACGCCCGCTCCGTGTGAGCGTGCACCGTTGGCGCGCCTCTCGACAGATTCGTGGACCCAGGCAGGGTTTCTCATTGATAGGACGAACCGGCCGGCATCAATCCAGTCGACGAGCGACCCGGCGCCGGAGCCTGAACTCCCACACCCAGTGCGCCACTGGCACGGCGTCTTGGTAAGGGTCTTCGGACTTAGCACAGACACTGCCGCATAAGAATTGTATACCAGATGATTCGGGGTCCCTTTTCCTGACTCCTGGCTGAGAGCGGCGGCCGCCAGAGCATGTACGTCTCCGCGCCGAGCGAGAGGGGTTGCTCCGAGTTGCAAGGCATATCCGAGCAGTTTTGGGCACCATGGCTTTAGCCGCAAAGCTTCAGGACTTTCAAGTGTCCGCAAATCCGAGGTCTTGTTTCGATGCCGGCGACAAGGAACTCACCCCTCCGGCCAATTCCTGGCTAGACACAACCCCCGCAAGAAAAGAAAAAGCTGCTTGAAACAAGCCTTGCCGGACACGTGTAGCTGCTGCGGGCTGACGCTGGGAACACGCAGAATAAGAGATTGCGGAACGCATGTAACAAAGCCCCCTCACGAGATACCCACGTGGGATTAGAGGGGGGAAGCAGGGGTCGAGCCAAGGTACTATGTATCCGTAATATGCTGTGAGAATGTGTTTGCTTGCTTTTTTGCCCACTTGTTCAAGATGTTGTTGGTGTGGCCGCAACCCCCGTCAGTTACGGGGTATTTTCCGCGAGCAGCGAATCGACGACTGCAGCTGTGTAAAGTCGCCAAAGTGAACAGCGCCAGCAGGAACCCGTGAGGCATTTTCAATAATGCCAACGGTCGTAGTTAACCTTGTTGCCGCAGTCCACTGCATCTGAGATGTGTTTGTCGTGTTTGCCGTGTTTGCCAAGGAGCCTCCAGTGCTTTAGGCGGTTTCTGCTGCACTGCTCCAAGATGGTCTCGATCTCTGGAACCGTGTCTCGCGCCTGATTGCTGGACGACAAGACACGTGTGTTCGACGACGGCCATAAGCTCACCGCATTCCACAATGTCTCTGTTCAATGTTGAGACTTTGGCGTCCACCGATGGAGGGCGTGGGCTTGCTTGGTAGTATGCTGTAATATCGCACGCGACAAGTCGTCGATGCCGAAATTGGGGTTGATTATGCGTTGAGCCACGAGCCACTGACCACGCTCTGCTCACTGCCGACTCATCGAGGCAAGGCGGTCCGCAAGCCGCAGCCAGATTTTCATGCCCAAAGACACCGTACTGAAGCAAGGTCTCTGTGCAAGAGTCGTTCGTATATATAGCATGCTTTCGGCATTCACACCATGTTGGGAATATCTGGTGTCCACCCATTTGAGCCGTCTTCAAAATTGGACGGCGTAGGGATGGCGGTTCGCGTTAACGACCGCCGGGTTTCGCAGATACATATTCGGTGAGGGGTATCCTAGACCAATTTCGGAGCGCCATGCCATTGCATGTCCACCTGGCCAGTGTCATGCTCCATCCGCGACGGTAGCGAAAGAGACTGTTGCTGGTCAACGAAGCTGGCCAGCCAATTTTAGTCGTGTCGAAGAAAATGATGGATTCGCCATGCTGTAGGTGCATCGCAGTCGACAGTAAAAATACCACGACGGATAGTTTGACTTGTCGGTATCTTGACCCGATCAATCTACAACCTGATGGACGCGTGGGCAGCCAGAAGGTTTCATTGCCCTCGCGCTCAGCAACGAGACCATTTGTCGTGCCTGGGGAACTGGACAATGGCGGGTGTCCGCGGGAGTTTCGTCCAATCTAATGCCAGTTGTGTAGTCGGCAAGGTTCGACTTGTGCCGGGACTGGCGGGCCATGATTACTAAAAATTGACACTTTTGTCGAGGCAGGCTCATCGAGCGAAACGTAAGCCGTTTGAGACGGCGCCGGCTGTAAAGCTTAGAAACCCCCGTCTGTAAGTGTATCCGTACGGAGTACGTTGAACGGGAATAGGCTGGCAGGCAATCGTGGACCAGTCAGATAATCCAAACATCTCTACCGCTTTTCTTGCGATATGCTGGCCTGGCCCTAGCACGCCTGGCGTAATGAATCCCCAACGAAATCCCAGGACCCTCAGCTCCTGGTTCCAGGAAGGCTTCTAGAAGTTCGACGGTAGGGATCACTCCTTGTGGGCTGCAGGCAGTGCCCATGCGAGCAAGACTCGTCCGGTATTTCAAGCTGTGAACACGGCGGGATGCAGCTATCGTCGAGTGGACCAGAGCTGCCGCAGGCTGTGCGGTACGAGGACCCGTCGAACCCCTTGATCTCTGTTTCTCTTGGTGGTTGGTTGTACCGAGTAGCGCATGAGGCATTGATAATCGGGCCACTCGTGACGCAGGGCGCGACCGTAGCCGGTAATACATAGGATGCGTCGGTCTGGGCTATATAGTGACGCGATATGGTGATGTGCCCGGGCTTGTGGCGTAGAAAACGCGACTGATCATGGCATCAGACTGTTCAGCCTCGTCTGACAGCAGCGAGACGACAGGGCCGGGGCAGCAAGGCCACTGTGCAGAGCTCCAGGGTTCGGAGCCTGTCATTGGGCGTTCTTGTTCGGGGGTTTCAGCGGTCGAGAGACGACTGGTTTTGGTGTGCGTGGCGTAGGAGACATAGAGTTCCACGTTGTGCGCACCCTCATTCGGCGTGGACCTGGAACCTTGGCGATTTCTGGAGCGCGTTGCTAGGCCGTTGAGGAACTAGTGCCTCAGGCGATCCTTTGTTAGGCAGTTGGATCGCAGACCTGGCTTGCAACGGCGTTCAAGTGGGCGACTTGGGGGGCGTCGACAAGGCTCTAGATGCCAAGGGGGAAAAGATCAGCGGGCAGGGGAGTCGGGACACAAGAAGACACGAGGACGAAGGCCTGTCGTTCGGAAATAATGAACCACGAGCGGGCGGGCGGCCCATTCAGGAGGTCCTCAGTCATCACGGTGACTCCGAAGTCGATCTGGAGCCTGGAGCTGGGTACCTTGGCCGAGCGAGAGTGACAGCGGCAGACCCAGGCCCCAGCCAAGTAATACCGCGTGCCATACTATGTATTCGCGTAGCGTAACGCTCATGGTGAAGGTAGTGTAGGTAGAGTGCTGCTAAGGGTTTGTAGTTTCATCGTCTGCCCTGTCTTGCGTGTGTAAGTCTTGTGTGGTTTTCCATCGATGCTCATTGCTCGCTCTGCCTCTGGCATCTGCGGGCCAAGGAACCCAGCTCGCATCTACCGTTGGCATCCGTGCTTTTGGATGGAGAGATTGGCTCACCGGCAAGGCAGTGCCGTGACCGTGGCAGTGGCCATCTTCGAATGCCGATTGCATTGCCGATGAATTCGGAGGTCGGAGGAGTTCTCTGCCATTTGCGTTTGAAGCGTTTGGATTTTTCTTCCCGTCCGTTGATCTGGCTCTTTTCGATTGCCGTCCTCTTGTTTCAGGCTTCCTTAATCGCCGTCGGAGCGAATGCCGGCTGGACGTCCAAGAGGGCGGACGAATGGGAATTGAGGGCGGCGGGGCGCCCCGCGAGCGGAAAACTTTCTGACTGCGGTTGTCTCTGTCAGCAGCGGCACCGTGGGCAATGGATAGTGGGAAAACTTTCCAATCATACTGTGCAGCTCGCGCTATCCATCGGCGAAGGGAGAGAATAGCCGTACAGTGCCGCGAGCTAGGGCACCTACCTACATACATAGTATCCGTAGGTGGAACAGCATTATCGGAGCGGGGCTTGCTTGGGCTTATCCCACCTCCTCTTTCCTTTCACCCCCTTCCCTGGCTCTTCTCTTTTTGTCCTCGAGCTGAATGATACATGTGGCAACAAGCACCTGGCTTGGCAATCATTCGGTCGACGAGAAAGAAGCCGAAGAAAAAAAGAATCGGCCAAAAGAAAATGAAAGAAGCGGGAAGGAACACTGTGAGGTGAGGGGGAACAAGATGCAAGGCCGGGGACAGGGGTTGGCCTGCGTGGCAGCAACGTGACGCCGCCAAAAAAGGCGCGGGCCCACCATGATCCACTGCGTGGCTTACAGGGAAGCAGCGGGCCCAAAACGGCTTGGCTGGGTGGGAGGAATCCCTGAGGCCACGCGCCGATCTGTCGGCCTGTGGTGAGACCTCCAGAAGTGGTCGGTACGTACCCGGCTCTGGCCCATGCCTTCCCACCGCCTTACCACTTTCTCCCCGAGGCATGGCATCTTCCCTCCATCCCCATTTGGTACCTCCTCACCCTCGTCATTCCCTTATCCACCCTACCCACAGCATATCGCCTCTCATTGGCTTTCGCTGCTGGGTACCTGCCTGAGATGCCCGGCGACACATGGGAGTCATGAGATGGAACCACCCAATGCTGCGTTTCTGTACTCCGTACGCCCTCTGTCACTTGTCCCGCACTTGGTACTGTACATGCTGAAGCACCCGAGGTACCTCTCATTCTCTGAGCCGCCAGCGGAACTCGTCTCTGAAGCCCTCGCACCTACCCAATGGAAGGTAGCTTGGTACCAACGTACCTTCCCTAGGTATCCGTAAGCATCCGTAGCAGGTATTGTAGTGAGCTGT
Organism: Colletotrichum plurivorum; assembly: GCA_014235945.1. Taxonomy (NCBI): domain Eukaryota; kingdom Fungi; phylum Ascomycota; class Sordariomycetes; order Glomerellales; family Glomerellaceae; genus Colletotrichum; species Colletotrichum plurivorum. Next base: position 774,013 of record WIGO01000001.1, on the reverse strand, counting down.
CCATCCATCCACTCTCCGTCTTTCGCTCTCATCCACTTTACTACCTATGTACGGATACCAATTCAACCATCATGGGAGCGCCCGTCAGCAATCAGTCAGTCCCTCACTCGCTCTCCCTTGTTGCGTTGCTGTGGGTGCTCTCCATCCGCCCGTCTGCATCACCATCACCGCCTTTTGGCGCGACATGGCTGTGGGTAGGAGAACAACACCCGCCAGCTGATACTACTATGTACGTGCGGACTACGGGTTACGGATATCCCTCCCGTCTTCTTTCTCCGCTGGACGGCGCCCCGTCTCAAAGTTGAGAAGACGCCTCCAACTTTTCTCTTTTCCTTTTTCTGTTGTTTTGATCTCTATTACTATGCAAGCATGTAGGGTTGACACCCCGCGGCACACAATTGGGCGTTTGCTGTCGTTTGATTTGTTGTTGGTCAGATGCGGGCTGCTCTTGTTTGCTCCCACCATCGTCGTCGTTGTCGTTGTCGCCGCCGCCGTCATCGTGCCAGGCCCTCCCTGGATGCTTTGACACGGTTCCTCAGCCTTGGTGCTCTCATCTTTTCAGCCAGGCGAGGAGAACAGAGTTGGGCAGACGATATCGGATGGCGAAAATGTCGAGCTACTGTGTACTAGGTATTCTTATCTCGCCCACCCCCAAGTCCAAGTCATACTTGTTGCGAGTGGATATACATGCTGTAATTGTAGGTACTTGGACTGGCTGCCCTTCTTTTCCACTGACCTGGGCACGCAGCAGCACCGTGCCAAGATGCTTCTGCTCCCCATCCATCCACTCGACCCTCCCTTCCCTCATCCATCCATCCATCCATCTTTGATGTCCCTTCCGATCTCTGTCAAAGCCCGAGAAGTCTTAGCCGGGTCTAGCCCAGCCCGATGACTCTGACATCAGAGCAGGACAGTGATGCTGCCATGCGGCATGTATGGGCGTCTTTGATAGGTCCCATTTTCGCGATGGCGCTCGAGGGCCCGGGTATACGAAGGGAACGGACACATTGTGCCTCGTCGCTTCCCGGGGTCTGTCTTGTGGACGGGAGGCTCAAAAGACTGGCCCGGCAGCCTTTACCCCATCGGTGCAAGCCACATGCTCCCGTGTCCCAACGACATTTCTTTCAAGACTGGCAAACATTGGTCCATGGTGTTGGGTGTTAGATGTTGGAAAGCCTGACTGCTCACCTTACTCATTATTACGCGCCTACGTCCACTATCCTGTACCCAACCCGTGCCCTGACTGCCGTGTCATTCCGCCCTGCCAGGCTTCAACTATGAATAGCAAGCGAGTATAAATATTCATTCTATTACACATCACACACAGAGAGGGAGAAAGAGGTGTGAAAGGCTGCATGTTTGTGCAGATTCGTCTCGTGCAACACAGCCTGTAGCGATGCACCATTGCACCATGGCTATAGCTGGGGCTGGGCGCATGACGAGGGTACATTGCCTCTCGCACGCAGCCATGGCTGGTGGCATGGCAGATGTTCTGCCCGCAGCATCCGATCAAACGGCACCCAGCCGTGGACGAAACCTCGTCTACACCAAAGTGCAACAACGGCCGGCGCAGACTGCGAAGCGAGGGATACCGAGGCCCGGCCAGCCCAGCACTTCTTCTGTCATCTGGCAATGCGCACTGCACCACACGACCACCCTCCAACAACAATGAGAGCCCGAGTACGCGAGTACGGCGACCTCCATGGGACGGTCAGCTTGTCGTTGTGTCACTCCCCGCCTTCTTGCCTCAATGATGTAAATTTCGATGGTCTGGTCTGTTCCAAGAGATGCAGAGGCGACTGCAGTCGTGTCCAGGGAAAGGCCCTCAAACACACGCAGTATACCTCCTTGGCAGTTACGAGCCCAGCCGGAGAAGGCCCCGAAGAACGCTTTCCGAAGCGACCCGGCGCAAGCCGTGGTCCCAAGGCGCGCCAAACGTGGTAGATGATCAATTGGCGATGTTGTCATAGCATTTGACTTCGTCTCCCCGTCTTGGCCTGGGGCTAGACCGATGCCTAGGTACTAATCCTCTCTGATACTGGCCGCGCGGTAGTATCCATCGACCACTAACGTATTAAATCACCCATCTACCCCCATCTTGAGACCATGCTACGGATACCTCGCACTCATTCCCGCCATGTTGAATGGTGAACACAATTTAGAAAGCATAGGAAGCTCGCGCTTCTTGAGATACTATCTGCAGCACCTGCAGACTGTGTGCATGACCCCTAGCCCGCATTCACCCCTCGAGGAAGCGGAACCATAGTTGCCACGTTGTCATCCTACTCATCGTACAAATACAGCACCCTACATGACAATGATTGTCTAGTCCTCCAGCAGACGCATTTGGCAGCTCACATCACGAGCGGCGCTGGCTGTGGCGAAGGGAATGGTCGGTTAGCAATGATGAAGGGAAGCCGGGTATTACTCCATGCCGCATCACATCTCATCGTATCACACTGAATACACTGCACTGCAATTCAGTTTATGCCCTATCCCTATCCACGTACCCTACCTACTGTGTCGGTACATAGGTACACAGTGAGATACATAGTACTGCGGGACGGAAAGCAGGGTATATCTTGAGGTGTAAGGCTTGCCGGGGTTAGGTGAGGTGAGGTGTGATTGAGAAGGCGATGGAAGGCGTGGCAGGACACATGGCGGAAAAGTACCTTACCTAAGGTACCTACCGCATGCCACAGCCTTGGCCGCTGAAGGGGGGTGAGTGCGACCTCCCCCCAGGGTGGAGTGTGGCTCTTGCAGTGTGTGAACTGCAGCGAAGGGGGGAAGGGGCAGAAGTTAGGGGGTGAAGAAGAGGGGGGGAGGGGGTTGCTGCGTGCTGGGGGTGCAGTACAGGGGAGGGAGGAAGGGGCCACGCTGCAATGGGCCGCCTTCAGTGGAGATCGTGGTGGGCCCCCACCGGGACCGACCAGGGTCCAACGGCAGGTGGCAGGCACCTCTCAGGCTTCCAGGTTCCCGTCTCTTCCATTGCACCTACCTGAGGGGCCAACAATCATCCATACTAGTAGGAAGTTAGCAGGCAGGCAAGGAAGGTATTTACTGCACTGCACCGCACCGCAACGGCAGAAGCAGCAGACAGTATTACTATGTAGGTAGCGCCAGCACCGGCACCGCTTAGGAAGGAAAAGAACCTGACGGTTGAGAGAGTGTGAGGTCTGGTCCATGTGGGGTGGGTCAGTCTTTTCTCCCCTAAAAAAGTCGGGCTCCCCTTGCCCCTGTCTCGGGTTCGAGCTTGGTCTTTGACTGACCGTCTCTGTCTCTGTCTCTGGCTTTGGCTCTGGCTTTTTTTTTCCGGCTCTGGCTCTGGCTCACTCTGCTTCTCGGCGCCAACGTTAGATTCTTTGCTTTCTATTCCTCCTCTTGTCCTTTTCGAATTCGGTCTAATCCAAACCCCAACCCTACTCTTTTCAGTCGACGACGTTCGATCAGTTCAGAAGTCGAGTTGATTCAGCGCGCTTCGTTTCCTGTTCGCCCGAGCTTTCCATCCTCCAACAACCGATTATTTCGAGCCCTACTCCCTCTCGTGTCATAGTGCCCTGCCCTGTCTGCTTGCTCTCCCCAGGATCGAGCTGGCGCATATCATATTCTTAAAATATTCGAAGAGAACGAACGGTCGTCGCCATCCCTACCAGGCCGTTGATAATACCGCCGGATTCTGACGCCTGCTATTCTCGTCCGACTCTGTCTCGACACTCTCCTCTCCGTCTGCCCCATGATTCTGATTCCCTGGGCGACGTGAACATCTACCTGCCCCTGTGTGGTCGACCGCCGCCTCACAGACTCTCAAGCCCCGGACCGGTATCAATCAGATCACCGTCAGCATCAGTCAGTATGCCCTATACCCTGCCCATCACACACCACTCGCGGTGCACGGGACCAGCGTCCGTACCGTCTTGACGGCGCACGCTTGCTTGCCTTGCCTACCTTACCCTCGCACATAACCTATTCTCAATCTCCTTCCTCGCTTTCCTCGCTTTCCTCGCTTTCCTCACGATACACCCATACCCTGAACACATCGCGTGTTTCCGTCAGCACTATTGTCTTCCTGGGCTTTCCTCTTCTGCTGTCCTATCCAAGTACCGGCACCAGCAACAGGTAGCCTGAAGCCTTCCCGCCCGCCCGCCCACCGTAGCGTGTAGCATCAAGCTCCCTGAGGGCGAGCGCGCGCCCGCGAGTGTGTGTGTGTCGTTTGTGTGTGTGTGTGTGTGTGTGTGTGGGTGAGTGTGGTGTCCAGCGAATGTACCAAATGTACCTCGACTCTCACTCCTCCCATTTTCACTCCCACTAGCCTCCCCCTTGTATACTCTACTTGCAGGGTTCCGCCGCCCACATGTACACCAGCCCCCTGAGGCCTGTGTACTCTGTACTGTACCTCCCCTTCGTTGCTCTACTCCCCATAATACATGGCCTACTACCGTACACCTTGGGTGCTCCATTTGGGCTCCCCATGTCCCTTATTCTCCTCTTCCTCCACCACATTACCACCGGCACCACACACCTCCTCTCCTCCTCCACGCCCTGCCTCACCAAGCCCGCTTTCTCTTCGCCCTTTTTTTTTTTTGCGCCTTCCTTTTTATTTGAACGCCCGCCTTGCCGTCTGCGCTTGGTCTAATCTTCCCTTTCCCATTAGATGGCCGCTGTCTCTAAGACTTCCCGACCTCCGAACCACCACGAGCCACAGTCTAACGAGGCCAACTCTCGACCTCGCACACTCACCAGCGCCAAACCCAACCCTACCACCACCACCACCACCACCACCACCAGCAGTGCCAGTCCACGGTCCACCGCTACCACCACCACCACCGCCGCCGCCGGTGTTTCTGCCGCTGCTTCTGCTGCAACCACCACTACATCATCACCGACCAACCCCTACCACGCTGTTCCCACGGTCAATCGCCCGCATTACCGTTCTCACCATCACTCCCCATCAACCAGCTCTATCCAGAAGCTGCAACGTTCTGGTGGTCTCTTTGGCTTCGCCGCTGCAGCTTTTGACAAGACGCAGTCCGCTCTCGCGACCTTCTCAGACCAGTCCATCCGCCAGCGCGCCTCGAGTTCCGCATTGGGTAGGGCCTCTTTCACCCCCGACTCGGCTTCCGACTCTGCCAGCCTTGGCCCGACAGACAAATACCCACGATACAGGAGCCCCTCCAGCTACTCCTCATCGAGCAGCACCCTCAACCACCAAGAGGGCAAGTATCCAAGCCAGGTATCGCTGGTCCAGGATATACCCTCCCAACCCTACGCCGAAACCGACCCCAACAGGCCTCTTCCGATCCGCTTGCCGAGCGTAGAGAGCAAGATGCATCAAACATCCTCGCGGCTCCTCCGCATGACGGACGACGATCGCCCATTTACCAAGGTCGGTTGCCAAAGTCTCCCTGCTGTCGCTGCCCCTGCCCCCCTCGTGATGTGGCCCTCGCTTGCCCGACACCCGTAGCTAACACCACCGCTGTCTATAGGACTTCAAGGATCTCTTCTCAACGCTCATCGTCAGTCTGTTGCCTTTGTCCGCCCACCGAGTACGATTAACGCGAGTCGAAAACACTTTTTTGTCCGAGGATGCGATCAACAACCTGGGATCACTCAAGTTCTCCCAATCCAACCGAATGCCCGACCCCAAGGACCCCTCCAGGATAGTCACGACGACAACCACGACGACATTCTCCATGGCCAAGGACATGGCCCGCTCCATCTGCCAAAAGTTCCTCGAGGCCAGGTTCATTGAGTCGGCTGACGGAAAATACCAGCAAGTCTACAACATGAAGGGCTCCGTTTGGCAATTAACCCCCAAGGGTGTCACCGTGCTGGATCGCTTCTGCTCCCGCAACGGCATCCAACAAAAGTCCATCTCCGACTTGGTCGGCGCCACGCTGTCGCAATTGGTCATTCTCGAGCGGGACGGCCAGACTGACAAGCTCATCACCGACCGTGGCACGATTGAGGTCATTTTCAGGAGATTTATCGGCACACACGGCCCCAACGTCAAGTCCAGTGTCAGCTCGGCCGACTCGGACTCCCTGAGCGATTACAAGGATGGTCTTACCGGTGTCAAGATGGCTAGCGAGCGCAAGGTCAACGGCAAGACGTACAAGGATACGTTTACAGGCAAAGCTGCCACTGATTGGCTTATGGACTGCTGCACAACCGTGGACCGACGGGAGACGTACGACATCGCGTCTCTGTTCGTCGAGTACGACCTGATGGAGCCCGTGGTACAGGATCGTGCTCACATGGCGCAATACCCCAGCAATAACCTGTTCCAACCGACCAAGCATGCCGTGTACCAATTGACGGCCAAGGGCAAGGACTTGATCAACGGCCTGTCCGCAAGGGGAAGGACGTCGGAAAGCGAAGCTACGGCTACTGCTTCTACCCCGTCTCGCAACGTCATTGCCAGGGATTCCAACACCCAGAGACTGGATAAGATTCTGAACGATGCCGCCCTTCGTTTGCTGTTCAGAGAGAACTTGAGGGAGACCCACTGCGAAGAGAATCTCTCCTTCTACTTGGACGTCGACGACTTCGTCCGGAGCTGCCGGCAGGCCATCAGGGTCGCGCAGAAGAACCCCAACGCCAACTCAATGGATGGGATCAAGGAGATCATGGCCCAGGCGTACGGGATTTATAACGCATTTCTCGCACCCGGTTCTCCCTGTGAACTGAACATCGACCATCAGCTCCGGAACAACCTGGCCACCCGTATGACCAAGGCCGTGGGCCAAGACGTCGCCATGATCGACACCTTGCAAGAAGTCATGACGCTGTTCGAAGACGCGCAGAACGCTGTTTTCAAGTTGATGGCAAGCGTACGTTTATCCTTCAGCCGTTGGCAATTTTTTCTTCTTCCCAAAAAAGGAATCCTGGACAATTGGACTAACCCGCTTTTCACGTAGGACTCGGTGCCCAAATTCCTGAGGAGCCCCAAATACGAGCACACCCTGAAGAACTACGACTTTGACGCAGTCACGGGCGGCCGTGGTGTAGAACGAAGCACGAGCCGGTCGAACCGCAAATAAACGCGATCAGCATCGCCTTGAACAGCGACAACGCAACGACGAGTGAGAACCAACATTTATGCCCATCTCACATTACGACACGACCGAAATCTGCATACATTACATCTCGCCTCGTTGGTGCTGGTTGCAGAAGCCAAAATGGCATTTACGGCGCTTTCCACAAACCATAATCTTGTGCATACAATGGCGGCCTTTGATTCATCACCAGGCGGCGGACAGAATTTTTTTCCCTTTGTATCAGAGGAGCCCGGTTAGGGCCGATCTTGATCGCCATCTGGATTCTTTTGGAAATGACGGCGTTGGGGACGGACACTATTCTTAGAAGGAGACCCCATGAGTCGGCGAAACTGAGTCCGTGGGACATGATCACGTCATCATCATCATCTGCGGATCTCAATTTTGCTTCTCTCTTTCTCTTTTTTTTTTCTAATTTTTTTCATTTTGTCTTGAATCATAGCTGGCTGGCGGGGTGGACGATCATAGATGGACGGCATGGAAGCACGAATCTCGACCACGATCCGCGAGACGAAGGTAAAGGCGGCCGACGAATGGCTTTGTTGGCCTGAGCGTGGAGGAGGACGAAGCGGATCCCGCTGCCCACTGGCACCTCGGGAGATGTGATGACCGTGTGAGACACGAAGCGAAGAAAGTAGAGACGAGCAGCTGTGGAAGAGGCGAACGGACGAGGAAGGCAAACGAAGGGAGGCGACCGGGTCTTCCAGCGGTCTGACTCAACTGTACATACCTCAGCGCTCCCGACTCGGATCGGGGAAGGACGCTCAACCCTTCGACATACCCTCAATGAAAGGAAGCTGATGAAAATGGTACCAAAACTCGCAGCGGCCGGAATGTGAACATGACGAGTGATTGAGTGAGGGGAAAGTCTCAGCCCAAGTGGCCAGTGACTGTTTTGTTTACTGTCGTTTCCATGTGGTTTGACTTTAACATTCAATTGCAGTTTGCTGCCCCTGACGTCTGGAATGCGCCACCGCACCGGCGCCCGGTACGCACATTCTTGGCACCAGACGGGTCGCAACAAGCACGGGATCCGGGGATCCACCGTCATTCCGGACCTCGGCGCAATGGGGCCTAATTGGCCCGGGCGCATATCTCGAAAGACGGGAGGTATCAAGCTCATCTCTTCCTGTGCCTCAATGTTAGGCGGGTGACAAAAACAGCACGCACACCTGGAGCTTGGTTTTAGCTGACAATACCTCGTCGTAAGATGGGTTTAATGGTAAGGGAAGGTACTACTGCTAAGACAATGGCGCGCGCTAGCTAGTGTAGGTGTAGGTGTTTATTTTCGTCGCCCGCTTGGGTCGACCGGGTGTCTCTCCTCGCAAAGGTTCCGCCCACGGACCGCGCCCTTTTGTTTATTGTCAACAAGAGGAAGACGAGAGCATAAGAAGACGGCCGGTATTCCCTCATGGTATCGATGGAGATCTGCTCTGTTTGGCCATCGCTCACACACGTACACACACGTGTGTACCAACCCAACCCCCACTGGACTTGGACATGTTTTTCATTTGTCGGACCTCCTCCTCCCCTGTTATGTGATTTATTTCTCCTTTTCTTCTTGTTTCTTGGTTTCCGTCTGGCCCCTAGTCACTCCTTTTAATAAACCGAACCAAACGCAAAACAACACGCAGAGCGCAACAACACCATTTCCTTACAGTCTTTGCAATAAGTCTAACTAATAGCTACGGCTCGAGTTTCTTCGACATACAACTCTCTCGGAGACACTCTCTAGCTCTCTGTTATCTCTGTACTGCAATATTCTTTGCTCAGTCCATCCGGGGCCGTTCCAAGTCGCTCATTTTTCTTCAAACTAGACGAGGCAAACAATAAACAACAGCAACACGAAGGAAAAAGGAAAACAGCAGAGTCAAACACACAAAATCCAGATTCGATTCCTTACGTCTCGACTTGGTGGTGCCAGGAGCCCACGACGACGTCGTATGTCGTCCACAATGCCCTGGTCGACTGCCCCCCTGCACCCAGGTCTAGGTGAGTTTGAGCGCTTTCCCCGGGATTTTCTCCGTTGTGTGCTTTCTTTTTTTGGCGGGGGTGTGTTTTTTTCAGCCTCAGATTTCTGTATCTGTTTTAGCGCTTTCTACGAAACATCAAGGAGGAAGAGAGAGAGAGATCGTGGCTGACGTTTCCTTTGTTTATTGCGAAACAGACCATCCAGTGCCACGGCTTGCCATAAGACACGCCGCCAATCGTCCGATCTCACGTCAAAATCTGACGCCCTCTATGGATACGTACGAGATCTACGAGCCTGGTTGGTTTGACTGTGAGAGAGATGCCACGAGGATGACTCTCCTTACATCTCCACCTTCCGAGTCGGACAGCGAAGTCTCCATCACCGGCCCCACCGACCCGGAGCCCACCGGCAATGGCAGCGACAGCAACGACGACGACGTCACCCCCTTTTCCTTCCTCTCGCATCCACGACTTTCCGACAACAATGGGAGACGGGAACAGGAAAGACGAAGTAGAGAAATAAAAGAGAAAGAAAAGAGACCCACAGCGCCGGGGGAGACAAGATCCTGAGGGGGTGGCGGGGGAGGTGACCCGAAGCCAGAAACCTCTGCGCTCCTGCGCCTTCTGCACCTTTTACCCCCCTCCCTCACCCTATTCTCCATCTCAACTGTCATCTACTTTTTTTTCCATCTTTCTTTCTCTTTTTCGAATTTCTGTTTTGGCTTCATCCTAGCAAGAGTTGTGGGATGGCCTACCATATGGCAAGTAAGAGAGGGGGGGGATGGCCACGAACAAAAAGCACATGATTTACGAATGGGAAGAGGTCACGACGTAAGGAAACACACAACTTCATCACAGGTCGAATCTGTTGAATAACGATCTGGACGTGTTTCAAGCCAATTGCTTTCTCTTTTTTTTAACTTTTCCTTCCCGACAACGACGCCGATATGCCCCCAGCGACGATCTCAATGTGGACGGACCCGGACATGACTTGAAGCCATCCAAGAGAACACGCGCAAAACCGCAATTGAGAAACGAGAGAAGAAAGAATACTCGACAAACACCAAGAAAACCCAAACGCGGCCTCGCCCAAACCCCGGGAGAAAGACTGGGGGGATAAGGGGGCGATTCTACCATGGCCGCACAGAGGATGAGGGGACGTATTTCCTTTGTTAGCAACCCAAAAAGGGAGGAGGAGGACAGTAGTTACGGTTGTTTTTTTTTGTTCAAGCTTTTGGTTTCAAGCGTTTCTTTCTCGTTCTTGGTATATATTATCCAACCTAATGGCGGGCATTTCCGAAATGCTCGGTTTCATACAGTTAATCTACACTTTTCGTGTCACATGGCAAGTCTATTTGATCGTACGTACGTAAGATGGTGGGCGTTAGTCTGGTTGAAATTTTCGTGTCTGCTTCACCCACCATGAATGAAGAGACAGAAAGAGTCGAGCGTCAGCTCCCACGTTGCAACGACACGGCAGAGACGCAGTACCGGGCTTGGCCGCAAATGCAGGGCAACTTGCATCGGGACCACCGGCGAAGAGTAACACGTCATTGGACAATTGACCCCGGGGCTGCCGATCAAGGCAGGCTGTGCCGCAACACCACCCGCTTGACATGAGAAATGACGTGTTGGTATGCGAGATCTTTAAAAGCCATCCAATAAACTCCATTGGGGGGTATCGATTCGGGCAACTGAATGCATATGCTAGGCTAGATGTGCGTACAGGAAAGTAACTGTGAATTACAGGGAATAAATCAGGGTTTGGTCTCGATCGCATAAGCGGTCAACCGAACCGGTCTGGGTCACTCCAGCTCGGCAAGGAAGGGCCTCGTCTGTTGGTGCCCGGTGTGTCGTTGTGCGTCACCGCTGTGCCGGCCCGCATAGGTCGCCAAGGACGCCGACTGTGGCGGCGGCGGCGGCGGTTTGACGTCGTACTGGCTAACGTTCAAGTCTGCGTAGTTGATGCCGCCTGACTGGGACTTGATGTCCGTCCAGGATGGCGAGTGTTTGTGTACGGGCGTCCCCCTGGAGGGGCGGCGGGTGTGCAGTGGCTTCGGGTAGGCACTGGGAGGGCCCTCTGGCAGGGGCTTGTTCAGGTTGCTGCACGGGGGTCTGTAGAGGAGGTTCACCTGGTTGCCGAGAGTGTTGTAGCTCGAAGTCTTGTGGATTTGCAGCGGCAAGAGAGCCGATCCGGTCGCGGAACGTTGGCTGTTCTGGCTGCTCAAGCTGCTTTGACTGGCCTGCCTCGAGTGCTGCGTCGAGTGCACCTGCACAGGACCGGAAACGGGTTGGTTTGGATGCTGCTGGGGGCTACCGGACTGCTGCATCCTGGACTTGATGCGGTCGACCAGCATGCCGTGACTCTTCTTGAGGGTCTTCTTGACGAAGGAGGTGGTGAAGACGTTGCAGCGCATATCGACATCCTCACGGAGGTAGAGGCCAGTGAGTGGGGCGCCAAGGCCGAGCTCGACGGGCTCAACGGGCTCGCCCGGAAGGGAGCCGGCGACGGTCCACTTGTCCCGGATGTCGAGACCCATCGGGGCGTAGCAGTGGGTCTGCAGGCCGTTGGGCAGGTCGTGGAAGGCGCAGGTGTAGGTGACGTTGCCGGTAGCCAGGCCGCCGGGCAGGTAGGAGATCTCATCGGTGAGCGAGTACCATACGCACGAGTGCTCTTCAGGGGCGGCGTGAGCAGGAGGGCTGATGATGTGGCGTTCCCTGATGAGAGGGTTCAGGTCGATCATCTCGAGGTGGTTGTGAAGAAAATCGAGGGCGGCCTCGCGGCTTACGCCTGCGGGCAAGGGGGAGATTGTGGTGAATGTTGTGCGTTTCGACATGGTGGAGAGAGGATGACGTGAGATGGGTGTAGATGTTGAAGCTCCAGATTAGACAGCTTGCGAACCATGCATATCAAGGCCAAGGCGTTTTGTGTGAGTCGCGCCAAAAAGGATGTATGGGTTATGGGTGTGAGGTGAGTTTAAGGTTGGAGAGTTCAGGCGATAGATGAGAAAAGAAGCCACACGTTCCCTCGATGGGACGGAACAAGATTTCAGGAGTCTGGGGTGGGTGACTCGATTTGTTTTGGCAATGGGGAAATTGGGATGAATATCTATGACGAATGATGCTGATTCTCGGTTGTCGGCAGTGCGAAGCGGGAGGGTTGGTTTGGATTGTTATGGATGTTGACGAGGACCTGCGTTGCAAGGGGGAGGATAAAAAAAGAGTGAGGGAGGGAGAATGGATGAAAGTACGGATAGACGAGCTGGTTCACAGAGCAAAGTGATGCCGGGAGGCGGTGCAGAGCCTTACGGCACAGTACATCCAGCTACAGCTAGAGGGGAACGGGGGAAGGAACGGAGGCGGACGGAGGAGGCGCAAGGAGTGCCGGGGGAGGAGCTCTCCGGGGGGCGTAGTGCTGGCAGTGGCGTCTTCTCTGCGCGGCGAGGCCGATCGCCCACCGTAGCAGCAGCTAAAGCACCCCCAGGTTTTCGGAAGCTGGCAGAGCCGGCCCCTAAAACGAAGAAGTGCCGGGGTAATAGCAGGGAACACCACAAACACAGCACCAAGAATGTTTCCAGAGTCCAGACAGGTAGGGATCGGACGGGGGACATGAAAACGAGAGATGGTCAAGAACGATGCGGACAAGAGATTCACTCACTTTTTAAACATAAGCATGATTGATAAACGGAACATGGAAGCAGCACCTGGCCACGAAATGTTTGCTTGCCTTTTTTCGTAGGTACCACGTACCATACATACCTAGTAGGAGGCACCTTAGTACGAAGGCATCGGGTACGTACCCGCTATTACTAGGTACACGAGACGAGGTTCCTACTGGTCGGTTCAGATGGGCGGCCGCCGCACCCAGACAGGTGGTTGGCGGGTTCGGGGTCGGCCTCTGGTATGTATGTTTGCTGGGTGTTGGGTTGGCATCCTCTCGGTATTGGATAACATTTTCCCCTCGTCGCCCTGTTTCTTGGGTTTCCCCCCCCCTTCTCGGGCAATTCGTTTCTGCGGACGGCCAAAAAAAGAGACGGCGGGGATACGTTGGAGGCTCAACAGCCCGCGTCCACGGGTTGGCACGTCTCGGATCCCAGAAGCAGCAGGCAACCGACCGGGGATCGCGCGGCGCAGGACATCGATCCAATGACGGTGTTTTGCACGCGCTGACGCCAGTACCATGGTTTCTGTTGACCTTCTCAGGTAACGTCCGTTGCCTGTGTAATACACGACGAAATCTACTGAGATTTCCAGGTAGAGTACCACGAGTACTTCCAATACGAAATGCCAACCCCTAGGGACTAGTGTATAAGTGCACGTACCTCCCAAAGACTCTCCGCTACATTATATCCGTACCTACGCCAAAAGCCGGCCACCCCACCCGGGCGGCCGCCGCCACGTTGCTGCATGGGTTCCGCGCTAGGATTGAACTCCGATGTGTTTGTGCTTTCCTCCAGTGACGCTCCCAACATGCAGGCAAACTAAAAAAATAGCCTAACCTTAACCTCTAACCCTCACATAACTAGATCCTGCAACTTATTACACAGGTGCATAGAGTCGGTTAGCCGATAGGCGTAAACCGATTACCGACCTAGCCTTTCGCGACTGCTAAAAGGCTAACAGATCGCGAACATGCAGCGTAGCGCGGTTTCCGTCGAGCCGGACGGCTTCAGAGCTCATGTACCGGAGCACACGCAAGGTACCAAAGGTAGGAGGTACCTAATAAGTCGGCCGCCGTTAGTCTTACCAGAAAAAAAAAAGACAAAGTCCCGCGATGCACATGCTTCTCTCGTGTGTTCCAAGTCATACCGTTACATCTGGCGCTCTCCGACCACGGCGGCTCGCCCCGAATGACCTCTACTTGTCTTGCAATTGAATTGCTGCTCCTACCGCCGCCGCCGCCGCCGCCGCCGCCGTTGGGCATGGGGGGAGGCCATGGGACAATGGGAGCCGGCTGACTGCACTACTCAGTAACCCGATGGCGGCGATCCCTCGTTTCACGACATACGACGCCTCCTTGGAGATCCTCCTGTAAGATCGCCCGCCGTCCTGCCCTTGCCCTGTCTACCAGATCTTCCCTCCCTTTTTTCTTCTCTCCTGGCGATCTCCGTAGAATACCAAGACGGTGATGCCCGAGAGTCCCCAGCCTCACGTCGTACAGTAACGTAACTCTTCATGCACATGAACATTGCAGATATTTGTAGCAACATTTTTTATTTTCTGTAGCAAAACAACACCGTCTGAGCGCATGGTGATATCTCCGTGCCTACCGTCGGCAAGCTCGGCGAGCACCGGCGAGTTGTCAACATCGGGTCAGCGCGCACCGATGCTCTCTCTCTCTTAACTCCTAGTGTAGTTTTCCCCCTCCCCCTGCCTGCAGAAAGCGCCTCGGGGCCTGTCCAGGTGCCACTTGATCAGGTGCGCGTCCGAGCGGTTCCGCGATCCCACGCCGGGCGCCGCACGAGAAGTGCAGCCCGGAAGAGCTGATCCGGAGCCCGGCGTTAGCGTCCTCCTCGCAGCGCATAGAGAAAAGGGCCTGGGCTCACATATTTCATCACACACGCCCTCCTCCTCTTCTTAAACGTCTGTCCCGCCTCGTTTCGTCGTCCGAACGCGAAGCGCTAGGAAACTGCCAAGCGCCGCTCTTCCCATCGTCAGACCTGCCTCCTCTCATGACTTCTGTCGGTGCGCGCCTGCGTCAGTCACGTATAGCTCGCCCCCGGCGGGACGGGAAGCTTTGACAATGTCATCAAAAATCAGGCCACTTGTGCAGAGAGCACCGTGTTAGCCGCTGCCCGTAGCCCTTCTCGTCATGGTCATGATATTGGTATACAATACATCTATTAGTCGCCTTGTCCGCCGACATTCTTCCCTCACTCAGATCTCCTTGCACCACCGCGCCAAGACGTTGTTCAGCTTCACCCCTCCCGGGATCTCCTCCAGCGCCATGTCGACCTTCCACATCTTGCCCTCCAGGCCACCGTAGCCCGACGTCCGGCCGGTGCCCATGCCTGCTGGCACCAGCAGCCCGAGCGAAACCAGCCGCTCCCACGCCGTGCCCGCCACCCCCCGGCCCCACACCCGCACACCGCCTCCGAGCGCCAGCATGCCCGAGCTCGCTGACTGTACGCGTTGTCGTCCCATGAGTGAGCTGTACTCATCGTACGCCATGGCGAAGTTAATCGTATCAGTGTGCGCCACAATGTCCAGCCGAGCTGCAGCAATGAGCAGACCCAGGTCCAGCTCGGAGAGCGAAGGCAGGATGTGTAGTTTCGAGTCTGGCGCCGTCAGGGAGACGGCCGTGCCCGTGCCTGCTGGTATGACAAGATCCAATGAGGACAAGGATAGCGATGACAGCGGAAGAATGCATTCCGACAGGAACGCCGATACCGATTTCGACGTGACGTAGTGGTACCGTAGGAGACCATCAAATGCCTTCTCCTTATGCAATACCTAGAGCCGGGTAAGTTTCCGCGCCGGTTGCGGTTTTAAGGGCGACGTGCGACGTGCATACCTCGATCATGTTATTCCAGTTTGCCTGGAAAGCCTCGTGGCCCTCCAGGCCTACATCAATTCCTTCGGCTTCCATGTCCTCCTCATCGACAGCGAGACCTTGCCTGCACACATTCCAGTACGCCGGGAGGCTCTGCGGGAGCGACAGGTAGACGTATCGGTGGCTGAACCGACTCTTCACACGCTTTTCGAGCATCTCAACAACGTCCATCCGTGTCGTGCAGCCGAGCACCGCGATGGGAGCTTTCCGCGACTGCGCAATGTCAAATAGGTTATAGAGCAGAGTCTGACGGGGGTGAGCGGCAAACATGTCAAATTCGTCGATGACGAATATGATTGCCTGAGATGTCACACCATCACCGGCCTCGGCCAATTCTGCTGGATGAGAGAGCAGCGCAAGCAGCGATGCCATCGTATCTGCATAATTTGACTGCGTATGTTAGCAAACCATACCTGGCTTCGTCTCCTCGCTCTGAAACTTACTCGGGCACTGGTGTCATCTTCGGCGTCCATCTCCTTACCAAGCTGGCGCCAAATCTCCTTCAGAGCCAGCTTGTCGTCGGTGTGGATAAACCCGTTCAGCCTCACCACGTGAAAGTCTTTCTTGTGCTCCAGCGACAGTTCATCGATGACGCTCTCGACAAGCTGCTGCTTGTTAGCCTCCGTCTCGAGTTTCGCATGACTTCTCACATACTGTAGTCTTGCCACATCCTCTGGCGCCGATGACAAGCATGGAATTACCCTCTCCTGAAAGCACGGTCTGCTCCACCAGCTGGTGCGCTGTGGTGTATGCCTCGTCTTGGTCAATCAGCTTGATACGCCGACGACCGGTGCACCGATCTACCAAAACCCTCTTCATGCTGCGCAAGTGTTGTGCAAAGTTGGGTATCTGGGCCACTTCGACTGCTGCAGCTGCGCGAGACTCCTTCTGCTCGACGCAATCCTTGCAGTACCAGTCCCCTTTCGGCACCTTCGGGACGCCGCAACACTTCTGATGATACCCCTTGTCACAGCCGTCACAAAGTAGCATCCTGTTCCCAGGCTTTGAGTCCGGCTTGGAGCAAACCTCGCATAAGTCCTCGTCCTCATCCTCATCTTCCTCTTCCTCCTCTTCTGCCGCCGGCTCATCTTCCACCTCAAGCTCGGCCTCGACCTCTTCTTCTGGCTCCTCTTCCAATAACTTAGCTGATAGTCGTGGTTTTGTTGCCTTCGTGATGAGCGATTTTCCCTCAAGAACCTTCTGAGAAGGCTTCGTGCTTCTGCCAGACTTGGCTGGAAGATCTTCAAAGAACACCTCCTCTCTAGCTGGTTCGTTCGTCGAGTCAAAAGCGACGCTCTTATTTCTCCTCACCGAACCGTCTCGCCTGGAGGGTGTCAAGATGCCTTTCAGGGGCATCGAGACGTTGCGATTCGTCTTCTCCGCCGCCTTTCTCGTCTCCTGCACGTCGGCGGTCGACGATTTCGCCCGCGATTTTGGCGTGGCGGAGCGGCTTCCCTTTTGCTTTTCTTCCTCTGCTCCCAGGACCTTGGCGGTCAGAGTCCTCCGTCTCCCGCTGGACCGCATCCTCAGATTAGACTCCTCGATACTATCGACTTCTACCTCCGGATCCGCGGCGGCAGTGTCTTTCTCTGTCTTCCCTGAGCTCTTTCTGGAGCCTGCCTTGTTTGATTTGGCACTGGTCGCCTCCACGACAGCATCGCTCTTCCTCCTTGTCGGGCTCGACTTCTGATCGTTCACCTCGGCCGGATTGTAATTTAGCTCGTCGCCCGAGTCGGGCACCTCGTATGCATCCACGTCGACTTGGCCTCGGGAGGCGATCGGCACCTTGGGCGTCGGCCGGTTGACGCTTCTGACGTTGCGGGCCCGTTTGGGCGGTCTGTCTTCGGGGGAGTCCGGGACGTTGTAGGCGGATCGGGTCGACTTCGTTGACTTCGCCGACTGGCGGCCGGTGGATTTCTTTACCGCCGAGGAGGCGTCGCCGGGAGTGCCCTTCGGCGTCTTCGGAGAGGCTTTGGCTCTGGCTTTTGCTTCGGCCTTGACTCTAGCTGCTTCAGCTTTTGCTTCGGCCTTCGCTTTGGCTTCTTCGGCTTTGGCCGCTGCCTTGGCCGCTGCGGCCTCCAGCCTGCGCCTCTTCTGTTGAAGACCCCATGCCAACGACTCGAAGTCGAGCTCGGGCTCGACGGGCGCGGCGCGCTTCCGACTCTCAGAGCCAGCGTCTTGGTCCATTTTGGAGGGTCAATTGACAAGTAAGAGACGACAGAGTCATATGATACTGACCGGCCGTCAGCGTGGCATTCAGGTGGTCATCCGAACGGCTGGCAACTCCGGATCTCCGTGGTTACTATCAGCGATTCTGACAGGGGTGTGACGCGTCGTCAAAATTCGACGCGGTATGCATCCAGGTAGGCGCATGGGCAACAAGCTACACTGTTCCTAAGCTGGTCCAAGCGCCCGAAGAAGTGGGTCTCTGGCCATCTAGAGACGTTCGTAGGTGACTGTACACTATAGGCAACAAATCAATCTCATAACAAAAGAGAGCGACAAAGAGACATTTATGAGGTTGCCAACAACTCCATTTTCATCTACCTACTATTTGTCAAGTTTTGGGTCTTCTTGAACGTAAGATCCCATGTGGCAACTGCTCAGCTTCCAATCCGGCAGCTGGCTTCCTTGCGAGACCCAGGTCCTCCTGTCATCTGCCCTGTGCAAATCAACCCGTTAAACGCCGTCGCTGTGAATTGTTTCCCCAGCCCTGATTTATTGATACAAGACCCTCAGTCCCGCGCTCAAGTACCCCGAGTACGAGATCCATCTACCCCTCAATGTTGGTCTACAGTTGCGTGGGTGCTGTGCTCTTAGTCCAGCCCTTGGCCCTCATGCCCGTCTCGATGATCTTCCAGATTGCCTCGGCAGCCTCTTTATCCCTGAATCTCGCCGCCTCACTGGCCCCCGTGCCATCGCGCCAACGATCGACGCCGAGGTGCATCACACGGTGTCCCCACTCTCGAATGCTGTCAGGTGGCTGCTCACCGCGCCAGCCGACATAAATGCCCTGGATTCGACGGAACAGGTCCTGCGGGTTGCTCCACTTGTAGTTCTTGAACTGCCATGCCTGGCCCGTAGTGAAGACGGCGACAACACGGTTCCAGTATTCCGGCTTGAACTGTTCCGGGCCCTCGACGAGGATGAAGCGCATGGGCCGCGACGGATCGATCTCCTTCATGACGCGCGACACGTGCAGCATGTTCGAAGCGACGGCGCCTCCATCCGGGGTCTGGTAGCGACCCTGCTCGAGAAATGATCGAATGTTGGAGAGACGCAAGAGGGACGAGGCGGACGGCGAGAGGAGGATGATGGGGTCTGGCCGACGCGTCGGGGGCTTTTGGTTGAGTGCGAGCGAAGGGTTGGTCCCAATGGTCGACGAGCCTTGCGGCTTCTTCTGAATGAAGGGAACGGCGAGCTTGCGGACATGCGAGAAGTCCTTCGAGGGTTAGCACAGTATCTCCAAGCGCAGCCTGAAAGCTGGGCTGGGTGGGACTCACTGTTGGCTTGATACCGCGCAGCACGGAGTTGCGGTCGCCCATCTTGCGCTCTCCATTGTAGATGACAGCCAGTCTGGGATCCAGAGTGCCACGCCCAGCTCTGCTGGAGGCAGCGGCGGGGGCAGCTTTGGACGCGCTCGCACCAGCGCCCTCCTTGCCTTCCTTGTCGCTGGCGAGGGGCTTGATGTGCTCACTCTCCTCACTGGCGCCTTCCAGCCAGGTGAAAAGGTCTAGACGTTCGACGAAAGCAAGATTCTGGACTGTGCCGAGGCTGCCCAATTCCTCGTTGAGGCGAGTCGCGCTAGCATTGTACTCGGGAATGGCGACATCCTTGTTGAGCCAGGCGAAGTAGATGGATCGAAGGTCGACAGGGCGGTCGCTGGAGATGAAGCGCGTCGGGGTGTCTAGCGAGACTGAAGCGGGAGATGGGTGGGAGAAGCGCAAATGCGTGGCTTTCGAAAGAGGAACCTCGGGCGCAGAGGCGTCGGAGGAGGCAGTCGGAACTGCAGGTCGTTTGGATGCGATCGATTGGCGCAGCAGGAGCAGGGGATCCTGCTCAACGGCAGCCATCGTGAAGATGTCGAGTAATCAGAATGTTATCTACAGATATAGTCTGAAGCTTGGAATAGCGCGCGAAATTAGGGTGAGCATTAAGCTGAGGTGGGCGGGCGAAGAGGGATGCCGATGGTATCGAGATGGAAGTTGCGGCCTCGAATTTTGGGTTCTGCTGCACTACAGCTGTAGGTTCCATGTCCAAAGGTACGTACTCCATTGGACTTGTGGACCTACGTACCCAGACCGACCCTGGGCCTGGATGTGAATTGGGGAGCACCAGCCACAAACAGGGGCCCTCCAGTTGGTAGGTCCCGGTCGCTGTATGTGCGCCACATTTTCCCGTCGGTGACGGCATGGAGGTGAGGTCAGGTCGCATAGGAATATCTAGAACTTCAAAGCTGGTAGGTCCTAGGAGATCCTCGGTCGGCTCAATAGACAACTTGTCTCCGCCATCAAGCGTCACTGTCTCGTGAAGTGATGGACACCTCCGAACCTTGACGCCTTTCGCTCACACTGTGCTCGATCTCATATGGAGAGCCCGGTCTCCTACGACCATGGTAAACGCACAATCCCCTGCCTTGTGAGGAATGCTTCGGGTGTGCGGGACACATGGGACTGCTCGGTAGATGTTCCGGAATGTCGAATTCAAAGCTCCGGGTATTTGTCACTGGAGCTTGTGTTGGCGGTGTCCGTTTCTTCGTCTCGAACCATTCCTTTGCCCTTTTTTGTGGTTTCTTGGCACCGTCCTTCAGCTTCTGCTTCATGACACTCGGTCTGGACCGTTGCGCAGCATCCCAAGTGTCGATACCTTCTCCAGGCGGTACTGCATTTGTGAAAAAGCCTCGCGGCTTTCCGCTGGCAGTGAACTCGTTCAGAGGCGGGGTTCTGACACGTGTAGCCTCCTACGCAGGCGGGTAGTTAGAATTAGTTGCTTCTGGGGGATGGAGTTGATTAGTCTCACCCCGGCCGGATAGGGTGTTTCGTAATCCGGTTGATCTGTCACTTCAATATTAGCTTCACAACGTTGCGCTTAAAGAAGATTGATCGTCTTGCCGTTCGAATGGCTTTGGCGCACAGGGGTCCCAGGTGGTGTCTTCCCTGCCAAAACCTCCCGTACGGAGCTCGTGACACTACTGATGGTGTCACCAGAGTCTCTGTGATTCCAAGGCGGTTTTCCAAACCACTTTTTTGATCGCGGATTACTTCGGTCTTCCTTCCCAGTCAACCAGCTAAAAGTCTTGGGAAGGGTCCCGCTACTTATGCCCCTTAACGCCTTGTCAACTTTCTGCGGATTCAATGACTGCTTGCTCGGTTCTGTTGCAATCTTCTGCATATAGGTCAGAACCCAAGACAAAGGAAAGAGATCTCTAACACACTGACGTTCTTGCTTCTGAAAAGACCAAATTTCTTGGGCCTGTTTCGACTATCGGTGCTTGATGTCGTGTCGACGGAACGATAGCTACGTGGTGTGGCCATCTCAGACGGCTGGAGACTCGAATTTGCCACATTAACGTTAATTTCCCGGTCCTCGAGGTTTAGCGAGTTGCTCGGAAGCTGGATATGGCTGGGTTTCCTCGGTTTCCTAGTTGGGTTCTGCAAAGAAATCACCAAGGCTTCTTCGGATGTGGGACTCAAAGGATCGGCGAAAGTGAATGCTGCCAACTGCAATGCTTCGGCCTGAGAGTCGGGCTCGTCGGCCGTGGAGCGTTGACGTCTCTCCGATCTGCTGGACCACTTCCAGAGCTTTCTGCCGGTGGTTCTCGTCGAAGCAGTTTGCCCAATCTCGCGTTCCGCCCAAAACCCTTCCGGAAACCAGACCTATTCGAATCCTTCTTTCGGGGGTCGTGGGGGTTCCCTGTTGTACTCCCGTCCCGCAGCAGTAAAGGCCAACAGGTTGTCTGCCGCAGATCGCTTGGGAGCTGCCGATACGGGCATAGGTTGAGGTGCTGAGCGCGGTGAAGCTGCCGACATGAACATAGGTTGAGGCGTTGAGCGCGGCGAGGCTGTTTGCGTGTGTTTGCCAAAGTAACTATCGCCCATGGCTGGTTTAGGAGTGCTGGAACCGTCCCAGCTGTCGGCCGGCGTGTTTGAGGAAGCATCGGGAACGATCAGTCGAAGAGCGGTCTTGAATGACATTCTCTGCGTACTTCGCTCGGTCTCGAAAGAAAGGGCATATGAGGAGCTACTGCAATCGAGTCAGTCAGCGAATCCGAATACCTTCCCCGCCCTTCCTCCGAGGCCAGGCTTACGAGCGTCGGAGTCTCAAGATATCAGAAACCGGCTCAGCGCCCATGAAAGGTTCAGATCCTGATGCTCGGCGCGCCATCGCCCCATGAGTATCACTGAACTTCCAAGAATCGATCATGCTTTCGGTGACTCGTCAGATAGCTAGATGGTAGGAAGGGAGGGCGACGAGGTAGCTAGGGGTGCAGTAGACTTGATAGGTTGAATGATGATATTAATACTGACACACGCATCTAGATGATCGACAGGAAATGGGTACCTTGGCTTGAATGCCACAGTGTAGTCATCAAACCTCATTGTCGAATCTTAACCGAGGATGCGGGTGACCACTCCATCGGCACTCGTTGGTCAAAGCAGCCCGGGAAAGACCGTCGTCAGTGCAGGTGGGCCGAAGATGTATCACCCTTCCAAAAACGCCCGGGCATTGCTCTCTGGGAAGACATAGGTACGTCTGGTTTTGGAAGGGGGCAACTTGGGGAAGGAGGCATGCACTTTCACCGAGGCTCGCGACTTCTCAGAATCCTTTCCACGAGGATTACGGGTATCAAATCAGACCTGCTAACGCCTTTTAATGCCGCGGGGTGGCCAAGTTCCAACTCCCATTCCCGTTCTTTTTTATCATTCAGTCCACAAGCATCGTGTCATCGCCATCGAAAGGAACGCCCTGCTGCTCTACCGCCACACCCTTTCCTCTGCCAGCAAGCAATTCCCTCCGAATCTCGGGGGCAATTGAAGCGTGGCCGTGGGTGAGGAGCAGGTCGAGGAGGGCCTCGCGCTGGTCCTCACTCAGGTCGTTCCTGTATCTCTGGGCAAACGCCAGCAGACTTTGGTGGAAAACGACGGGCAGGGACTTGACCATGTCTCCGGAGAACGACTGTCCCTCCTTGATGGCCGCGGGGTCCACACTCCTGAATCTGAGGAAGTGGAACACGAGGGAATCAATAACCTGGTACGGAAGGGCGTACTTCTTCTCCAGCAAGGTCTTGATGAAGATGTTGGCAGCTCCGCCTCCTTCGGTGCCTGCGGAAGCTTCCTGCGCAGCGCTGTAGTACAGTCAGCAACGGTCGATACAAGTTCCGAAGACACTATACGCACATTTCAGTAATACCCTTCAGGGCAGCAGCAGAGTGGAGCACCGGCACCGACACTCTGGCGAGAACAGCAGAGACGATGTGCGCCTCACGCACCGTGCAGCCGCTGGACAGCAAGGGGAACAAGAAGCCGAGGAAGAACGCCCTGGGCTTGTACAAACTCTTCTTGAGCGCGTTGAACAAGTGAACGTTCAGCTTCTTGTTCTCGTAGATATCTTCGCGGACCTTGTCCAGCACGACAATCTCCATGAACTTCTGGCACACGGCGGGCTTGGAGGATGAGAATATCCTCGTCGCTTGGAAAATCGCGTTCGGCGTCCATTTTTGGGGCTCCGTAACCTCGATGATATCCTCCCAGTGCGGCAGCGTCGGGAGGATCTTGAAGGGCTTCGGGAGCGGTCCGCTCTTGTAGCGCGACAGAATCTGGCCGATCCTGGGCTGTGTCAGTCGCAAGGTTCGCTTCTCAGAGCTGCCGAAAGAACATACTTGGTGTACACGTCGATGACCTTAGGAGGGAGCTGGTAGTCCTCCTCCACAGGGACACCAGCTGCCCGTCTAGCTTCCGCAGCCTCGTGGGCAGCAATCTTCTCGAGGATCAGCTCCGTCAGATTGGTCCCGCCGCCGGCCATCTCCTCGTCAGCGCCCTTGCTTCCCCAGCCGTGCTGGTTGAGCATGGCTGCCGGGTCGTCCTCGGCCTCGGGAAGAAACTTCCGGTAAGTTTCGAGGTCCTCGGGGTCGATCTCGACCTCCTCCACGATCTCGTCGTCCTCGCCCCAGGCCTCCTCGTCGTCGTAGGCCTGATCGTCACCGCCCACGTCGGCGCCATATCTCGACTCGATGCCAAAGAGGTCGACACTCGGTTTCGCGACGGCCGCGGACTTCGCAGGGGCATCTTCGTCGGCAAGCTCTCGGCCTAGCCTCAGAATGGTTCGACTGCGGGTCGCGTCGACGAAATGGTCGCCATTGTCCTCGTCGTCGCTGTTCTTGCCCTTCCTCTTCTTCCCAACCTTGTTCTTCAGGGGGCCGGTCGCAAGGATATCATCCTGCAGAGGGTTGTGTCTGCGCGCCTGTCGGTCGGTCGGGGTGGTCGCCTTGCCCATTTTGACTGAATTGGTCACCGGTGTCGTAGCGGAGAGTCACAGGCGGGATTGGCGGTGCCCTTTTTTTTTTTCCTTTCCGCTTCCTGTGAGCCTGGAAATTTTTGATTTTCTTATCGATTTGCCCCGCGCGTCTGATTAATAGTGCCCAGAACCCTGGACCGGCTCAGTGTGGGTCTGTACCTCCATCCGGCCAATCAACCCCCTGAGGGTTGACTTCATCGGCCACCACAGCGAGTGCCCCGCCATGACACCCCACCAAAAAGCTTCTGCAAGTGACTCTCTCGGCCTGTATTACAGCAAAATGCGAGACATCTTCCTTGGAACATCACTTAAAAAGTTGGCATATTCGTGTCGTAGACGTTCCTTATTTTACAGTATCTTTTGAACACCTAGTTATTTCGCCCAAAATGCCGACTGAATTAGAGGAGGTATGGAAACCGAATCCTTGGCGGGGTAGGGTCAACTCAGCTCATGCGCCAACAGCTCGTGGGCTTCATTGCTCACCCTAACCCCCAAATCAGAAAGCTGGCCGTGGAGAACCTCGTCGGCTACTCTCAGGAACAGCCGTCGATTTTCAAGACCGAGGATTTGACACCAGTCAAGCACCTCAAGTTCCTGGTCAAAGACCACCCTGTAAGCCACCGCGAGGCGTCGTGTCGGCTCTGGCCTCCAGGACTCATTTTTTCTCCATAGAAAATCGCAGAACATGTCCTCACAATCCTCGTCAACCTGACGGCCGAGAAGGACGTTCTGGAAAATGTCGCTACGGATGACAAGTTCGTCGGTGTTCTTGTGGACCTCATAGTCGTAAGCGCATTCCTCCAATTGAGGCCGGGTTCCTACGGGAACAAAGTCTTGTTCAGGCCACACCATTTTCTAACCCCCATAGAACCCCAAAGAGCCAAACGCCAACCTGATGGCCATGCTCTTGGCCAACATGGCAAAGTGGGACGGCCTCAAGACCATAGTCACCAGGAAACAGTCGCCGCCGGCGGAGCTCAAGTCCAACGACCTGGTGCTCAACCAGCTCATCGACCTCTTCGTCAAGGAGAAGGGCTACAACGAGTCGGCAGACTACGACTACCTCGCCTACCTCTTCGCCGACCTCACCAAGCACGCCGAGGTGCGCCAGCACTTTGTCACGCGGCAGGACTACGACGAGGTCATCCCCATCACCAAGCTCAAGGTCTTCACCGAGCACCAGTCCGAGATCCGGCGCAAGGGCGTCGCCAGCACCATCAAGAACATCGCCTTCGAGATCCAGTTCCACTCCACCTTCCTCGACGAAGACGAGGTCGACATCCTCCCGTACATCCTCCTCCCCATCACCGGCAACGAGGAGTACGATGACGACGACATGATGGGCATGCTGCCCGACCTGCAGCTGCTGCCCCCGGACAAGAAGCGCGACTCCGACCCGCGCATCATCCAGACGCACATCGAGACGCTGCTGTTGCTGACCACCACGCGGGACGCCCGCGAGCTGATGAGGAGAGTCAAGGTGTACCCCATCATCAGGGAGACGCACTCGCGCGTCAACGACGACGGCGTCAGGGACGCCTGCGACCGGCTGGTGCAGGTCCTGATGAGAGACGAGGCGCCCGAGGGCGGCGAGGACGAGAAGGAGGCCCAGCCCAAGCAGCTGACCAACGGCTCCAGGGTGGAGGAGGTTGACGATGACGACGACAACGAGATTGTGGAGGTTTGAGGTGGCTCACGTAGAGGAAATACCCTGGCCTTCCGAAGAATTATGAATGATTGAAAAGTGGTTTGATTGCATTCTGATCATCTGCCAAGCTGGCGATCACA
Source organism: Colletotrichum plurivorum (assembly GCA_014235945.1). Classification (NCBI taxonomy): domain Eukaryota; kingdom Fungi; phylum Ascomycota; class Sordariomycetes; order Glomerellales; family Glomerellaceae; genus Colletotrichum; species Colletotrichum plurivorum. The sequence goes on along the minus strand of WIGO01000001.1, from coordinate 748,132 downwards.
ACTACCGAGCTCCCAAGACATTGCCGCACATCCGAACAGAGGAGTTAAGTTAACGGTACAACAGTAGGTAACCCCTTTACTCAACAGTCACGGCGACCTTGCTCTTGTCTGTCATCTCCACCGTCAGCAACGGACGAATAAACCCCCACTCAGCAACACACTCACAAAAGGCAACGTAATCCTTGATCTCCTGGGCCGCGTCCTTGGGCGTGGGATAATACCAAGCCGCATTCTCCACCTTGTCATCTACGGCACCGTCAGCAGGAGAGACAGGGTTCAACAGATCCACACTCCCCCCCCAGCCAGTCATCAAGCGACGGGGCAACTCACCTCCAACCTTGAGCGTGTAGTAGCTCGCCGTCCCCTTCCACGGGCAGAACGTCGTCAGGTCCGTCTTCTCCAGCACCTCCGACTTGACCGATGAGGGCGGGAAGTAGACGTTGCCCTCGACCTCCTCCCACTCCGTCGCCTCCGCGACCGTGGTCCCGTTCACGACGGCCTTGGCTTTGCCTGACTTGGTCATTTTTCAGTGCGTTGCGTAAGACAGTTGCGTAGGAGAATATCTGTATATTCTGCTTTTCGTTCGGGTGCTTTTTCCCTGTGTTGTTGTATCTTGTGTGTTTTCACTGCTCACTGCAATGCCTGAGGTCGAGCGGAGGTTTTGGTTGATGCGGGGATGGTGTTGACGAACGCAGCGTCTCCGAATCTTCGTCAAGTCCTCAACGTCATTGGTCTCGTGATTTATAAGCCAGCATAAGATCAAACCGTCCAATGTGCTAGTAGCATTCGGGTGCGGATACATTCATTATAATTCAGTGTCACACGAAGTAGCTTTCGCGAACCAAACGCGCAGTAAATACACATTTCAAATGTGACTTTTCTAATAGTCTCGTCTAATGCCGCATTTATCCTCCCTAACGCCGGCTGGGTATATGCAATTGTTCATTATAGGAAAAACACGCAACAGAATCAGAGGTTGATAATGTCGATCTCGGAGAAGTCGGGAGGATTCGCCCCGTACACCACCCGAACCTGGCTGTCCAGCGCCGTACCCTCGTTACTGATCCAGACGTGCTCGCTGTACTCCTTCGTCCGCCTGATTTCGTCGTCGCTGACCCCGATGTCGTCACGGGGAATCCAGACGGCCGGCGCCCGAGCCCGAAGAGCGTAATGCTTGAACGCGTTTTTAACGAGCGCATCACGCTCCTCGGGCGTTAGGTCTTCGATTTCGTCGTGGAATCCGCCGAACAGCGCGTCTCCTAGTGCCTTCTGAGCTTCGAGATCCTTGTCACGCTGTTGGCGTCGGTACTCAGCTGCCGTCTTGACCTGGGACGGTCCCATGTTCCAGGTCTTGGTGCGAAGGTTCTTGCCTCCTTGCTTCGCCCAGTGGCCAACATTCTGGCCAACATTCTTCATATGTCGCATCGTCGACTGCTTTCGCTTGGGAGACGCATCCCCCAGCCTTTGCAGTTCGATGTCGTGGGGATCCGAGGATGCAGCATCACCGCTCCGCATTGGCGTCTTTTCGTCGTCCTGGTCGTCATCGTTCACGAGTCCCAGACGTCGGTTTTGCGCACGCTGGAAGGCCTCATCTCTGAGCACTGCCTCGTCTTCAACTGTAATGGGTAGGTACCGGAAAAGTGGCGAGAACGATGAGTTGAGCGAAATTTGGAAGATCGCCGTTAGTCCAAGTGCGACTAACATAATGATGCCCTGCGGAGTGGCCGGGTTGTTGTTGTCGTCGTCCACCACTATGAAGAAAAGCCCTGCCAAGCATGCTTCCATCACGTACAAGCCCGTGAACGTCTGGTTGATTGCGCGAGGGTACAGTACGCCCCCTGTGTCGGTCTCGAAGCGCGTGATGTACAGCATGCTGTAGCGTTGGGCGACCCAGAGCAACCCAAAGGTGAGAACCGCGAACAATGAGATCAAAGGCGCGACGACACTGTAGATCAAGGCGATGCAGGCGAAATTGGTGTAGACCGGGAAAAATTGACCCCAGGAGATTGTCGAGAGCGTTGTGTTTCTCTTCCACTTGGCCCGCGCTGTGGAATCAAACATGCGAGCCAGAAGATACCAGGTCATCAGAGCACCAACCTGAAGCAGGGTACCCGAGCTCACAGAAAGTGCCTGCAGCATCATGTAGGAGAAGAAGTAGTTAGCTGCCTTGGGCAGATTCCGAGCCAGCAATTGCAGAATGTAGTTGACGCTTTGCAGTTGCTCGAGGTTGCTCCACAACGTGTCGAAAGACGCGGAGAAAAATGATGCGACCGAAACAACGAGGAAGACTTGGATGAAGAGGAAAACGAAGTAAAATCTTTGAACAAACTCGGCCTTCTGGGAGCCTGTTTTGACGCCCCGAACGAGTGCGAGTTGCTCAAGGATCAGAGGAACGATGAGGAGGAGAAGCGCGAGCAAAACGGGAGGCAAGACACCAGTAATAGCGCTAACAATCTTTTGCACTGACTGGTGCTCGTTAACCCAGCGAAGCCAGGGGAACTCCTCGACGAGTGAGTCGATGTTGGCAATAGAGGCCGAGAACGCAACAGGAATGGCCCAGAAGAACGCCATCGCCGCAATGACGACAGTGACAACGCCTGACCTCAGCGACTCTTCCCACCACTCCAGGGCCATATTGTCCCAGATGACATCCTTGGGAGAAACCTCGTTGATGCGCGGAGACATGTGCTTCGGAACATGGTGCATGAGACTTTGGCAAGCCATATGCGCTGAAACCTGGTGGTTGAACTGGATGAATGCGGAGTTCATGAGGGGGTACCGCTCCGGGTGAGCCTGGTCGTCCTCGATCTCGACATTCAGACGTGCAAGCTCCGAACGGCACCAGTAGATGGTGTCGACCTTGGGACCAAAAGTAAGCCACGCAAGCCAGTCGGGGAATCCCCAACGGGGTAGCCGGTGAGTCGGTCGGTCCTTCTCCTTTACCCACTTGCGCCACTCTGCTTCATCGTCCAGGACTTTCTTGTAGTTGTCGCCAATCGCGTTCCACTCAGGGTACTCTGCAGGATCCTCACCATCGTCCTCCATAAACGGAATGAATCGTCTAATCTTCTGCCATGTGGTTTTCTGCTGGGACGGGTCGTTGAAAGGGAACTCTCCGGGGTCGTAACCTTGGGGAATAGGCGATGCGTAGCCACCAGCTGGTGGTTTCCAAAACTGCCAGAATTTTCGGGTTTCCCGGTCGTACATGTGGTCCAAGTTGCTGGCCTTCCGCACAGTGTTACCGTTTCCAAACGGTTCATAGCTGTGCTTCGCACCGGAAGTTTCTCCCGACGCGGCGGATGCGTTTCTCGAATGCGTCTTGTGTGTTTCGACAGTCGGGTACGTCCTTAACTGTTCCCCGGTGCTGTGGACGCTCTTTGCTGTCCCCGGTCGCTCTCCCTCGGCCAGGATCTGGACTTTGCGCGGACGATCGCTAGGGTGTAGCATGGCGAACCCATTGGTTGTTTCGATAGTATCTTCGACGTCCTGGCCAAGTTCCCTGAATTCGCGTTGGGCTTTCCCTACACCACCCTTAAGCCCCTTGCCAACCTTGTTGCCGACTTTGTTGATGCCGTCGCCAATGATGCTCAGTCCAAAACCTCGGGACTGGGGTCGATCGCCGTTCTCAGAGTCAGAGGAACTGCTTGATGAGGTACTTGACCGTCGAGACTTTGCATCTCCGTTTTCCTCCATGACAGCGCTGATATCGTGGGGCACTTGTTCATGCTCGCCCGAGCTGATACCTTGGCCAGCTTCAGCCCTCTTCTTTGCCTCCGCGTCTTCCTGCTGCCTCCTAAGGGCTTGTTCCTGCTTCGTCGGCCCCTTGGATTTCGATTGCTTCCTCTGAGCCTTCTCCTCTTTTTTTCGAAGTTTGAGCTGCTTCCTTTTTGCAGCTCTGATGAGGACGGTTTCGGCGTCTTCTAGCATGAGGTGGATCTTCTCGCGAAGCTGGATTTTCTCCAATAGTCGATCCAAGTTCCGATTCAGCCATATGTTCCGAATCTGGCCCGGGAAGACATCAAAAAGACCAAGCAAAGCTTCTTCTGTGAGCCATTTGGCAGGAATACCATTGACGAGGATGGTTGTAGCTGAAGCGCGAAGTCGATGCTCGGCACTCGTCAAGTAGTCTTGCCGGACTTTGACGTAGACTCGCATCTCGAAGAAGAAGACCGTGCAAGTCCAAATGATGACAAGAATTGCCAGGATCAAATGGGCCCAGTAACGGTTGGTATGCTTTGGCGAAACGTTTCCCCATGCCAGAGTGTCCAGGCCTGTCGGGATATTGGAGACGGTTTCGTTATCATCGGCCCTGGGGTAAAGTAGAACCCTGGCGAGGAGCCTTGCGTTCGTGGTCGCGTTCGTTGTGGTGTTGGTTTCGTTGTCTTTCTTCTCGTCAAATAAATCGTGCCCCTGGCCATCGGAGTAGTTGAGCGGAACCAAGATCGGTATCACCACCGCCGCAATTGGAATGAAAATCGTCACGAGAGCTCTGAGATAGCGAAGGAAGAAGTAGGCGTCAAGACCACACTTTTTGATAAGTTCCCGATCGCTGAACTTCAGCAGTGTTTTGAAGAGGCTCCATGGTGAATTGGGAGGCGTTTCGGTTCTCTCACGCTCGGGTACGAGGTACGTCTTGGGTTTACTGCATCGTGTCAATTAGCATCATGGTGTTCGGCAGATGAGAGAAAGGCAGAGAGAGCTTACAAGATACGTGCTAGCTTGTTTCGCAGGAGCAGAAACGCAAGAATTTGAATCGTGAAGATAACTAAACCGGTGGCCAAGGCGGCGAGGAATGCGACGAGGGTGATGCCTTGGAATTTGCTAAAATTTGGGGGAACCGTCGCAGCATCAGTTGAAGTCGGAGAGGTCGGTACGGAAGTGCTTGAGGAGGAGGAAGAGGAGGAGATGGTCCCGTTGGAGCTGAGGGTCGCCGAGGCCGTGGCGGAGAGTGTGGCAGAGAGTGAGGAGGCCAGCGACGATGCCAACGACGACGCGAGCGACGTCGTTTCCGACGCCGGGGTCGGAGTGGCCGACATTCTTTCGCTATTGATTTCGTCAAATATATGTGCCGTGATCCATACGAAATAAGGGTTGTGATGTTGTTGTCGAGCAAGGCAAAAAGTATCGGAGCCAAGTGTTACCGACGGGATGCGTAGATACGGATATTATAGTGTAGGTACGGAGTAAGGCGTCCGTGATGACAATGGGGGGGCCGTTAGGTTCTCATTCGCAGGTGCCGAGAAGTCGAGGGATGAAAACACAAGGGTATGTCGGCGAAGCCGTCGGGATAGTGTAGGGTGCCCGCACGTGCGAGAAGCGGTGGTGGCTTCTTTTATCGACGAGACCCAGTCGGTTTAAATTTAAAGAGTTGCGTCGAGGAGAACGGAAGCAGAAATGGAGGACGACGAGACCCTTGAGCAGAGGCACAGACAAGAGGACGCCAAGAAGGTTTGGCCAGCTGCAATTCAGTGATTGGCTAGGAGCGTGCAGGGTGCCTCAGATACCTCTGATGCCCCATTGTTGCACTGATCTATGGATGGGACAAGGGTGGCTGCACCTGCTTCAGTTGCTGCTGCAGAGGCGCAGAGGCAATCGCTCTCTCTTTTTTTGCGGGCTCGCTTCAGAGGCCCTGCAGCTGGTGACATCAGCGGCTTTATTGGTCCCTCGCGTCAAACGAAACTGACCCCTGTCGGGTGGGCGGGACAAAAGCGGGACTCCCGACAGCGTTCGCCGCCAGACTGGCACTTTGCCGCAGCGCACAGGTCTCGTAGCGGTGGCATGCAGCCCAATCAAATGCGGCCTCCCACCTCTCCCCTCTGTGGATGGCGCGTTCTGGCAGGGGACTGGGGCCACTGGGCCACCTACAGGCTAGGTACGGACTGAATTTCTCCATCCCCTGAGCGCTTGTGTACACTGCGTAAATAGAGCAATACATAGATAGTGGAGAGTAATCAGGCTAATATGCACCAGCGCTGATGCACCGACCAAGTAGCAGCCTACTATGTGCATTGTACCCACAACAGTATCCGTAGCTACAAAGTAGGCGCCATCGAAAACCCCCACTCGTTGTCCAGCTGTCGCTACCGCCGTGAATCTGTTGTTGTCGAGTCTTCATCCTCCTCCCAACCCTCGTTCTGTCCTGACGCACTTCGGAAATAGATCAGCGCGCGCTTCGTCTGCCCAACCATGGCTTTGGTTCCCGGGGTGGGCATCTGCAATCTTGTTTGTCCTTCAAATCGAATGAAACAGTCCTTTGTGACGCATCACCTCCGGAGCGACATAATCGCTTGTTTGTGGTGTGTATTGTTGCTGAACCACATATGCTTGGTAGCACGAGTTGCCGTTCGTTGCCGCTCAGGAAGCTCATCTATGATCTAGGAAGTCCCTGGACCAGCTTCCAGCTGGACTGGGTACATCGATATAAGTTGCAGTCAGGGCCACGAACTCTCTTCGATACCTGTGCTTCGTGGCTCGGGGGCGAGGGTGCGTGGCTGTGCCGCTGGTCCCATCCCCGCCACAGATGGATCACAGGAACCGCCTACTACTAATGGTACCATGACTAGAGGTTCGACCTCGATGCTTCGATTCCAGCCGGAGGTCTGCGTTCTGCAGCGTAGCAATAGCTATCGCTGGCGACCTAAGCTTTTGCCGAGGTGCTACGTCGTACGTCCCTGGAAACAACGGCAACGCCACACGCCAACACTTGATGAGGCAGGATTCGGTTGGTGTCAGTGTCACCCACCGCGTGTTGTTGGCTCGCAACTTTTTTCTTGGCAGGATGCCTGGATATCAAAATGCTCGTCACCTGAGGCGTCCGAATCGGGGAGTTGACATCGACGCCCAAGAACTGAAAGCCTGTTAACCACCTTATCTCGCCCGCCATTCCTGCATGCCTGCCACTAATCCACTCAGCTTCTTCCATCCACCAACCGGCCCTCGGTCCCGGCCCCTTCTTCCACGTCAGTTGCGTACGTGCCCACAAGCCGGGGTTGTGTCTTCATTGAGGCCCGCACCGCCAGAGCAACACAAATCAGATGAGTCCCGGCCTCGGCGCGCCGTGCAGTCTCGTCGCAAAATGACGACAGCTCGTCGGCCAGCCTCCGCAGCCTCTGCCGAGCCCGGGTGTTTTCCCCAAAGCTGGATGGCGCCGCCAACAGTTGGCAGTGCCGGAATCATCACCGGCAGTGCTACCAGATAATGCATAAGGCGATGCATAACGTCTCGCTCTTTTTGTGCATGCCGAGTGTCAACTCCGATACCCCTCCAGTTAGCCGGCACGGGACACATTCAATCGCCGCAAGCAAAAAACCTCAACGCCAGACGCCCGAGTTGGAGATCGGGAACTCTCGAAAGTTCGCATTACCCCCACTACTCCTTCGGCGCTTCGGCAGTTGCTCCGTCTGCCAATGCCACCCAACCAGCGCCTGTCACTTCCCGTCTCTCGATCCCGGTTCATTACCATGGAACTCACAAAAGCAAAAGAGGTTGTCGAGCATCCCCTCATTCTCGCGCGCTTCCCCGCTTCTCCAGCCGATAATGGACCCCGAGTTTCTCTCAGATCCCCCACATTCCCCATGTGAGGCTCCGTGGCCTCCGACTTCATAAACGGCCTCCTGGGATGGGGATCGAAAACCCTGCGGTCGAGTTGAGTTCATCAGTCTGCTACGCTTCAGAGGATTACTACGGCCCTCTTTCGGACACAATGGCAGACCCCAAGGACTTGAAGGTCGCTGTCATCGGCGCTGGTATTATATACCTCTCACTTCTTTGATTCGAGACTGCCGTCGACTAACCCGGACTTACCGCAGGCATGGGCGGCCTGGGCTGCGCGCTCGCGCTCGCCAAAAAGGGCTTCAGGCACATTGACGTCTACGAGACGGCTTCGAATCTCGGTTTCGTGGGTGCCGGTATTCAAATGCCGCCCAACGTTGTCCGCACACTTGATCGCCTGGGCTGCTGGCCCGAGATCGAGAAGGAGGCCACGGACGTCAAGGGCAGCAGCATCAGACGTAAGTGTCACCTCATAGTCAAGCCGTGTTTTAACTACTAACTCCTGCAATCAGAGGGATCGACCAACGTTGAGCTTGCACACGTTGACATGCCCAACATCCGCGAACTCTACGGCTTTCCGCACTGCAACGGCCACCGCTCGTCCCTGGCCGGCCGCATGTTCGACGCCTGCAAGAAGGAGCCCGCCATCACATTCCACTTCGCCAGCGCACTCACGGCCGTCACTTCTTACGAGCCCAGGCCAACGTTCACCGTACAGCCGCGCGACGGAGAACCCTACTCCGTGGAGTCTGATGTACTGCTGGCCTGCGACGGCATCAAGAGCACCGTCCGCACCGGCCTGCTCGAGGCTCTCGGCGCCGAGGGCGAGGAGGAGGAGACTGGCCAGGCAGCGTACCGCATCATGCTTACCCGCGAGCAAATGGCCGACGACCCGGAGCTTCTCGCCCTCCTCGACTCGGACGAGGTCATCCGCTGGATCGGCGAGAAGCGCCACATCATCGCCTACCCTATCTCCTCCCACACCATCTACAACCTCTCCACGACCCAGCCCGACTCCAACTTCGCCGCCGCGACGAACGCGACCTACACGACCAAGGGGTCCAAGACGGCCATGCTGGACGTCTTCCACGACTTCTGCCCCCTCGTCCACCGCATGCTCAACCTCGTCCCGGACGGCCAAGTCTGCGAGTGGCGCCTGCGCATGCACAAGCCGCTGCCGGCCTGGGTCCACACCGACGGGCCGGTGGCCCTCCTCGGCGACGCCTGCCACCCGACGCTGCCGCACCTGAGCCAGGGCGCCGCCATGGCCATCGAGGACGGCTCCGTCGTCGCCGAGGTGCTCTCCCGCGCCCCGGACACCTCCCCGCAGACGCTGAGGCGGTGCCTCAAGGCCTACGAGCTCTCGCGCCGCGACTGGTGCTCCCAGCTCGTCAACATGGCCTTCCTGTCCGGCAAGCAGCTGCACCTGGGCGAGGGCAAGGCCAAGGAGGAGCGGGACCGCATGTTCGCGCAGCACAAGTCCGCCGGCGCCGTGCCGGACAAGTGGGCCTCGCCCGACGTGCAGAAGATGATCTACTCCAACGACTGCGTCGCCAACATTCAGAGGGACTTCGATGAGCTGTACAAGAGCTGTACAAGAGCGTAGCATAATTGTAGACGATTCAATGCATGAAAGTGTCTTCTCTCCCAGCATCCGTCCTCAGGTCTCGGACTTTCATGCCAATGCTTCTCAGATCTGGAAAGGCGTGTGGCGCGTGCCTAGAGATGGTCCCGTCGTCGGGCAACGCCACCGAGATTCCGGGGCCAAGTCCGCGATCGGGCCGTGGCAGCAACCCCGCATTCTGTTCGAATTCACATTCACATTCACGTTCCCTACGTTGGTGTAAGACCAGGGCAGGTCGGGGGAGAACCATAATAAGTCGCAGACGTGATGAAATTATGCCCATGAGGTTTCGACTGTGCATCGTAGCCAAGTCTTCCGCCAATGCGCGACTAATTATACAAATAATCATGAACCCTCTAGCCGCCAACCAGAATCATTTCTCGCAGAGCAAGTCCAAAGATGGCTGTGGACATGGCGGCGATAAGTGAAAGGGACTGCCCTCTGCCAGATCCAAGCCTAGTAGAGAGAAAAGGGGACAGAGACACTCATCGTCCTCACCCCCGTGCGCGCGCGTGTATCCTCCATTCGCCGTGAACGCCTTGTGGAAAATGCAATAGAATCCCCCATGATAATGAAATACCGACTCCCTCCCAGCTGCTTCCCTGCTGCCCCTTGGACTGATTCGGTCGTCTTTGGTCGACTTCTTTCGCTTGTCGACTTCTTTCGCTTGTCGACTTCTTTCGCTTGGAACCGAGGCCTCTGCTTCCCCGATCCCGTATGCTGTGCGTTTCCTCGCCCGCTCGTCTCCAAAGCTTAGCCTCGGTCGATGGCGCCTTCTGGGGTATCTGTATCGGTCGAAATGGCACGCACGCTTAGAACAGGCAGTCGAGACAGCAGCAGCAGGCCAGCGCACCGAGCAGACCGGCCATCAGACCGTTGCTGGAGCTGCCGCCGCGGTTGTCTTGGTAGTAGCCGCCCTGGGGCGGGTAGCCTGGCCCGCCGGGAGGTCCGTAGTGCGCCTGGGGAGGATACGGGCCCGGGGGGTACTGTCCAGGCGGGTACTGGCCCGGCGGCGGGTAGGGGCCTTGAGGGTAGCCCATCTCGGGGCCGGGAGAGTAGTAGGGGCCCTGGCCGGGAGGAGGAGTGCCGTAGCCACCGGGGCCCTGGGGCGGCGGCGGAGAACCGTAGCCCTGGTAGGCCTGCTGAGGAGGCTGAGGAGGAGGACCGCCGTACGCGGGGGGCTTGTCGTGGTCGGCCATCGCGGTGGATGTGGGTTTCGAGTTCGTGAGAAAAACGAATTGCTCTTCGGTGCGAAGTCGAGTGCTTTAAGGTGGTTCGCCTGGCGGACAAACTCGAATGCGATCGAAGCCCGTTTGTAGGACGGTGAATGTGTTTGGTGACGGGATGTAGACGGAGGACAGATGGTTGAAAGTTGTAGGTGGGAGAGGGCTTAAAGGCGACAGGGAGCGGATTAATCGGAGAACAAAGCCACCCGGGCGAATGTGGCGATGCTGGGAGGGGATGAAGGAAAGAAAGATGGTGGGTGGATGGTGGACTGCGTGTGGATGGGATGGGACGAGACCGGTTGGGCGGGCGAGATTGGATTGGGCGGGAGAAAGCCAAGCCGCGTGCGCGTGCGCGGCAGGAGTTTGCAGTGCAGGAGAGCGCAGAGCAGAGCAGCACCTAGTGCGAACCTTTCGTCTCGTCTGAAGTGCTGAGGGAGGGAGCCAAGGGCGGAGGGGAACCGCATCTCGGCAAAGGTACCTCGCCTGCCAGCATGCTACCTGGATACAGCAGGAAGTATCTATCCACCAAATTTCAGCAGCTTGGTACTCAGGCCCATAGGCTTAAAAGGCGGCCAAGGTCTAGAAAAGGTGGCCCCAAAGCCTAAACTTTGCGGTGCTCGTGACTCTAACCTGAATTGGCTCATGCGACCAAGTCTCTGGGCATCGCGCCGCGTTGGCTGGCGGTCTTGGTAAGCCAGGCGTGTTGTTCTTGTTGGGGACGGCGCTCTTGGTAGCAGGGACTTTGGGTAGTGCCATCCAATGGATCCGTATTCGTAGCGGTGGCGTACGGATACTTTGGAAGCGCATGTTGTTGACTCGAGCATCTATCTGTCTGCATACCTGTCGAGACCACGATGCTTCTTCGTCTCCTGCCACAAATTCCCCGTGGCCAGGAGACATCAGACCAAAAAGGAAGATGAGATCCACCAGGGAAACCGTTCAACAGTAGTGACACTCCCTGCTCCAAAACCAATCGTCAAAACAAAAACCGCTTCGCGAAACAACCAGCCCCCAAACTCTCCCTGTCTCACCTCGTGCTTCGGGTCCCGGGACCAACAGCCCAATGGCAATCAACCTAAAAATGCGGTCGTGTCCCCATTCGTCCGCAACCGTCGGCCAGAAACGCCCCAGCCTCCAGGCCTGATGCTGTTCAGTCACCAGTGCAGTGTTGCCATCGCACCGCACCGCACCGCAGCACCGGGTGGATACATGCCTTATTTCCCTTTCCCCTGTCAGCTCCTCACCCATCGACCCTTGTCCGCCTGCCTTCTTGGATTGGCAAGTCCAGCAGGATTGGTGAGACTTTGAGAGAGGGGGAAGTTCCAAGACAAAGCTGACGCAGCTTCCGCCGTCGGGTAAATTCTGGGAAAAACTCACGGATCTCACGTTCCAAACGGCGCCCGCAGATCCACTCCGGCTCCGTCCACGTTACGAAGCCACCGACCGCCTAACTGTTCCCGGCCGCAGAGTCGGTGCAATGGAGGCCGACAGCCCTTCCCGCCACCACGCTGGCCCAGACGTGGAGGGGGGCGGGCGATGAACCTGTTGACCGTCCCGTCTAAGTGCGCCGGTCCTCGCGACGGCAGTCATGTGAAGCAATGTCTCAGCTAACACGCGTCCATTTTGCTACGCTGGTATTATAACCACAGAGGCAAATGTATTTGAATTACCAGACGTCATCACTTCTGTGATGACTTCATTCCACTGTTTGGACCCATTAACTGTCACCATAAAGCATGAGGAGCACAGGGAAATAGGTACTACTCCGGATATATGGATAGAGTACTTGCCACCACCATAGATAGATAGGCAAGAGGGCATCCCTGTGCCACCCTATGATCTGCATGGAGGAATGGGACGGGATGCGGCCGCCGAAGCATATGATTGGTGCTGTGTTGGAGAAGCGCCTTTCATCCCAACAGATGCAGATTGTGGATGGCTGATGTTCCCCGTGCCAAAAACCCAATGGAATTTGCGACTTCTCGGTCTTTCAAAACACGCCAGCGACCTATTGCTGCTGATCTTCACCTCTGTCGGACGAAGAAATGAACGAGATGAAAACCAACCACAACCGTGCATGCATGCATGTATGTATGTATGTGTACGTACATCTCGTGGGGAAGGAGAGGGAACAGACAGAAGACAGTCGGTCGGTCAAATCAAGCCAAAGTAGCTTCTCGCCCACCCGACTTGTCGGGTTTGTTGGCGTTTGTTAGTTTCGAAAGGGACTGACTGACTGGGAAGAAAACCATTATGGATGAATGAATGAATAACCTTTGCCAAAAAGGCAAAAGATATGTTCCGAAACCGAGAATCGAACTCGGGGCTATGCCTAACCTCTCAAGTTCATGAGAGGGCATCATGTTGGCCACTACACCATATCGGATTTCATTGAAAAGTTGGGTCGACAAGCGCCCCTAGTACCCATGCTGGGCAGCGCACTGCTCTGGTGGAGCTTTCCACAGTTCACCTCCATCACCTAGCCCCCCATTCAGCATTTTTTTCAAGCTCCTTGGCCAAACCCGCGCGCACTCATACAGGAATTCTGACTCACCATGGGCTCTTTCCCGCCTTTCGTGTCTCGACCAGGAACTCCCGCACAACCTGCCGAGGTGGGGCGCATCCGGAACCGTTGCAAACCGCCCGGCACGCCGGGTGCTTGGGGCCCACCGACGACGTCTCCGGACTGCACTCACCCAACCAGCCACACGAGCTGCAGTTCAGCCGGCGAAGGTCATTCTGACAAGCGAGGTCAGTTCCACTCCTGCTACCGGTACCACCAGCATTTCGCTCCGAGGATGGCAAGGTGTACTTGATCGAAACAATTTGACGACATTCCGATCAAGGCCATTTACTTGGCGCCCGAATCCTCGTCTCCCCCTTTCCCGACTTGCGGGGCTCTTCAGCTAAACGTTGAGGCGGGTAGTTCGATGGCATCAAAACTTCTCGGTATGGAACCAATTACAATGCATTCAGCCTCAAAATCAGACGTCAAAGGGAGCATGGGGAGACAGGGGACAGACAGAGAGGCAGCAGGGTCAGGCGATTTCTCTTCGCTAGATTGCATCGACCTCATCAGTAGGACTTGAATGGCAAGAAGTCGCGATCATTTCACCTGGCGCAATACTAGACGTTGTCTAAAACTTCTGGTATATCAGGCATGTAGCGCAATACGGCAAAACCTCTCTGGCCCGGAAGCCCTAGCACGCATGTGTCGATCATAACCCTCGAAAGACCGGGTTAAATTGGAGCACCTTCGACAGAAACCATACATTGAATGGACGACGACTAAGGTGACGACCTAGCCCTGTTAGCTGCCTCGCGCGAGAAGAACGATGGCAGAGACATCATCGGTCAAGGAGAGCGCCAGTAGAGTGCACGACGAGCTTGAGGAGGTTTTCTGCAAGATGAAACCGTACCTCCCATGCCCTTCGTTTTCATGTCGAGGCGCTAATGCTGAGGTTTCGGGTTCGCGCGTCTATTTAGAAAATACAATTCACCGTTCGTCTCTCCTTGCGTCCGCCGCCAACCGTGTTGTTTTTCACCAACAGAGTATTCAGCTACAATCCATTAAAAAACCGAGGAAATGGCTAAATGGCCGAGGTAAACTTCACACTGATAAAGGAGTTTCCTCAAGGCATGTCACGTGGGCTGGTAACGCAAAGCATTGGAAATTGGTGCCAGGGAGACTCTAAGATAGATGGATGGTTCGAGTTCTGGTAGTGTCGTGGTAAGACAAGTAGAAACGGACCGGGTTGATCGATAGTGAAAGGGGTTTGGCGTGGGTAGTAGATGCACGGATGACGATGACGTCTTCTGGTTAACGTGTTGTTATCTCAATCTAGGCTTTCGACAAATTTCTTAATTCTTTAGCATCGCTTCGCTTTCGAATGATTAGAAATACGATTGTGCAAATGTCAGAAACAACTCTACGACCCGAGCGGCGGCAGCCCTCGCCTCCGTAGGTCTTGATTTACCTCGTCGACGTGGTCGAAAAAATGGCCTTTCATCGAATTCCATAGAGAGGCCGGGGGTACTTTGTTATAACCGTTCGTCAGCAGTCTGGCCTGTCCCAGATGGGTGGTTGAATTACCTTCCAATACTCCGCTTCTTTCCAGGGCATACTTGGTCACCGCGCAATGCGTGCTAACCTGGAACATGAAGCCTGAATGTGTCAGCTACAAAGTACGAATGGACTCGACGAGAACGGTCGCGCACCGAGGAAACCTTCGCCAACGCGCAGAGGCTCCAGTTCACCCGTAGTCGCTTGCTCAAACGCCTCGTGGGTTTCTAGCACGGAAATCAGTCAAAAGACGAAATTGAGGGAGGGGAAAAAAGAGGGAGGTGTGAAACTAACCTCCGTGAGGCATGAAGCTGGACTGAAAACTAAGCCCCCCAGCCTCCAGATTCCGGCTTGTACCCTTGTAATCGCCGTATACAATCCCCACAACCTCTGTCGCCATGTTCCGATGGTAATACTGGATCGCGTTAGCCCGGAGCATCGCTGGGCACGTGGGAAGCCTACTGGAGGGCGGAATGTGTTGGTTGCTGACGACCACTTGGGCGTGAAGAACATAAAGTCCGTCAACGGGACCCCGGGAATTCTGGACTTGGCCGTCAAGACTGTGTAAAGGCTGGGGTCGGCTTGGTCTTTGTCAACGAAGGCCGCGTTGACAAACTTTTCGGCGGCGTATTTGAACGGTACGTAGCTACAGACGGACATAAGCGACCGACGAAGTGAATAGGGGCAAAGGAACAGGCGAGGGTGTGCATACTTGCCATCCCAGGCAACGACGTCGAACGGCGTGTGGTTCTGCTTGCAAGACCAGAGCTTGCCACCCAGTTTATAAACAACTGCCAACGTCAGCCCTGTCAGCCACATACCTGGAACTTCGTCAACCGACCTTCCCAACTCGATGTGTCCATGTCGAAAGAGGCCGTCGGGGATTCAAAGTCACGGGGGAGAGCCATGCCATTGCTCCCTAAAGGCCCGAGTTCCGGGACTTGGTATCGACTCCCGAACAGCTCCTGGACGTCTGCACGCTTTAGTTGGCCCCCACAGCGAAGATCTCGGAAATACTCACATCCTCTCGCAGGCCCGTCTGGCAGATCGATCCTGAATCGAATACCGGTTTGTATGACGGCTAACTCTCCGGGCCTGACCATCATCCTGCGGAAGTGTCAGCAAAAGTTGGCGACCTGCGGCATTGGAGTTCCGGACCTCCCAAATTCCGTCTGGATGTCTAGTCTGCCAAGCTGTGGAACGAAAAGCATGTCTCCGTCATTGCTGCAGAATGCGCGGTTCTTCATGGGAGTGTTTGCGGTGTATACATGCACGGCCATGCCCTCCTTGGTTGTCGAGTCTCCGTTCCCGACGATCGTCTTGAGCCCCTGAACAAAGTCCACGTGCGGGTCGTCGGCGCTCGGAACGGGGAAGGCTCTCCAGCATAGCGCTCCGGGGACGAAGTCGACGTTTTTGTTCTCAGACGCGAAACTTGACTCAATCTTTCGGAGGTTAGGGGAGTCAAGAACTGTCTAACGGTGCCTGTTTCAAAGACCGACTCACATCTCCGCCATCTGGTAATTTGGTGATGGCCCCATGAGCCACGGAAGGGAAAATGCGATACAGCCAGGCGTGCTGCCGATCTTCTCTCGACGACACAAACGTTGAACCGTTCAGCTGCTCCGAGTACAGGCTGTACTTCACTCTTTGCGGAACATTACACGACTGAGGCAGCGTGCCGGGTCTTGTCCTGTCAGCAAAACACCACAGAGGCCCGACACCACCCCGCGACCTTAACTTACACGGCTTCCGAGGCAAACCTGTTCCCAAAGCCGACTTGGTAAGCATAAGGATCCTCCGGCGTGGGTTCCGTAGTGAAAGCA
Organism: Colletotrichum plurivorum; assembly: GCA_014235945.1. NCBI lineage: Eukaryota > Fungi > Ascomycota > Sordariomycetes > Glomerellales > Glomerellaceae > Colletotrichum > Colletotrichum plurivorum. Next base: position 731,845 of record WIGO01000001.1, on the reverse strand, counting down.
TGTCGAGCCGAAGCACCAGAGGCCGGAGGCCGGCCGGAGACGTCCGGATATCTCTTGGAGTTGGGAACAATGGCCCCCATGGCTGCAGGATGCTGCGTAAGTGAGGATAAAGATGGCCGGAGAGGAGAGGCGAAGTCAAGTTACGATGTAGGTAGGTATGTTGGCGGAGATGGCTGTCATGGTCGTCGTCGGCAGAAGGGTTTCGCGGATGATAAATGTGAAGGTCCGCCTTACGACGTTTGTGGCGTCCGGATTCCCCTAATGCAACAAGTGACCTGGACCGAGAGCAGGCCCTTGCATCCGACGACGCTAAAGCACATCAATATACCAGCATTCGACGGCGCAGATATTGACCTTGGACACGCTGTGCCGCCAGCGCAGCGGTACGTATCCGAAGGACCGGTCAAGGGAATGTTCAGTTTACATTGCCTGCCGGGGGAGAACTGGGTTCTTGGGTGCCTTGCGCACCCAGCACCCCCCCCTCCTCAACCCCCCACCGTGATGGGCGATTTGGTGCAACTCAAAAGTGAACAAGCAAATCGGGTATTGGCCAGATCTCAGGATGTCACCGGGACGTCGAAACGCTAGCGCAATGCCTTCTCGAAATGGGCAGATGTAAGCTTTGGCCAACTCTCGCCTTTTGCGTTACCAGCGGCCTAAGTGGGAAATATCAGATCAAGTACACACTCCGCAGCCCTCGATCTTGCGCACAGGCGTCGTCGACGACCACCCGTCGGTCTGGGCTGAACCACTCGCTACGGCATCAGGTTGGACAGTGAGATGTGTCGGTCGGTATCCGAGCCAGGGTCCCGTGTTTGGCTTCGAACACTGCGCTGCCACGGATATGTGAGATGTGTTGAAATGCGGAAGGCAAGCCGGACGATCTGGTCAGTCTGATGCAGTTCTGTACCTTCGCCTTCTCTTGGTCAGCCGTTGTCATGTTCGCCTTCGCATTGTCCAGAGCGATTTGCAGCAGCCCAACGGACGGGCACACGCACAGGAGCCCGTTACAGGTGCCACCCCTTGGCCCTTGGGGGACGCGGAGGCCATGGTCGGGACTCCAGCTTGCGTGCTAGAAACGCCGTCACCGGCCGCCGGCAATCGCTAGCTCCAGATTGCGCCGAGATTGGGCCCTCGGCATTACATTAGGTGATCGTCAGATCTTTGTTCTGCAGGCTCGTTCTCCAACCCACGTCCTAGACGGACATATTGATAGATGACAAGTGCTGTATGCACACACAAAGTGCCAAGCGATGCCGGCGGTCAGGTAGCGTGGCGTCTGGGCCGGTTGAGCCCTGCCGGCAGTCTCGACAATGAGACATGGCATGGGCCGCTGGGTCGCTCGACCAGGTTCTGGCCGAGGTCCATCTCCTGTTGGCGATCGTCGGGTATGGAGGACGTGTCTCGGAGCCAGGCGCCTGTCGAGGTACGTAGTAACACCTCGCCGAACCCTTCAAAAGGCCAGCTACAGCCTGTACTCTGTAGTCTAAGCGGTGTTGGATTTTCCCTCCCTCCCACAAGGCTCAAACTCATACTATGTATAGTACGCTTCGAAGCAGGTCGTGGGATGGCCCAAAGAAAATGGCCTGATTTTCGAGTAAGGAGAGATCGAAATAGGGTCTTGCTCCGAGTAAGGATGGCTCTATTCGTATTGCCTGCCCGGTTGGCAGAGATTGGCATTGGCGGCATGGGCCTTTTTCTCGGCGCTGGCCGGTGCGGGAAGCCCAGTAGGGTTTCTTCAAAGTCTTCAGCCGGTAAAGTCTCCCCACATTATACAAACGAGGAGAAAAGATGGGAGAAATCTTGGTTGCCCTGCGCCATGCGTGTTCGGAAAGGCCTTTTCGGGATGCGTAGGCACTTTTCGGAGACCGGGATGGACGCTGTGGCAGAGGGAAGAGACAGGGAATGCGACGCCGCTAGCGGGAGGAGCCAGAGGCGAGGAGGCACAGGCTGGACGAGGCCAATCGGGGAAAACCTATCGGGGAAAACAGGCTGAGTATCTAGCGGATATCGACAAGGCGAGATATTCCAGGGGGCCATTATCCGCGAATCCCTCTTACTACCCTAGGCTCCGAATACAGCCGGAGGGAATAGATAAGGTTAGGCCTTGCGCGGTGTCGACAGCGGGCTGAACTTGAAGCCACTTGAATGAAAGCCCGGGATCCAGATGGAGGTTTCCCGGTTCCAGGGGCCAGGAGACGTCGATTTGAAGTGCAACCTACACTTGAGCGACGGTTTGGCCAGGCACGGAGGGAGGGTATCGTGTGTGGTTGCAGCTGCGCAAAGCAAGACGAATGGCGGTAAAAAAAAGCGTGACCGGGGAGTTTCAGCGAGTGGCCGGCGGAAGTATCCCGAATAGGCCTGTCCACGGCTGGTAGTGGGCAAGTTTCCCCTGCCCTCGACGAAGGGGAAAATAAAAAGGTAGAGAAAAAGTTGAGCCGGATGACTGTGCGTCTTTGAGCGCTTTGCTAGCGAAACATCGAGGTGAGGTTGCGAGTCGAGGAAACTGGCGATGTATCCCGCGGAGGAAAAGGCAGGCAGGCAGGCACCTTGGAAGGAACCTCACTAAGAAAAGATAAGTACCTCCTCCTAATAATAGGTCACACATCTCGAATGGAGAGATGCAGTGGTCCTAAACGTACCGAGGGTTGTGGTTCCTTACACTAGGTAGATAGGTACGCATCAAATCTATAGCAGGTGTTAGGTAGAGTGTACCTACCTAGTCACGTAGTGCGCGGATGGGGAGGAAGTGCCAGCCCGGTGGTCAGTGCAGCTTGAGGTGCCGTGTATGCGGATTTGCCTGCCCCGAACTCGCATTTGCCCTCCCCCACTACAAAGTAACTTTGAGTTCGACGAGGGGCAGCCCAGTGTAAGTCGCAAAGCCCGGGCAGAGCAGGGCATCGGTGCCCGGGGGGGGGGGGGGGGGGGGGGGGGGGGGGGGGGGGCAAAGGCAAAGAGGACGACCAACCTCATGGTGCAGTCTAGACAAGCCTCAAACGCCAGGCTTCCGATGCTAAGTGTATTGACCGTTGGAAGTCGGCGTGCTGGTTACCGGATTGTGTGTACAATCCATGCGACTAGTAGCTAAGGTACCTAGAGGGGAGAGTCAGTTACACAGAAAAAAAAAAAGAAAAAAGAAAAAAAAAAAAAAAGAGGAGGAATGAGTGAGTACCTTACCCACCTTGGTTAGGCTGGTGCTTTACCTTGGTTTCCACTGTCCAGTGCCAGTGTGAGTGCCCACCAGCGGGGCCACCCACGCTGCCCGGTGCTCTCCACCACCTCACCTCGGGCTGGACACCCTCGCTGGAAAGGGAAGGCAGCATGCAGCACAATGACTGTGCCTCTAAACGAGTGACAGATACTTGGGAAGTGGCTCTTGTCTCTTGTCCAATCGTGACCACCTCCTTCTGCCTCGCACGTCTATTACTTCCAAGTTCCACCCCCATTCTGCATCGCACTTGCTCTGCAACTCTGCTCTTGCCTTCCATCAACCTCGCACTCCACTGCACTTGCATTTGCAGTTGCCTGCCCGACTTCGTTGGATGCGTTCGATGCTTCCCTTCACCTTCACCTTCACCTCAAACACCCGCCAAAGTAGTAAGAGGCACTTGCCTTGCTCGACTGCGCTGCTCTGCAGTCTTGTCGTCTCCTCTACAACCGCATCGCCTCACCACCACTGTCATCATCACGGCTCTCACCTGCCCCTCCCCCTGACACGTAGATCGGCAGTGTTCTGAGTCAATCTCTCAACCTCTGTCAGGAGACGACGCACTTGGCCCACGGGTCCATAGCCTCGAAACAGATCCCGAAGACGTACTTCGCCGGTCGTTCTTTGCAGTCTGTTTGATACTGCGTTTCGGTCACGCCCTGTTCGACGTCGTCGCAACAAGGCTCATCACCGCGGACATCTCCCCGCCCCTCCGCCCTGGGGGAATACCATCTCTTCGAATCAGAGCATCAGGGCCCAATCCACAACTCGCAGGTCCCTCCCCCAGGCCTCTAATCCATATTCAGTTTCTCGTCCTGATCTCGACCTTGTCTGGGACTGGTGCGCCTCATCGCTGCCAGTACGCACTCGCGCACCATTGCACCAGTTGCCACCGCTACTTGTCGGGGCTTGCTTCAAGCTAGATCGTCTGAACCGCCCCGTCACCGCCTTGCGTGGGGTGTGCCGGCAACGTACATCTTCGGGCGCTCGTTCCGCGAACATCTGGGAGGTTCTTCTCTTGTGCCTTGTCATCTAAGCTGGCGCCAATTTTCCCGGCAGGCACTGCAAACTCTCAGTCGTCTGAAGGGCCAATTGGCTAGTTGTTGGAGTACTGTTCGTCACCCAAGCGTCCCACCCAACCTTTGCCTCTCCGGAGCTTTGCTCAACTTCGTCCGGACCAGTAATCCCGGAGTCTGTCACCCGCAGAAAGACCCGACGGTCGGTTACCAACATCTCTTGAGAGCCTGCCGCGCTCTTGGCCCGCATCAAGCCGACAGAACCGAGTTGTCCTGCTTGCTCGGCTTCTGACAGGCAGTCTGCTGCGGTCACTATTGGCAGCTAGAGCAGGGAGACAAGTCTGGGCTTTCAGACGACTAGGGGCACCTGGTCAGTACCCGAATAGCCACAGTATCTCGTGTTGCGCTACGCAAGGAATCGCAAATTGCGCAAAATTTGTAATACAGCCCCTTCTCTAGGAAACACCACTTGGCTTCTCTTCGGCGCCAGCGCCCTCTTCGACAGTCATGGGAGAAGCCCTCCACATTCCCGAGGCAGACGCCTTGTGGCTCGCTCCGCACTTGCCCACGGAATCTGCTATCCAGTCAGCCAAAACCCAGAACCGCCCCTATGTTACTCTGACTTTCGCTACTTCGTTGGACTCGTCGCTCTCTCTCGCTCCTGGTGTGCGGACGCGTCTTTCGGGGCCTGAGTCCAAGGCGATGACCCACCATCTGCGTCGTCACCATGCTGCAATCCTCGTTGGCGTCGGTACCGTCATCGCCGACGATCCGGGCCTGAATTGCCGCATGGATGGTGCAGATCTTGATGCCCAGCCGCGTCCCATCGTACTAGACCCACGTGGTCGTTGGGACTTCACGGAGAACAGCAAAGTGTTCGAAGTCACCCGCGCCGGCAATGGGCTAGCACCCTTCATCCTCGTCGGGACGGCATCTGTCGACTCCGCAAAGAGGGCCATCTTGGAAGCACATGGCGGAAAGTACATCACTCTCGAAACCCGGCAGGAAACCACATCGAGGTTTGATTGGCCATCCGTGCTCTCTGCACTCCACGTTGAAGGCTTGCACAGCGTCATGATCGAGGGGGGAGGCCAGGTCATCAACTCTCTCCTTAACCCCAACAATCAGCGACTCGTCGACACCGCCATCGTCACAGTCGCGCCTACCTGGCTTGGACGTGGCGGCGTCGTTGTGTCTCCGGATCGGGTTCATGGCTCGGATGGTCTGCCGGTGCCCGCCGCTCGCCTTACCGGTGCAGCGTGGCGTCAATTCGGCGAAGACATTGTTCTTTGCGGGCAACTAGGCGAATAAGACCTTGGAGGTAGGTGAACCCCGTTCTTGTTTGTCGATGGAGGCTGACCTCTCGCACTCTAGAGAATGTCATTCCGAGGTCATGAACAAGTTTCTCCAGCATTCAAAATCGGAGTGTAGCAGGGTGGTTCACCGTGGTTAAGCAGGTCGCCGAAGCACATCGCCGGGACGTCGAAGAAAAGGTATCAATTTTTCGACAAGCTGCCGAGACTACCCTGAACGGTTAGGGCCATACATTTCCAACAGCGGCACAGTTTCTTGTTTGGAGCAATCAAGAGAAACGTCGGTCTATCGTACCTCTCATACATGGGTGTCCTTTTGTGTCCGATACAACCCTCGTAGGCCCATCAGACTCAGATCCGACCCTGCAACCTGATTTCCAGCCATCTGAAGGGAATATAGAAGATCGCCGTCAGCACGAAAGCCAATTCAAAGCCGATGTCACCGGTTATTTTTGCGATCGGCCCAGTAAACCACGCTTGTTCCATCCCCGGAATCACCACTGCGAAGCTCAATAAGCTTGCTCCGATGGCAGCCAGGCCAGAAGGCAACATACGAGAGACGTTCCATGCGGCATGATCGTATGAGTCGTAGTTCATCCTCCGAAATATCACCAGCTCCTCGATAATGACGGCATCGAAACAGCCGGCCCAATATCCGATCAGACCAAGAAAATTCTCGAGCGAATTGGCCCATGCCTCGGCCGCCCGAATTGCCATCGGAATCATGATGCCAAGAGCTATGACGATGAAAACGACCCGAGGCACCTTCGTGAAAATTGGGAGCATCATCTGCATGCACAGCGCGACCGAGTACATGGAAACCGCAATGTTGCCGATGACGGTCAGCGCGAGAACCACCATCAGAAATTTGCCGAAGCCGCCGACAGGAGCTAACATGGCTGCCATGACTCCGCCAATGCCGTAGGTGTCCCACCCTGCCTTCCATTCGGGGACGTTGTCGAGAGCACCTCCGATTGCGGCACCAAGAATCAGCAGCGGGACCGAAGGACTAAAGATCCCCAGGTATATATACGAGAATATCTTGACCCTGCGAGGCGTTAGTGACTCACGTGACTGACTGGTGTAATAGGCATGGTTTACTTCGTTGTTTTCGTTGGATTGTGATACGCGGTCAGATCCGACACTATGCCGCCGAAGGTGATGAAGTACCCGGCCATCAGACCTCCATAGTTGAGGACTTGCGATGCCGTCGGGGGAGGGACTACAGCCTGTTTCGACAGATGTTTACCGCCGCACCCTACGGCAATGACGATGGCGACGAGACTCGGAAGCCACTGCCAACGCTCCCACATGTGGAGGGCACGATAGCCGATAAACGAAGCAGCGAAACTGACGAGGCAGGTGATGACGATACCGACCTTGACATCTATGTGTCCCGGACTGACGGCCGCGAGAGTCTGGCCGCCAGCAATCGCCGAGGAGAGGGAAAACCCCGTTACCGTCGCGGCATTTAAGATCAGAGGGATAGAAACGAGGTAGTAACTGGGTCGCCTGACATCAGCCAACCTGGGACACGAGGACGGGTTGTGTGGTGCACTCCACATCGACTTACCCAAAAGAATACCTGGCCTGCACAAGCTGCCTCAGCCCGGTGTATGAGCCTGCAATGCCCATGAACGCCGGCGGTACGATTGTCAGGGCCGCAAAAAACAAGATGACCAGCGACGCATCCCGGAGGCTCAGTCCAAGCTGTGCGGTGGCCAACGCTCCGGTAGGGATTCTAATGGTTTCGGTCAGTTCAGCCACATCCCCTTTCGGCTGGAATCTTTGATTCCTACTTACGGCAATAAGCAAAGCAGGCTGGAAAAAAAGACGGTGAAGAGGTTGCTATAGCTGGTATTGGTCCGTTCTGCGATGGGAACAGGCTTGATTCCATTCTCCTCTACACCAGCGTCGAGAAGTCGTTGGTACCATTTCGGATTCCGGCTGCGGCTTTTTTGGGAAACCTCGCCATCCTGGACATCGAACAACTCGGCAACTCGGCCATGGCCCTTGGACGCGTGGGACTGGCTCTCCATGTCGAATATTCCGACCTGCTCCTTCTGCGTAATCGATGTACGAGAGGACATCGCAGCCGACTTTTCGAGACTGAGCAAGAGGACGTCCCGGTGTTCCCGCACGCCTGGGGCGTGAGATCGCTCCCGATTTGTCGCCCAGCGAGCCAAGCCTGTGCCTCACTCTCTCTGTGCCCAGACACAGCGATGCACCATCCACTGAGTCAACGAAGCGGTTCGGTAATAAGCAACGGTGCGGACCGCAGATGTCGAATTGGAGTTGCGGGAGATGATCCGGCTGGGCGAGGGGTTTCCGAGGTCCCTAGCCAGATGCCACAGGCAGAAAACCTGCTGCTACTCCCGCCCAGTAGCTAGGTATGGGGCACTCTCTCGTCTGTCCGCCGCCGTCGGAGTGCTTCGTCGACAAGTTTCGGGGCTGGTGTCGGTACAATAAGGCTAAAGGAAGGGATGTGACGAGTCCGATGCGTGTTCCGTGCGTGTCTCTGCGAAATGATCGACATTCGGCGAAATCGGCCCGGACAGCCCAATATGTCTCGAAGAACTACGGCACACCACGGATGGTATCGATTGGGAAAGATAAATCGAATCGGCAGACTGGCAGGTGCCGCGTGGAATGGGTGCCTATGATGGAGAAAAAAGTATGAAGATCCGAGGGGCAGTGAAATAGATGGGATGATGGAGGGAGGACATATCCCATGAACTGCGCTTGCCTAGCACGGATCGTGCAATATGAGGAGGCGGTTGTCCTTCAGATTGGCGACAATATTTAACGTTGGGGGTACGACTCGCCCGTATCAAGCTTCGCGCCTTCCGAAACGGCTCGAGTCATCGCTATCCCTACGGACGGTTGAAGGTCGTTCCTTGATATGACGATCCCAGCCCCCGCAGCTACAGTTCGAGAAGACCGTTTCGCTGCAAAGGTTAAGCGGACGCGGAAAGGTCTACCGGGACTAGGGACCCGATGGGGCGGCATGGGTGTTCCAAGGTTCAACAGGGGAGGAAGCCGCAAATTGCTGACGTTCCCGCGATACACCGAAGTCAATACTCCACGTCTGCTATATTTCATTTCCACAAAACCATTTTTTTACCACCCGCCGTCTTTTTCGCCCCTTCCCTACTATCTACGCATACCAAGCATCTCAAGTGGGGGGTTGTTCGTCAAGCGCGAAACAAGGCAAAAGGGGGTGGGGGGAGGGGGGTTGGACTGCCAAAGCCAGAACTAAAGCCAGTGTAGCTGGTGAGGGGTCGCAGTGTATCAGACGGTGACGTGAACGAGCCGAGAGCTGCTCAGTTTGAGCGAGAGGCCCGGGATACACGGTGTTTGACAGGCAGAAAGGAAAGATTCACTGAGCTGGCTGCAAGCGGGTGAACAAACTCGCCAGAGCCAACACCGAGGTTCAGACGAAGCGGAAATTCTGCTGCTGCTTTCCCGCAGAGACAAACCTCCAAGCACCCAGACACCTCGACCCCTCTTTCCTGACGGCTCCTAGCTGCGTTGTTGGAAGCAGCCCTGGGAATCCTAGGCAAAAGAGGGCAGGTCCCCAATGGAGGACGATCGACAAGTCCGCAAACGCCGGTGCCAAAATTTAGGGTCCTTTTTTTCTGCCTTTCACAGTAGTGCTTCCTCAGCCCTTCCACCGCTGCTTCGCTGCGAGTGGCCGTTGGACGCCTCCTCCGCGCTAGCTACATGCCCGCTGGCCGACGAAGGCCTTCCAGAACTCTACGGTTTTCTGGAAATGTTCTCCCGCCCCTTTTCGCGTTACACTACACCTACCTACCTTGACCCTTGTCTCGGTCAGGTTCTTGAGTTTTTGTTCTCGTCCCGCACGTGGCCATGCTCGCGAGGTTTCGGGATCTGCGGCGTGTCGCGACAGGGTCCCGAGCTGTCAAAATCTTTCAAGGACGAAATCGCTCCTATCCACAGCTTCGTTTAAAGAAAAGGAAGACAGCTTGCTGGGGCCCCGGGAAGTCCGTTGAATTGATGGGGGTCGTGCGTCGGGGCCAGCGTCCGCCCCGTCGCGGCACTCGGCTCGGCCTTCTGTGGTCGCCGGCAATAGCGGTGCGAAACCAAGCCGCCTGGCAGAAGTTGTGAAGCTGGATGATTTCATTTCGACCAGCGGCGTGTCGCGCAATCACCACCATGACATTGAAAGAGCCTATATCGGCTGCACGTCTCGAGCTTGGTGTGTCATAGTTTCTCTAGCTGCTTGCTCTCAGTCCATCCTTCTTGGCTACAGTGCGGAACCGTCTGGCGAAGAAGGAGTGCCAGTGGCACTCGAGACCCGTTTGGGGGAAAGGAAACGAGCGTGTGGTAGGGCGGATGGCGGCCAACGTCGCGCCCCCAACTCCAGCCCCCAGGGAGAAACGGGGGGGCTTGATCCTAGTCTGCCTCGTGGCTCATGACTTGCGAACAGTTCCTTTTCTGCTTCTTTCTAGACGGGCGTGACGGGCGTGTCGGGCGTCAGGCGCAATTTCAGATCTCTGCCGTTCCGTTGCGCCATACGATCCCAGATCTCCCCATGCAAGAGATGCTCTCCTTTACCCTTCCCGCGAGTCGTAACCCTGTCATTTGGCGGCTCAGCTGCCAACGAGCTAGCATCGCGACCACCGATGGACCCAAGACGCCTCTGGCGTCGCCGGCTTGAGCGCCTCAATATGTTTCCACACTGAGAGATTACTGTTAGCGGCAGTCTCCGATCTTCCCTGCCACGTTTTTCCTCTTCGGACTGCGGCCGTAGATCTGTCGGCGACAGCATCAACGGCGGTGGTTCACACAATTTTCCACCCTCCCTTCCCCCCACTAGCCCATCCGCCGCCACGTTTTCTTGCTCTTGCCAACAACGTTGATGGAGGGTGACATGGCTTATGCAACAACCTGACGCCAGACAAATAACGTGGCTTTGGCCGTTTGTGTGCATGACTCTCAACGACGCCCGTTGTTTTTCAGTCTTCCTGTGCATGGGGCAATTAAGATGACCAGAAAGCCACAGCCGTCATGCGACGACATGGACAGGCTGGTTGTCTCGAATCGAGGCCAAGAATCCCTTCTTAGCCAAGGAGGGCGACTGTTTGGACATGGCTGAAAGGCACCCAATCGGGTCCTCGTGCGGACGGGCTGGGTTGCAGTTTTGGTTTGACTGCAGGAGTCCAACTGACCGCCGCCGCCAGCGCATCCTCCCGGAGCTGTGAGGATCGACAGAGGCTCTCGGTGAATTTCGGCAAGTTTGTGGTCACTTCAAGTCTTGGTGTGAACCGTGGGGGGCTATCGCTCGTTTTTGGTACCGCTCAGAAGTCTGCGCAGGAAAGAAAACGGTGGACGTTTTCGTATTACATTTTGTGAACGGCAGCCCACAGCAAAATCGTCTGAAAATGCAACGCTGTCTGTGTTGATGGCCCATCAACGGGCGTCGGAACTGCCCACCCTGTCTCGGCATTGGACTGTAATGCAGCCGTCATTGATTCAGAAGTCATCGTCCAGAGCCAGTTGCTGACTTGTTCGCCGCAAGGGTCTTTCCTTCAGTAAGGAAGGCCTGCTCATGATCCGGGTACCCCCTCGAACGTAGCTGCGCACGGTTTCATCGACCCCAAATGCTAAAAGCTTAGTAGTAGATCCAGCTTCAGAGAGCTAGACCGCCTCACTTCTCTCGGATTTTCGGCCTTTCAGGAGGCAGACAAGGACTGGCGCAGCAAGGCTGCGGCTTTATCGCTGCGCGGCGTGATGGAGCAGTCGAAATGCTCTGGATGGCTTTGATTTTGACGTCAGACCGACATGTTCGAAAGATACGGAGAGCTTGGCATCCACTTACCAGGTCCCGCCATTTGTAAAGACCACGTCAGGCTCGATAACTTGGCCATCTGGTCGGACCTTTTTGCCGATATTAAGTGTTGCCAGCATCGTGGCTGCAGCTATCCAGACACTGTTGTCCGCCAGAAAGCGTCCAACGCACACTCGACGACCAAAGCCAAACTGTCCAAGGGGCAAGGGCTCCCCAAAGCCGCCGGCAGATGGTGGCTTGTATCTGTCTGGATTGAAAGACTTGGGGTCCCGGTATATCCTCTCGTCTTGAGTCATGGCGTGGGAGTTTGCAAAAATAATGGACCTGGGGAAGCAGTTGGCATTCGATTCTAGAAGCCTGCAGCATTTCGGGCCGTTGAGGGGGAGAGGGGCAGAGAGAACTTACCCTTTAGGGATGAACATGCCGTTGTAGACGTCGTTCTCAAGGGACTTGTGGGGAATTCCTAACGGTGCCAACGGAGACCACCTTTGTCCATGCTTGAGCGGCCGTCGCGCGCGCAACTGAGTCGGAGGGGTTTTGCATACCTGTAGACCTCCTGAACAATATGGTCAATGTACTGGAGGGATGGTCTGTCAGAGAGGTCGGGCAGTCTTTCCAGCCCGACGACCCGGTCGATCAATGCCTGGGCCTTTGCCTGAATCTCGGGGTGGAGGACCATGTTCAAGACGAAGACAGTGATGGTGGCCCAAGTCTGTCGGACGCTGAAGTCAGCATTTCCACGCTCGCTTTGAAATTTGTTGCACGTGCGCGCAGTTACCGTGTCTGCCCCTGCAATGAAGATGGCGCCCGCTGCGCCCTTGATATCGTCAAGCGACCATTCGTTGTTGAGCCCGTTCTTGGCGTTGGAAGTATACGTTTCCAACAACGTGTGTGCGAAGGACGGGTTTTCCTTGCCTCGGGCCTTGACTTTGTCAGTTTTGCGGGCGCCGGGACAAGCAGGGCTTCTTTCACCTACCACCTCATTTTGGGCCACGGCAAATGGGACATCGTGCAATTTCTGAATGGCCCAGCCCCATTCGCGCGCGAATTTCAGCGACCAGTCTCTGACAAGCCAGTTTGGTAAATGGCGAGCTGCGGCGGGGATTGCTCTCAGCGGCGGATTCGGGAATGGTGAAGGTCCGCAACTTACCGGCAGGAAATACGTCGACGATACTGTTTGCGGGTACACCTCCATTGCCAGTGGCATACATGGCATCGTCTGCAATCTTGACGTACGGGTCGCTGTCATCGTGGACTTCGATGCCGTAGCTTACTTTGAGCACAATGGCAACGGCAAATCTGCAGCCATTAGCGGGGGCTCAAAGATAACGACGAAGACGACGACGGAACGTTGGGGGCGGTTTACCTCTTCATGGAGACCTCCCAGTTCTTTGGGTCTTTTACGACATTGTGGACGGACTTTCGGGCCTCCGAGACCTGCAGTTGGTGCCACTGCCGCACATTTGTGTTGCTGAAAGTGGTCTGCAGCAGCTTGCGGTGCATCTGCCAGCGGGGTCCAAAGGGCAGGAAGGTAAGCGTCTTGCCCCAACCCATGCTATGTAGCAGGCAATGTACCTCAGCAAGACGACAAGACGCTTCCGAACGGAGATTTAGGGCAACTTACACCTCAAAGAGGGTGAATCTAGGCCTATCACAGTAGTTGGCGCCCCTGCGGTCCAGGAGATCCTTGGCGGCCTCGACACTGTTTACCACGATGATGGGCTGCCCAAGAGATTTGACATAGATGACATCTGACTCTGAAGAAGTCTCCAGTCAGAACGGGCACTAGAAGGTGCGTAGAAGGCGGGGACAAGGCTCACCGTATTTCTTGGCCCATTCCGCATACGTCTCGGCCGTTTTCGCTTTGGGAATAACACGCAGATGGCCGAGGAGAAACTCACCCGGGGGTCCGGGGGGAAGAGGAGGGTGACCCCATGAGGACGACTGCCGTCTTACGAGAAAGATGAGGAGGACAACAGCCAGGCAGGCTGCCGTTGTCGTCCAGGCTGACGACGAGGTAGGAGCGGCGTCCATCGTCTCCCGGGCTGGCGGGGGAGGAGTAGATCAGGTTGCGTGTTAGGGACCCGACGAGAGAGTGGCGGCACGAGAGCGGAAAGCTGATGAGAAGATGGGTTTCTCAGGCGTGGAGTGTAGCAAGACGAAGCCATCAGAAGAGAAGGGTGGTCATGGTGAATAAGAAGCTGACCCTAAAATAATAAGTCAGGAGGATGGCCGAGAATTGAATGAGTAGGACGAGCCTCTCGGAGGCAGGACACGGCCCTTCCCTTCTTCGTCCGCCGGTGCATGACGGTGCTGTACTTGTATAAGGTAGATGGCCGGTGGGCGAGGCAGTTGGGACGGGAGGTGAGGTAACCTTGGTGGTACCTGCCTACCTTACCTGGGTGGCCTTAAGGCACGGTCCGTACAAGTACCTACCACGAGGAGGGTTGGGGTCGGGCACCCTGCTCCTCTACTAGTTCGTTTTCCTTTTCCTTTTCCTACCAGGTACAGACTGTCTTGCCGCTCCCCTTTCCCTTTCGCTTTCTTGCTGAAGTCATTTCCTTCTGTGCTGGCTGGCCTAGGCCTGTGCAGGTTGCTCGCAAGTCAGTCATCCATCCCAATATACACTATTACCTAGGGAAGGTGCCACTGCCGTGGATCTTTTCACTGTCCAACGCCCAAACGCACACCCAAAATTACCTACACAGAGAGACGACCCTGACCCGTGGCAGTAAAGACCAATGCAGCATGGCGTCTCAGCGAGGAGGCAACAAGGAATCGATGCAATTGCATGCCGTCTGCAAGGTGAAAGTTTAAACGGGCGAGTTGTCGTTCCCTTCCACGTGTTGGGCCAAACGAAACAAACGGTCGGTTCTTTCCGGCTCCCGGGCCGGAAGCGGCAACACGACGCTGGACCGACGCTTCACACGGTCAACATTCGCCCTGACACAACATCTCGTGGACGGGCTTCGATGACCAGCGGACGAGAGTTGCATTCGTGACAGACGACGCAACTAGAGGCCTTATTTGGCAGCCCAGGCTCTCGACGACACACAAGACTTCTGGAGGTCCTTCCCGCCGAGCGGACGGACGGGGGAAAGGGGAACAGGCCAGCCCAGGCCTTGACGGGTCTCGTCCCGTTCAATATGCAACACCCGATCGGATTTGTTCGAGATGAACGGTTAACAAGGGGGGGTCGGATACCCTAGCGAGGTGGGTTCCGTTGTTCGGCTCGGCTCCGTACCTACTTTCCACAACCACCAACCTACCAAGGTCTGAAAGGCCGTGTTGTCCTACTGGTAACGTATCAATCCGTTGGTACCTCGGGCGCGCGGAAACGAACTCGTGATTCGGACAGTTCACTCGATAGGTAGGGATATAGCCACCGACACACTCGTCTAGGAGGAGTGTGTGTGTGTGTCTTTGCCGTTTGTTATCGGACTTTCACCGTACGGATACGTCTTTCCCTTCGAAAACAGGACTTGGTAGTCTACATAGTACACTATATACAAGTATGTGGTGCACTAGGTATCTAATGAGGGAGGAAGGCGGGGACCCCTTGCCCGGGCCTGCTTCGAATTCTTCACAGCATTGTTCGGTGGGTATTCCAAACCTTCCATGGCGTCGCTAGCACCGCACTAAGCCGCAAGGTCTGACGTTAAGGCACCTTAACTGCCAGCTTATAGGGCGCAGAAGGCACCAGCATCCCCCTTCCTCCACCTCATTACTACACTACTCCCACCCGACTCTGGTAGGCGTAGGCGACCTGCCCCGCCAAGGACATCGTCATCCCACCTTTCGTTGGCGGGGTCCCCTTACCCCCCGTTCGTCGGCTGTGAAAAACTTCGAATCCTCACCTTCCCGTCTCTGCGCCCCTCACCGCTACGTCTGACCGACCGTCCGTCTGTCTACCATTCCGTTATCTCGCGTGTCTCAGTTTATCCGAGCTGCATTCTTTCGCTCGGGAACCTCGCCAGCGCTGATTCTTCCAACAGTCGATTGACAACGAAGAGCCCCTGATATAAAAAGGAAGAGAAAGCATCGCTATCGCCGGGGCTAACCCATCTTGTTGGAAGTGTAAAGACCAGCAAGAAAGGAGAGCGTCATAAGTCGATTCCCGCCTGTCCTGCTTTGACCGTCGTATCGCATTACTCGGATTCGCTCACGCGCGACACTGCCCAAAATGGCCGCCTCCAAAACCCCTCAGATCACCGTCCTCGGCTCCCTCAACATCGACCTGACCTCCTACGTCCCCCACCACCCCCTGCCGGGCGAGACCCTCACCTCGAACTCGGTCGTCATCTCTCCCGGAGGCAAGGGCGCGAACCAGGCCGTCGCCTGCGCCAAGCTCTCCCGCTCCCGCGACAGCCCCAACGATGCCGCCTCCGAGACCGCCGCCGTCTCCATGATCGGCGCCGTCGGCGACGACTCGTACGGCTCCCTCCTCCTCAAGAACCTCGGCGAGCACGGCGTCCGCACCGACCGCATCGCCGTCGGCAACGACCTCAAGACCGGCATGGCCATCATCGTCGTCGACGAGCCCACCGGCCAGAACCGCATCATCCTCGCCCCCGAGGCCAACCACGCCGTCACCGCCGACAAGTTCGGCTCCCTGCCCCAGACCCTCGACCCCAAGCCCGACCTGCTCGTCATGCAGCTCGAGGTGCCCATGGAGACCGTCCTCGCCGCCCTCCGCTCCGCCAGGTCCGCCTCCGTTCCCGTCCTCCTCAACCCCGCCCCCGCCCAGCGCCTCCCCGACGAGGCCTACGACGGACTCGCCCACCTCGTCGTCAACGAGACCGAGGCCGCCATCCTCTCGGGCTGCCAGGAGTCCGACCTCGACACCCCCGAGGGCCTGAAGCGCGTCGGCGAGTGGTTCATCGCGAAGAAGGTCCAGAACGTCGTCATCACCCTCGGCGGCCGCGGCGTCTACTACATCACCAAGGACGGCAACGCCGAGCTCATTCCCGCCGAGAAGGCCAAGGTCGTCGACACCACGGCCGCCGGCGACACCTTTGTCGGATCCTACTGCGTCGCCGCCGTCGCCGCCCAGGCCAAGGGCGAGACCTTCGGCATCTCCCAGGCCATCCGCAACGCCAACCACGCTGCGGCTAAGACGGTCGAGCGCAAGGGAGCTCAAACTTCGATTCCCTGGAGGGACGAGTTGCAGTAGAGAGTTTCTGATCCAAGAGCAAGAAAAAAGAAGAAGAAAAAAAAAAGATCCAAAAATCAAAAGAAAGGTAAACTATACCCAGTGAATCGACCCGTAATGAAAGTAAAAAGGCTCTAGTCGAAAGACCATTCCAAATCGTGATTTGCATTACAAAGGCTCGCTAGTATTATATTACTACGGCCAATGAAACCCACGTCTTGGAACCAGCTTCAAAACCCTCCCAACTGCCACCAACCTGGCCAAGCCCAGCGACTCGACTGACTTTTGCCCTGTCCCCGGTTATGATCGCCCCCCTGACGGATTCTCTCGACCGAGTTCTTATCCCTAGTCTCGCTGGAAATGGTAGAACCGAGAGTTCTCAGAACCCCGCCGCCAATTGAACGAGGGCTTCTCAGGATGCGCGCCGGCTTCAGACCCTTGTCCCCGATCGCCGCATCACCGGGGCACGTTGCAGAAGACGGCGCTCGCTCTCGAATTTCCCCCTGACTCCTCCGCCAATCCGTCGCCAAAGTCCTTCCGGGCTCGGGCCATCCCGGCCGGGGGGTCTCCGGCTGCCGCAACGCAGCATCTTGGCCCAAGCTTGCTTTCCGTCTGGGTACTATCGGCGGTGTCCGCATGTTAATGGGGGTGTCCTCGACTGGCAAATGAATCCGTGATCTTGACTTGGCCCCCACGGGCGGGGTTGATGACCTCCTCAAAATTCGTTCCATGACGTCTCTGCCTTTATCTGACTTCCAATCCTAGTGTTGGTGGATTATGGCAAACAGTGGGTTTGGAGTTGGCGCCGGATATGGCGACCAAGGCGATCGACGGTTGTGTTGTGGGACGACGGCCGTTGCCGACGTTTCCAGTGTTGTTCCCACGTCAGAGACCCCATCCATTGCACCAGACCTAGCGCCCGTGGGAAAAGCGGAGTGCTTGTATTTGATGGTGACTTTCAAATATTCCGTCATGGCACTCCCGAGCTGGGTTTCCAAGTCATCGATTAGTTCGTCTGATATTGGACGGAAGTGATTTGTGTTGTTTGATGAGTTTGGGGACGCCAAGGAGACGTTCACAAGAAGGAGCACCGTTACGCCGAGGAAAAGCATACTGTCGGTCTGTTAGCCGGGTTAAAACCATCGGTTCAGAAACTTGCCTTGGTGTAGGTTCCTCCTGAATCGTCTCCAGGATGCGGTTACCTCTTACTGGAGTGACCTTGATGCTCATATCGTGTATGTAACCGTGCTGAAACGGATCTAGTAGTTGTATTCAGCACGAGAATGACACCACCAAAGGTATTTCTTTTTTGCTAACCTGATATAGAGAGACAACCGTCTCTGCCCAACGTGCTATCTTGGTATGTTGAATGGATTGCCGTGGTCAGGCCGTTGGCATGGCCAGATAACTCAGCCGACACCTCAATGGCGACCCAAATTGAGCTTCTCTTGTCCTCGACAATACTTACTTCTGGAGTCACGGATATTCGGGGCACGAGAACACCCGTCTCCCGTTCCGAAGTCGGTGCTTCGGCGACTGTAGTATGATATGGCTGAGAATGATGTGAAGAATGCCGCGTTGGGGCTTTGGCGCTAACGGCATCAGAAGATGGTTCAAGCGTGTCCTCTTCATCGATGCTACTGGACTTATGTAATTCTGAGCTCAGTCAGTGAGGCTCTGCGCTCACCAAGGAGCATTACTTACGGTTAGAATCCGGGTCGTAAGGACGGTAGGCTTGGCCCCAGACAGCCTCCATTGGTCCTGGGGTGCTCTTTTTCTGTTGGCCAACTCTCTTCTTCCTTATCCTTAACGGGCGCTCAGGCTGCTCCGGCCCGCTGCCCAAACTCTCATCAGAGTCACGACTCAGACGTATTGCATCTGTTCCTCGTCCGTTGACCTCTCTAGAGCTATTCCCGAGTCTCTTGAGTACCCGGAGTGGTCGAGGCCGCGCCGCCTGCTCCTGGGGTTCGTTTTCGGCGGCGTGAAGCTCCATGTCAGGTGATTTTCTCTCGGAGGACGCCAAGTCGCAGAGGGAGCTTGGATATGCACGGCTTCTGTCGGTTCGAAGGTGGCAAATGGTACGGGATATGGACTGTCTCTGTGCGCGCGAATGCTTTCAAGGTCGGCCCAGGAGTCGACACGATCTTGGGAGACTGTGGCGAGGCTGTCGTCTCTCGAGACGGCACGTCTTAGACCAAACTAGTGTCTAGGGCGCCTGGGCTCGCGGAGGCCAGCTGCGTTTCTGAAGTCGCGGCAGACGAAACGGCAGAGAAGCGTGCCGAGGACGAGAGGGAGGGTTACAGTTGCAAGGACAATCAAGACGACGAATACTGGAGGTGATAAGCCCATAGTCGGGGAACGGGCATTAGCCTGGCGTCTGAAAATGATTATTATTGAGAATCTCGCAGGCTATGAGTGTTGTTGATGTGGGAAGCAAAGCTACCAACGGTTGCGTCCCAGCAACGGCAGAGCATTATAGCAAGTAGCTCCAAGGTAAGTTAATATACGGTACGTGCAGCGTCGTGAAGGTGGGGAAATCGCTATCATAGAAAATGCAATCACTCGGCGGTAGGCACGCCCTGCGTGTTACTGCGTTCTTCGGGCGTGGCAACGCTAGTTCCAAGCGTCCGCAGCAGATTGTCGCGAACGGAGTCCACCTCGGTGTCCTCCATTGCCAGGAAGTTAATCTGGAACCCGGTTAGTAATGTAATCCTTCCACCGACTGCGACATCTAAGAAGGAACTGACCAGATCATCGCCGCCGCCTGCTGCTCCGTACAGCACAGCCTCGGAAAGAGACGCCGCGATACCCTTCTCCACTCGGTCCTCCCACACGCCTTCCCAGTTCCAGTCCCCAGGGTGTCTGGCAGCCGCGTCCGGAGCGGCAGGCTTCGGGGGCTCAGGGATCTCCTCCTCCTCCGTCTTCTCTTGGCTCGTGGCTTCTGCTCCCTCTTCTGGCTTCTCCTCCTGGGGCTGCGGCACAGCCTCGCCAGGAATGGCCTTTCCAAGCTGTCTCTGACGCGTCCGCCACGCGTGCCACGCGCCCGGGTTTCCAGCAGCCTCCAACGGCACCGAATCAAGCACGCTCTCGTCGTCGAACGTGCTGCGGATGTACCTCAGAACCTCGTACGTCGACACCTCGCGTCGAGAGGTGTCCAGATAGCCTGGGCGCCCTCCGGGCGGTGTCGCTTTGGAGCTCGGTGTCGTCGCAGCGCTGCTGGACGCGCGGTTCCTGGCCGGCGTGGATGGCGGCTGCTGCTGTCCGCTGACCTGCCTGCTACCCGCCGCGCTCCGGCTGCCCCGTCCGAACCAAGCGGGGAATCCGTGACGCAGGCTGAAGCCTCCCGGCGGAAGACGCTCGGCGTCGGTAGCGCTGACGGTGCCGTTGTCCTGGATGTCGGTGGTGTACATGTACGTCGTCAAGGGTGTAATCAGCGGGTGAAACATGTCCGTCGAGAAGGTCACGAGGGGCGGGAGCCGAGGGTATGTGTCCGGGAATGAAATCTGGAATCTGAGGATAGCCGTGGCATAAGGTCCTGTTTGCCGCATCTCAGTCTCTATCGTGACACTCGACTCCGTCGTGAGGGTGAGTGGCGGATTGTCTAGTACCGTGCCTCACAAACATGACACCCGACCAAAGCATCGGGTCTCCAGGAGTCAAGCTCACAAAAACACCCTCCGGACAGGCCTGCTTGAGACCGGCGCTAGAAAAATCCCGGAGTTGTTAGCAAGTTAGATCCATGTGTGGTTTCCCCTCTTCAGAAGGGGCGTTTGGAGGAACTGGACCCTCACAATTCGGCCAGGAGATGCTGCCGCCTCAACGACGGCATACTGCCCATTCTTAGACTCGCCATATTTGTTGTCGATGAGGCATTCGAATGTTGTCGTTTTTTCTTTCCCTAATGAGATAGAAAATGCCAATCTCAAGACGCAGGACTTGAGACGTGTGTTGATGGACTCGTTCATGCACAGCTGAGGGCGGTGAGCTCAGGTAGGCGGTGAGAATTTCTGCCGGACTAATTTCTTATCGCGAGATGAGCCACCTTTGTTATCTTATCAAGATAAGGAAGTGTGGCCAACACTTGGCTTGACAGGTAGGTACGTACGTACTACATATCTACCTACCCCCACCTCGCAAAGATACGTCACTGAGGCAAGGGAAGCTACCCCGCCAAAAAATTGCAGCGATCTCGGGCCGGCGTCTGCTGTGACACTTTGGTCTGGCCAGGTAGGGCGCGAGGAAACGAGGAGACAACGTGGAGAGGGAGATGACGGGGAGGCCGAACACCCAAGCTTTCGGTGGCGGTCATGCTGTGCACAGCACAAAAGAGATGCGATTCGCAGGCCCACGAAGGATGTCCCGACTTTGGTCTCATGATCATGTCATATGTGCGTGCTCGGAATCATGTCATTTTCCTCCCTCGTATGTGACCGATGCTGGTCCCTCATAGAAGTGATATCTCTGCGCTATGCCTCTACCTATGTATGGATCGAGAGTGACTAGCTACGATGACGTGCGTCGAGGAGACGAGAGTTTACTTGGAACCAAGCCTGTTCTCGATCTTCTTCTTCTCGTTTGCCTTGATGTCGGCCAGTTCCTCCTTGGTGGAGTCGAAACGGGCGTTGACCTGGTTGAAGGGGTTCTCGGGGCTCTTCTCGAACTCCTTCCGGATCTTGTCC
Organism: Colletotrichum plurivorum; assembly: GCA_014235945.1. NCBI lineage: Eukaryota > Fungi > Ascomycota > Sordariomycetes > Glomerellales > Glomerellaceae > Colletotrichum > Colletotrichum plurivorum. The sequence goes on along the minus strand of WIGO01000001.1, from coordinate 710,665 downwards.
TTCCTCTGCTGCAGACGCAGGCCCTGGCCAGAACCATCGTCATCCATCTCCTTGAGGCGGCGCTCCTCGAAAGCCGCGTACGCCGCCTTGAACCGTCTCTCAGGATGTCTGTCGATCTTGGCGTCGGAGGAGCCCGTCAGCGAGAGGGCGTCGAGGGCGTTGTCGATGCCGGAGGCGTTGAGGGCGCTGGGGGCGTCCAGCTGCGACAGGTCCAGCCCACGAGTCTTCTTGACGGCCGTCTTGGCGTTCTTGGGGGCGGATCGCCCCGGTGTGTTGGCTTCCTCCTCACGCAGGGCAGCTTCGCGCTCGGCCTTCTTCCGGGCCGCCTCGGCCTTTTTGGCGGCTTCCGCCTCCCTGGGAACGATGAACAAAACGTGTCAGCCGATAGCTTGGTCTCGGTTTATCTTGCTTCTTTTTCATCCCTCTGTGGGATAACAGAGATTCGAGCGCCTCAAAAAGACGCGCATGAGATGTGATAGTGGGAGAGGTGGCGATGACGGCGACGGCATGTGTCTCTGGCGGTGTGTGTGGGAGAGGGCATGCGCAGCCGCGTCCATCGTCGGCTCTCTTGAAATCTCCCCGAACAGGGCCCCTGGGTGGCCGGTGCAGTCACTCACTTCTTCGCGTTGCTCTTGGAGCCCTTGGACCATTCGGCGTCCTCAGCGGCAGCCTTTTTGGCGTCCTCGGCAGCGGCTTTACTGGCGGCTGCCTCGGCCTTGCGGGCGTTTCCAGCGGCCTTCTTGCTGTTCTCGCCGGCTCCCTTCTTGCCTGCCATGTTTGCTTATGCTGTGTAGCGTAGGTGCTGTGGTTTTCTGTGCTCTGCTGCGCTGCGATGCGATGCGATGCGACGCGTTCCTTCTGTCCGTCTTCTATGTCTTCTCTGCCGGGAAGGGTGCGCGGTCTGTAGCTTGTGTCGGCTCGTGTGGCTCGTGGCTTAGGCAGGCGGCAGTCGTTGGTGCGTAAAAGGATCTCGTGCGATGTGTGGGCGGTTTGTGAAACCCAAGGGGGGAAACTGTGATGGAAGCACGGGAGAAAACAGGTTCGAGCGAGAGTCGTTGTTGTCTCCTCCACAGCTAGTTAGGGAGGGAGGTAATAAGTTGAGGTGCGGTGGAGAGGTATGGAGGGGCTCGTTCTAAGGTCACGTAGGTGAATTGTAACTGCCTACACTGTATTAGCCCCCTTTACCGCGGGGCAGAGCGGGTGGTCGCCTCAAGGGAATGAGGTTGCGTTGGAGTGGGAGGGGGGCTCAGTGCCCTGAGAGGACCGGCGGTGTCGGTCGCTACTGTCGTTCAGCCGATTCGACTAATCAGGGCGCCTTCTATTGCTTCTATCGGGTGTTACAAAGGCAACCACAACCGATCGGTTGCCTCGCCTCAGAGGTTTGTTTCATTGATCTGGTCTTATTTCACGTCTCAAGCCTCGCATCATCCACCTAGGCGCGTACAGTGGCGTAGGTAGGTACCTACCATCTAATAAGCCACAGGCTCAAGACGGGACCTACTCAGCTTCGGGGGGATATCGCAACCGAGATACAGTGTCGTCCGTTGTGCGACACACCGTACGGGCGAAAGTGGGGCCATGCAGTGAGCGCATCGCCGTCCGAAAAGCACCTCGGCGTTTTCGTGATTCCGCCGATGTGTACGAAGTAGTGTACGGGTACATACCCTCCCTTGGTACTTTTGACCCTTAGCTAGGAAGGCACCTTACCCGGGTAGTAATAATAGACAGGAACCTATGTTACTCACAACCTAATTATTACCAACCGACCTGCCTCAAGATATGAGGCAATATACCCGAATTAGGGGCCTACCTAGTACTACCGAGTGCCATCAAGCCCTTCCGAGCACGGTGAGTTACATAGTAGTTGCCCCTCCTCTCCTCACTCGGCGGTAGGTGCTCATGGCGTTCCGCTGCCCGACTGGATCCAAGTCGCCCGGCCGGGGCGGCCCAGATCCGCTCGCGCTGCATAGGCTCCATCTCCGCTCGTTGATCCGTCCGTCATCCGACCCGACCTGACCACAAGTCCTTACCTACATCATACATCACACATCACACATCACACATGCTCGACACTTCGCGTCGTGGGTGCGCTTACCATCTACACTGCCTACACTGCCTACCTAGCTACCCTTACCTTACCTTACCTTACCTTACCTACATGCGATTCGATGCAAGCCATGGACTGCGCCGCCCAACGTTCGCGCCGCCCTCTGCATGAAGTACCGAGGACTTGATCGCAATGTACCCCGTCCATCTCCCACGTTATTCCTTCACCGAGTGAGCCTCTCTAGCCACTCAGCGAGGGCTTCGGTCAGGACGACCTGCAGCGCCCTGCCCTATTCGGGCACGACACCCATCGTCGTTGGTCCCTCCAGCTGCCCACCGCACCGCGCGCCATGCACCTAGCTGATTGGAGGCTCGCAGCTCGCTGGCATCCAATGCGTCGCCGCCAGCCATGACAGCGAGCCCTCCTCATGACATGGCACCATGGCACCATGGCCCCTCGCCCAGCCGGGCGCCTCCTCCTCCTAACCCTCCTCCTCTCAGATATCCCGTCAGATACCTAGATAGCTGGCTACCTTGGCTGAAGGGGGAGGGGGCCATCGGACCGCGCCTACGTGGCTGCCGTCTGCCAGTTCATCGCTCCCTACCAATCCCGCCCTTGTGCACCCATCGCCATCGCATGCCTCTGGATGGAAATTTTCTCCTTCTGTCGCACAACGCGCCGGGAGAAATCGAGCCAGTCGGTCGGCCCCATGTCAATCTTCCCGCCACGGACGCAGCCAACCGGAGCTCTGCGCTGATCTCCGACTCTCTTCCACTCCCCGTTGCTGCCCGACCACTGGCAAGCCCTCGACTTCCGCCGCGGTCATCGAATTCCCAGACGAAGCACATGTGCATGCCTCGTTGATTCCCAACCCCCGACGTCTTCGCTCGTCAAAGGTGCCGACGTTTGCCGGTAGCACTCTCAGCGCCAGCTTGGCTGTCCGTCTCTCTTGGCTGGGACCCTGGGGCCGGCGTCAGCTCACGCAAGCAAAGGGACCTGCGATCCTGGTGATATCACTTCGCATCTCTGGTTGTCAGATGGAGGTTCTCTCCAGATGCCGGCCGCCCGCTGGCCTGTCGCCCGGCCATTCACGCTCTGACGTGTTCTGAGCCCGCGAGCTGTCTTTGATGGGTCCAGGCAGCTGTGTCCAGTCCGAGGTTGGGTGGCCTCGTGTATAAGCGGAGATGCGCTTTCCAGGGCCCCTTTGGGATACCCGTGGAAGCCGAGAAGGAGCGAGAGTCATCAGGTCTCGATGTTGGCATATCCTTGGTCAAGCTCGCTTAAGATTGAGGCCACCGTGCGCCGGTCATGTCTTGAGGCTTCACTGCCGTTTACAGCTGGGCGCGTCAGCTCAGATCATGCCTCGCTACCGGGATGATCAGTATTGCCGTCAGCCTTGGTGCCTCGGCCACTTCGGAGGACTGAATTTGAAAGCAGCATCAGCCCCCAATCCGAATCAGCGGTGTAAGCATAGGGGGAACGAGCAGGCTACGGCGAGTGCCGCGGACCCATGATCGTCCCCCGTATTAACATGGCCACGGTCCCGGTTTGCTGCGAGCTGTTGGTCGAGGATGAAGAGATCCGGATTCCCCGGCGTGTGGGCCCCATGTCGCTTGTTATGTGATTTCATACCTTGGTACGTAGGCGGCAACGTTGGATCAACTTTTTCCTGGCTCTGAAGGATATGGGTATGACAGGAACTGTCAAGGAACAAGACGAGGCGAGCAGGGCAAGGCTGTCCAACCTCGATTCGGGCCATTTGACAAGGCTTGACCCTCTGCAAGGGACCATGCCCGAGGCTGTGCGCGCGTGTGTAACATGAGATTGCCTGTGCAAGGTGTGACAACCTTGAAGAATGCTGCATTGGTGAAATGTCCAGATCCCCGAAGCATGTACAGCCCGAAAGGCCTTCCGAGGATATTGGAGCTGTGAAGCTGATCCCCGGGCCCTTCACGCCTTCCGAGGTGGCAGATGAACCCGGTTTGCACTCGCCTCTCTCATCTCTGGGTGGCGGTGCAAGCTATTTACTCTGGTTGCCTGGCAGCGTTCTTCCCTCGTACGTTCAGGCACAAAAGGGGCCCGGTCTGAGGCAACGCAGGCGGTGAGAAATCGACACCGCGAGGCTGCAACAGAATGGCAAGTGACCTGTCACAACCGCGATTTCGGGGGAACAGGGGTGCTCAGAGTACCATATGCGGACGTCAAGCTTTAAGGCTCCTAGCGATATTGGGGTGGAGAATTGCCTTGTCTAGGAACACCGGCAACGGCCACCAAGTCGGTGAGGCACTCTTGACCGAAGGTGAAGTAACCCTGGCGAGGCCTGCTGATAGCAAGAATCCCAACGTAAGTAGGAAAGCGAGAGATTCTGACCAGGATGATTCTTGACTGCTGATCGGTCCACGGCATTTGGCGGACAATCGTAATCAAGAAGACCAAATACGACACACTCAATCCAGCCTGCAGGCTTTGGTCCTAGCTGCAGAAGCCTTTGGTTCTCGTTGCAGACAAATGGCTTCATATGTGTCGCCGATGTTCGTGTTGATGGTGATAGAATTTCTGCAGGCCCACTTACAAGCCGTAGGCATCAAGGCCAGTTCGCGAGCTAGGATGCCCAGCAGCCGTACGCGCGTCTCCTACCGCAGCCCAAGCGCGTAAACACTGACAATCCGCGTCTTCAAACACCTGGGTGCCAGGATCAACGAACTGGACGATGAATGGGCTGTGTGTCGTCTGACGGTTCCGCGAGTTGACGCGAAGTTTTTCCCCCTTTGTTGTCGGGGTAGGGGTGTGAAAGGGGAAAGGCAGCCCATGTCACAGTGTATAGTTGGGAGAAGAAATGCATTATACGGCCATTGAAGATCCTGGGCCGATTGTAATTCAAAGATGCCATGCAATACTGGGGTTTGGTTGACGGGGGAGACGCTTGGGGAAAAAAAAAAAAAGAAAGGGCACTCCGGGGTATTCTGGTGATGGCTGATACATGCATGACGGGCCGGAGACATGCTGCGAAGAAGTTCCCTGGACAGCGCAGGCAACAAGAAGTCACTATCGTCAAAACGCAAAAAGAGAAATTGCTCCCACGGAGTGCGGAATCTAACCACATGTGCTCCCCGAGGTGGGCTCGAACCACCAACCTCCAGATTAACAGTCTGACGCGCTAGCCAATTGTGCCATCGGGGATACTCAACATGAGTGAATGGGAGCGGAGCAGCTGTTGCTGCGTTGGATGCAGCAATTGCCGATAGGGTATATGGAGGGCAAAATCATCTTCTTGGGGCGGACGGATTTGGTGATTGGCCAACATGGGGAAAGTGGATGCCGCAATCATAAGCTGTGTTACCACAGACGACCTGACCTCAAGACCATCTTGTCCACAGCAGCGAGAGCTTGCTTTTTCGGGCTTCTGAACTTGCTGTTGTTATTCTTGAACGAGATAGGGTGCTTCTATGTATGCGATGTAGGAGGGGTTGTACGGGCCCCAAGGCTTGGGAAATACTGCGGTTTCGCTACTGTGGTACACCATGCCTGCAGAATTGAACCGTATCCGAGTCTTCACAAGCTTCGATGGATTTTCGACCAACAAGGGTAGCTTTACACGGCCAGGCCGAATATGAGCGAAGCTTGCGAAGTCAGACCCATAGTGCGTCGAACATTTTGGTGCGATATAACAGGTTGGACTGCATTCATCGAGACACCAGGCGTGCCGTCAACCAATTCCCTGACCGGCACACCGGCCAGGATGGAGTTGGATGTGGCCGAATGGTACGTACACCAAAGACAGACAGCCCTGACGTGTCGACCAAAACCACGCAGCGCACGTAATTGAACATGGGCTTTCGTCGTAGGCTCGCCCAACTCGTGTCATGAGGCCAACACGGAGCGATGCATAACGGGGTCAGGAAAGAAGAGCTTCGGGATGCACATCTGCGTGGAGCAGCACCGTCGATAGCATCCGAGGCCCACAACCGGTGAATGGAGCGACGTGGTCATGCTTGATGGTATCACTTCGGACGTGATGTTGAGCGAAGGGACAGACTGATGCGCGGATCATGGGCAGAGCGTCCAGTTTCGTGGCCCGCAAACAGCGGGTCGAATCGCCTGGGTTCTCGCAGGCCGCATCTAGGTGGCCCCGAGCCGCTCCTCCAGCATCCATTTCACACCGGACAGCTCGGTGCTGATGGACATGATGCATGCCGCTGGATGACACTGGGCTTGGCGCTTGCAATGGCAGGTAGCGTGACTAGGCATTAGCAAATGGGCGAGGGTGGCAGAAGATGCCACGGTGCAAAACGGGTCGACGATAAATCTTGCAGTGATGGTGTGCGGTTGCCCAGGTGCAGGGATGCAGCTCTCTCTTTTCGCGAATGATGTGCCATGGTTGCTGACCGAATCCGAATTAAGGGATGAACTGCTTGGGTAGGTTGGTAGGTTGGTAGGGTATTCGTTGGTAGCTTGACGAAGCGTGGCACGGAATGCAGCTCCAGTCTGCATATGATTGACATCGACGCCTGCCCTTGCGTTCTGGTTGTGTGATAGAGTTTGAACAAGGGCGGGAGCAAGTAGGTAGGTGGTAGGTAGACAAGTCCCATCCGTATGTGGGCAGGCGATTGACGAGCCATTGGAGACCACCGGTGAGCATCATCAAGCCGAGTTGATCGAGTCCCTGCAGCATTGCATGAGGATGACGGGGCCGCATACGATGCAGGCGACGGTGGATAGGCGGTAAGGCAAGGCAAGGCAAGGCAAGGCAAGGCGAGACAAGGCATGCGTCTGGAGACTGATGCTGCAGCCACAGAAGGAAGACTGGTCATATGACAACCTACTGCACAAAGTGTTAGTTTCTCGCGACAGACTCAGATGATGGATTTCCTAACTAGGTGGGCGAAAGACTCAACTCGCAAGTCGGTCCCGGACAACGACCGGGCGGGTGCAGCGGGCGGCTCAGGTCGAGGGACGGTCACCTCCCTTGGCGAGATCCGACGGGAGATTTTCCTCAAAGCAAACACGCGATGGTGATGGTGATGGCGCGAACACTGTGTGATTCAACCCAACTCGCCGCAGCGATTAGATGTCGAGTCAAGGCGGATCGCTGCAGACGGGACGGGCGAAGGTGGCACGGATGTCGGGAAGGCAAGGCAGTTCCCGTTGGCCATATGGATCCGCGATGTATGTAGATGGGGTGTTTCGTTTGTTGTCCTCCCCTAGGTAGGGTCATTGTCTGCCGCCCAGTGTCACGACTTGTGTGCTGTCTCAGGTAGGCGTGGACCGGCACGCATTCAGTGTCTTCATCCGAGGAAGAAGTCGCGGTGGGCCCCCCTGGACCGTGGGCTCCTGCTGTTGCTCACATGTCTCTCGTGTCTGCGTGTCTTCACTCGTGCCTTCCAGCCGTGCCCATGGGGGCGGGAAGATAGGGAAAAAGAAAGGAAGAGAATCCGAACTGGAAGGTACAGCCTAGCTCCGTGTACGGAGCACCTTCCTTACGCTTACAAACTTACCTATCCGTACCTCCTACATAGTAACTTACCTTAGTAAGTAGTTACTTCATACTTCACGAGCGAGCAGGTACGCGGGGAGTTGCTGGAAGGTGGGAGCCTGGAGACAACCCGGCAGATCGTGGACCGCTCTTACCTTACGTGCGTAGCCATCTCTCACCGTCTCGTCCTGGTCGACTGGGTTCCGTTTTCTCACCGATTGCATCTAACGCAACGCAGACGCATCTCAGATCGACATCAAAGTCCACTCGGACGTAGCAGAGCAACCTGACCGAGAAGAAAAAAACTGCACGAGGGAAGGCTGCAAAAGCAATTATGGCAAGGGCGTGCGAGAATCGACGAAGAAGTAGGAAAAAGAAAGGAAAAAGAACCCATCCATCCAACCCAACCACCAAAGTTCTCGTCAATCCGCCATCATTCCTCCCTCATGGCCCCGACCGCCAATTCGTACCCCTTGATCGACGCTTTCTTTTTTTTCGTCCATCCATCTGCCCACGACAATGCAAAGATGCAAACTCGAGCAAGGGGATGCTGCCGTCAACTGATATTATTCTTGACCGATCAGACTCGGCCCGCAAACCCTCGGCCCTTTCAGTCGCGCAAACTCAATCGCCAATCGACACAACTGAGACAGGCTCTTCAGATCGACGGCATTTGACATGACAGAGAGACAGCCCGCTTGACAGCACTGAGACAATACGAGCTACGACGACACCAACAAAGCCATAAGCGACGCCTACGCAGCACTACGCAGTACTACGCAGTACGCAACTGCGCGGTGCACTAATAATACACTACAAACGCGCAAACACCACAGGCAGACGCACGCAGTAGCCGCCCGCCCGCCTTGCCGCACGTTGTGACCTTGGACATGGGCAGCCTGCAGCCCTTGGGACGGACGGGAGGGACGGCACACGCGCACGCACCCACACACACTCACATACACGATGGCATTCTCGCACGCAACAAAGGTGTGAAAGCTCCGCTCGCGCTGTCGTCTCGACTCTCTCCGAAGCTCCTCGTCGTCCTGGTCGCTTGGGTTGATCATTGTCGGGCAACCCAGGCCTTCGATTCGTCCGGCAACAATCCGCCGGTTCCCCCGTGATAAAATTTTGCTGCAAATCATGGGCTTGTCTGACCCTGAAATTGCTCTGCGCGTGCGACCCGGCCGTTGGTAGTAACCCCTGTTCGCTTCCCCCACTCCGGCCTGGGATCCCAGGTGTTCCCGTACCCAGCAACCAAGAACTCAGGACGAGACCACAGATGAAGTATGGAGATGCTGCGTACACCGCCCGGGGTTGCTGTTGTTTCCAAGCCGCTGCCCCGGGCGGCTCAAGGGCGTCATCTTTGACTCTTCGTCATCGAACAATGGCACGCGCGGGGGTTTGCCGCCCGAAAGAATCGCATGTCGATGCCCAGCACTGGCGACCAACAACCATGGTTGCCTCCTGTCGTCGCCGGCTTCACCCTCTTTTGCAGTGCTGCTTGCTCTAGGTCATTTACTCCATGTCGACCGGTTTTCACAGGCGCCATGCCGCAGCACCTCGCTATTCCAGTCAATCGGCAGGTAACCGTCTCGCCGACCTCTCTGCCCGCCTCGCAAACGTTCATTCACGCATGCCTTCGTTGTCTCCTCACCGTATCGCGCCATCGAGGCAGCAACCCCTGCGACCGAACGCAAATGATGGCGGGAGGAGCTCGCTGGAGCCCGATTCCCGTTCGGGAAATAGTACAGAAGCTCGAGGGAGTCCACAGAAGCATTTGAAGCACCAGCATGGTGATCTGACCGGTAGCCTCCAAGGCCCCCCTCCCCGGGAAGACCGAGGATGATTCTGAAACCGACGAGGAGGAGCTCAAGGTTCATTGATCAGCCCTTCAAGCAGGGACGTATCCCAGCATGGCTGCTATTAGCGAGCCCCGTTCCTGACGTTGACAGGTCATGTGGTTGTACAATTCCAAACCCGCCGTCCCATCGGAAGTCGACCACCCCTTTTCTGGATACCCACTAAGCGCGGAAACAGTTAGGCTCGGCCAAGGGAGAATTGGGAACACATCCCCAGCCATTCGGCTGCTCCCCTTCGATGGGTCGCCAAGCGCCGCGTGGCGAAGGGCTAGGAGACTTTCTACTGCCCCTGAGATCCGGCCATCCGGGTCGAGAGAACATCGCATCCGGCACAACAGAGCGTACCTTCTTGTATCGGTACGGTCTGACCGCTCGGGCTTGTTTGAGGCAAAGCGCGTCGGCAGCTTGACCGGCTCAGGCACCGAAGTCTGCTCCTTCAGCCCAGTAAACCTCACGATGTAGTGCAGGAAGCTGGGCAAGATAATCGAGCTCTTCGTGTCGTACGATTGCGGAAGCCGGAACAATACGCCCAGTTTTCAACGACGTGGCTGTTCGACTGAACTCTGTGTTTTACTTCTCGACAAGCGGGTCATGTGAGAAACACCTCCCCGCCAGTTTACTCTCTTCTCGCTTCAACCCGAGATTTTTGGAAGGGGAAACAAATTGCACTGAATTGCTACCCTTCTATACGGTCTTTGGCCCGCGTCGTCCGCATTCTGTTACATTCGAACGAGCATATTGCTTAGAGTTTTGACGATGACGCCGCCGAATCGATTGTCAGCTAGGTTGCGACCGGAAGCTGTCAACGTCTTGGTCCTCACAAGTCGAATTGAGAGGTGTCTGCATGACATACCTACATACATGAGCTAACCCCTGCTATTGACTAGCAGCCTACGGTCCTGTTCCCCGGACTCTTAGACGGCGCGGAAACGGCTTTCAGGTGTTCCATGAACCGCCTTCTACCGGCAGAGAAGATGCAAGACAGAGAACCAGCCATTCAACGTGCTCCGATAGATGTAACATGGCAATTGGGGGTCGAGTCCTTGGACGTGGCGCAGCTGAACGCGCCGACATGGCATTCTGGATGATGTTTCGTCAACGACAGTCCTCGGTGGAATCTGATGAAGAGGGGCACCCGAGTTGTATTATCTCGTTGCAAACGGCAAAGGACATGACGACAACCGGCGCGGGACAGACAAGCGGTGCGCGGCACCAGGGGAAAAAAAAAAGAAGACGGCCGGGCCACTCGCTAGACAAGTACAACGGTAATACCTTCGCACTGGTCGGACCCACGAACCTGCTACCTGATGTTTCGGCACCGGTTCCGGCACTCGCCCGATCAGGGCCCAAAGAGACGGTTGTATGGGGGTGCTTGGACTTTGTTCTGGGATGCGAGACTGGGTACCCCTGACCTAGCGCAGAAACGAAAGCCAATTTCCCTGATTATGATTAACCCAGGAGGGGATCACCGCCATTTCGTTTTGCGGGCCGACTTGCTGTCACTAGCTGGCGGTCTCCCTCTTTCCCAGCTTTCTTCTTCGGTCGTTGACGAGACTCGTAATAAATTGCGATGTCAACGTCAAAGCCATGACTATGGAGCGCCGTACGGATAGTGGCACCGGATTTGCCAACAGTGGAAGCGCGGATGCCATCCGGGGCAGGCCGGACAGGAGGAATGAAATCACCACCCTCCGTACGTAGTAATTGGACCAAATTACGAGAACCCAACGCCTGAGAAAGAGAATACAATACTTTCGAGGCACAAGGTTGCCATGCTCGTGGGGGGGGGATCGCTTTTGATATTGGAGACTTGAATGGACGCACAGATATTGGCGCAAGAGGGGTCCAAGTATCGAACAGCTTCTGTCTTGTCGACCTTAGACACAGCCATCCCTGATGAAGCAGTAGTTTTATTACTCAGTAGGACTTGGTGGTGCACCTGGGGGAATGATATCAGCCATGCCACATGGTTTTGGACAGGGGCCAGCCCTCGCCGACGTCGACTTGCACTTGAGGAGACTCCGTACTATTGCTCATCTCCTCGAACTGGGGTAGGCTTCGGTTCTGAACTTCTGGGCTCGACTCGAAGCTGGAACTCTGCTGGGCCGGCCGGCGGGGATAGTAACCAGAGGGGACGGAGAGCACACTGTCACGTCGCTCGAAACCCGCCACGCCCAAGTCCAAGCCCAAGCCCAAACCCACATCCTACGCCAACCAACGTCGTCGTCTCCTTTCAAAGTTTGCGCTGACGTTGAGCCCTTGACCTTGTCGGATGGACCGTCAATTTTGAAAGTGGCAAGTTGGCAAGTAGCAAACTCCTGACCATCACTTACCGTTCCGGCTTCCGCGCGCTCACTTGAGTTTACCAATCAACCAACCGTGGCGAATGAGTCCAAGCGTTGGTGCAATACCGGACCGGACAGGCGAAGAGCCTCCCCGTTATCGGGAGTTCCTCGGTTCAGGTCGGTACCTGAGACGCCTCTGTCGAACGACCGCGTGGTTCACAATTCATCTGCAGGCTCTGAGGCAAACCGATCGGGAGCCGACGGATGATCAGCGTCGGGGGGAGGGGAGGACTCGCAGAGAAGGCGGTTCGCAGAGGAGCATTTGCGGCCTCGTCGGAAAAACCTTTTCTACCTCACTGTCACAACAGCACCCCTCCCCCCGGTCAATTTATTTGCTGCGGCTCGTGTTCACATCTTCACCGACAAGCTGGAAAAGCCTCTGGAGAAGGGCCAACACTGCGGGCGGCTGGCCCAGTCGGCTGGTTCATCCCAATTCCCACTTCGTCGCCAGTAATCAAGGTGACACCAGGGTTATTTCGTGCGGCCCCATGCTGCGTGGGACCGCCATGACTACTACTATAATACACTACGGTGTACACACATGGTACGCCGGGGGCCAGCGTCAGTCAATCAGTTACCAACAAGCAACATGACAGTGGTGCACGTGAGAAGGCTCCAGGTGCCGACGTGTCGGCCTGATGGGCATTCCCAGGCCCGGGGTGTCAAGACTGCCGAAGGCGAACGGGAAACCAGGGCAACGCAAGGCATCTCATCTTCAAGCTCTCTCTGGGACAGTCGGCGAACAAGACGGCAGACAAACAGGCTGACTGTTTGCCAGCTCAACGACTGTCCCCATCATGCGGCGGAGTAAGACGCGGCGTAGGTCGTCAAGTGACTCGGTGCGCGACAAGTAAGATGCGGACATGTCACGATATGACTCCTTAATGGATGGATGAATGAATGGGCGGACGAAAGGGTGTACGGATGGGAATTCTCGTCTTGGATCGGGCTTCCACTCCCCCTGGCCAGCAGGGCAGACCGATTGCTTCGGGTACCCGTACGCCAGAGTAGTACCAAGATGCCCGCCGTTGGGCATTCCTGGCTGCTACTGCTGCGCACCCCTCTTAGCCTGCATTCCAACCAAGAGCCGTCGCGGCCGGCCAGGATGCATGCAACCAACAAGCCCCTCCGTATGTACGGCGCCTGAGCAAGCTGCAGCCCGAGAATTGCCATTATCAGACGTCACAGCACAGCGCATACAAGGAGGGCATGTGCGGTACTCGCAGACGGAAACACGTCTCGGCCGATAGAGCAGTGCGACGTTTGGTTTGGGGTGCGCAACTCCACATGGCTGGCGTACTATTACGGCCGCTGCTCGCAGACGATGTTAATAGGGTTCCGTACCATACCATACCATCCATACCATACCATACCATACCGTACAGCACCCTGTGTCATGTCAGTCGGTATTATTGGAGGTGTGGCTACGGACGGATACACAATCGCTCGTATTCAGCATCTGGCGCCGAAGCAGGCAATCGACAGCCGCGTTCCGATACACACTCCGTACAGGCACTACATAATACGTAGTCGTTTGGGAGGCCGCGCGAGATGAGCATGCAAGTAATGAGTGGTTGGGGATGAAGGTCTAGGAGAGAAGAGTTGGGCAAACAAACGCGGAAATGGATGGTTGACGATTCCGTTACTTGCGCTCTCACTCACTCACTTATCCTCTCACTCTCACGCACAAACTCTCTCTCACCACACGCCAGCGGTGATGCAACAGCTGTCGATATCCGCCCGAGGGAACGCTCCGCAGTCCTGGCCATCGTCTTTTCACCGCCTCAGTACTCGGTAAGGCGGAAGTCACGGTGGCTGGCCCATCAATCATCAGGCTTCGCCGTTGCTCAGATGCTCGACGCTCTGATGCGTCGTCTCTGGGGCGTAATAAGCTCCGCGTCCCACCTGCAGCAGCTCTGGATGATCCGCCACGAGCACCCCCCGTCTCCCCAATGAAAGGGAGCGAACCTAACGTCCTGTACCGGGCTCTCACCGCAAAACACCAGGCCGGCGGAAACCTGGCTTCCCAGTGGCAGGTACTCACGGCAGTCTTATGGCTTCTGAGCAGGCGGTCTACGCTATTGCTGAGCCACAGGGACAGCCTGGACAGCCTCCCATGCCCGAGAGGACAAGTACACTAGCGTTTGACCAGCCCGCCCTCGGTCGGTTTGTTGCTTTCGCTGAATGTCGAGCCCCTGTCGCAGCAGGGCCATGCGACCCAAGTGCCGGGGGGGTGTCAACTCAACCTTGGATCCGTACGTTCGCCCTGGCCGAACTTCCTCACGTACCGCTGCGTGGTAATAGCACACCTCACACCGCGAATGCCTTCGACCTCGTTGGCGAGGCGCCGACGCAGGACACAGTAAACTGGACAGGTACAGCACGCAGGGTTTGTTGCGGGCGGCATCCGGCTCAGCACTGGCTCAGCTACATGATACGTCAAGGCCATGTGTGCCGTACGACTGGAGACCTTGGCACAAGACGATCTGTTAAGCGTGAAGGCGAAGAACGGGAGGGCGAGGACGAGGACGAGGATGAGGAGGACGAGGGAGAGGTGGTGCCGCAATTACAACTGCGACTGCGTTTGCAGCCGAAATGGACGTCGACTCGGGCTCGCGATCGTGTCCTGTACCTGATGAACAGGTAACCGCTACACAGCGGCCATCGGCAACGACAATCGCATTGCTCCCCAAGATGCACGCATTGTTCTATTCTTCCGTCCGTTGTTTTTTTTTTTTTTTCTTTCTATTCTACCGCCTGCAACCACCCACACACCCACCCCAGAGAAGGAAAGACAGGAAAGCGACGAAAAAAAAAAAAAAAAAGACGTCTCCCTCACCCAACCCTGACCAGGACCAGACCAGTCCCATCAGGAGAACTCTAGCCTCGTTGCCTCTTGTGAAACCTTTTTTTTTTTCCTCCTCTGATCCCTGCTATCCGGTCTGGCGCCATCCTTCCCCGAGTCTACCACCCCTTGCCTACCTTTCCTACTCCGTCCATGTCGGTCTGTAGAGTACGTACCGACTGCCCCTCCAAGACGCACGCCTCCCGCCGTATACTTACCATTGTACGTACAGTACTATGTACATACGCTCAAGTCATCACTCTGCTCTCCCTCATTGTACACACACGCACACACTTACACTCACACACACCCGCGGGCAGTCCCTCCCACGAAATCTCACCCGGGTACCCATCGGTCAGGTACTACCCCATCATGTATGTACCCACAGTCATAAGGCAAGAGCTCCTGGCCCTGGGACCGCCTTCTTTTTGACATGGGGCAAGGGCCCCCCCCCCTCCCCTCCTCCCCTTCGACGCTGCTTCTATGGAGATGGGAGCCCACCGAATGCTATCCCGGGGGGTACCCCTGGATCAGGTACAGGGCTTTTAGGCCCCACGGCCGTCATGCCGGGAAGTTGGATCCCCTTCCCACGACGTGGGACTTTCGCCGCCGCATCTCCTTCCCCGGTGGACAAGTGGGAGGATCGTCTTGTTGCTTTTTTGCGCTGGCCGCTGGCCATGCCATGCCATGGACCATGGGCCATGGATGGTCACCGCCGTTCCAATCTTAGATCCCAATTTGCTTCCGCGACCCAGGCAATGGTACGGTCCCGGTGGCCTGTCCAACCCAGCTGGGTCTGGTCTGTGTCTGGGGTGGCCCTGGGCTTTGACGTCTCTTGGTCCTCTCATCATCACGTCCGCGCTCCCTTCATATTAAGTTGCACGCTTCCCCAGAGCTTGTGGCCTCTTTTTCCACCGTCTGATACTCTCTTCCTTAGCCCCCTCAGCCACCGTGCCCGGATACCCAGCAGCTTCTGCTCTTTTGCCTTTGCTGTACTACTCAACCACTCAGAGTTACTACGGATACTCTCTGCTCTGCTCTGCGCTGCGTTGCTCTACCGATACGCTGCTTGTTTTACCTTTGCTTTTTCACCTTTGCTTTTTCAAGTTACATCATCAAGCCTATCTCCAAGCAACCAGACTTACTCCCTCCGGACCTCCCTCGCTCGAAGAGAATCGCCAAAAAGGAAGGAAAAGAAAAAAACGAATTCTTGATCGCACACCACCCTGGATCGTCCACAGACCGATAGCCGACTCTCTCTCCCTCAATTTGTAGCTAAGGGAAACGTTTCTGAGCCCGCCAGCCCTATATATTGCGAGACCACCCCGTCGTCCCTCGCATTGGCTTTCGCAACGTTGGCTATCTACACCTACGGGCCTTGCTAGCAGCAACTGAATCCGAAACCCGAATCGCATGGTCGCGCCACTGTCCAAGATGAAGAGATCGGGTTACATGACAGGAGGCCCTCGGGCCCGCTCCCCAGGGAGCAAAGCGAAATCGAGCACTCCGCCGTTCCCCGCGAGACAGATGTTCGTCCTCGGTATGTTGGCCTCCCGCGCGTTGTAGGACGGCGAACAACGAAGCAGCTGCTGACAATTCTGAAATGTAGCTATGTGCAGAATTTGCGAGCCGATTGCGTTCATGTCCATCTTTCCGTACATCTACTACATGATTGAAGACTTCCACATCACCGAGGATAAGAACAAGATCTCAGTCTACGCAGGCATGGTCACATCCGCCTTCACTCTGGCAGAGTTCTCCACGGGAGTCATGTGGGGGCGGCTCAGCGACAAGATCGGCCGCAAGCCGGTCCTCCTGATGGGCCTTGCTGGCACTGCCCTGAGCTCTCTCGTCTTCGGTTTTGCGCCCAACCTGACCGTCGCTCTGATTGCGCGAGCCCTTGGTGGTCTCTTGAATGGGTACGTGGGCAGAAAGTTTCCGCCGCGCTTCCGGCCCTGCTAACCAGCGAGACAGCAACATTGGCGTGTTGCAGACGACTGTGGCAGAGTTGGTCACCGTCAAGGAGCATCAGCGTAAGTCCGGATCCGCTCCCCGGTTACAGATGGGAAACTAATTAACACGGCACAGCGCGCGCCTACACCATCATGCCCCTAGTGTGGTGCCTTGGGTAAGTTAAGTTTGCGACGAGCCCCAATCGCACGACTCGTCAGACTCCGCCAGGATCATGTCTCTAACTGCGGATAGCTCTGTTGTGGGACCCATGATTGGAGGCGCACTTGCTCGACCTTGCATCAACTTCCCGAACCTCTTCGTCCCGGGCACGATTTGGGACAAGTACCCGTACCTTCTCCCCAACTTGTTCAGCGCCACCACGGTGCTCTTTGGCGTCATCATCGGGCTCCTTTTCCTGGAGGAAACGCACGCGGAGCGGAAGACGAGACGGGACCCCGGAGTCGAGCTCGGCAAGCGCATCATCTCTTGGCTTTCTTTCACGAGCTGCCAAAGCCCGATCCGCAAGGCAGAGAAGCAGGCTTTGCTTGACGACGATGAACTTCCTGGCTACCGCACCAACGAGAGCTCTCCCCAGCTCGTCGGCTCTTCGTCTTCGATACCCGAACCCACCGAGACGTTGGATCTGAGCGCCACACCGACCGAAGAGACCGAATCGACATCGGCACCGTCCAAGACGTTCACCAAGCCCGTCATTTTGAACATCATCTCCTACGGAATCCTGGCCTTGTGAGTCTAGCCCGCCTCCTTGTGCATCGACCGCGACTTATACTGACTGGGGCATAGCCACACCATGACTTTCGACCAGCTTTTCCCCGTGTTCCTCAGCACAACCCCTCGGGACGACAGGAACATCCACCTCCCGTTCAAGTTCGCCGACGGCTTCGGCATGTCAACCGCTGATATCGGCGTCATCCTTTCCGTTCAGGGTGTATACTCGATGGTTTCAACGGTCTTCCTGTTCCCGATCGTTGTGCGGCGCCTCGGACCCCTCCGCCTCTTCCGACTGCTTGCCATCTCCTACTTCATGCTGTACCTGATGACCCCGTACCTCGTTCTCCTACCGAAGCCCCTGAGAATGGTCGGCATCTACATCATGGTCATCTGGAAGTGCACGTTTTCGACCATGGCCTACCCCAGCAATGCGATCCTTCTCACTAACTCGGCGCCGAGCCTCCTGTCCCTCGGAACCATCAATGGCGTTGCTGCTTCCACGGCCAGTCTGTGCCGCGCCTTTGGGCCGACTGTCTCGGGTTTCCTCTACTCTATTGGTCTGCAGAGTGGCTACTCGGGTCTCGCCTGGTGGACTAGCGGTGTCATCACCATCATCGGCGCGGTGCTAAGCTTATACGCCACCGAGCCCCGGGGACGTCTTGACGAGCCTGTCAAGGACGTCGAGACAGCCGTCGAGCCTACGGAGACGGAAGGACTACTACTTCCGCTGGACGAAGACGACGACGAATTCGAAGCTGAGGCTGGCCCGAGCTGCAGGCGTTGATTCGACCGGCGAACACTGTTCACTTCTTTTTTCCGACCATTGTCTTGATTTTTTTTTCATTTGAATTACGACCAACAGGCGGCGCTACGGAATTTTATCATGATCCGCCTTCGTTCCATACCACCCAAGCAAGCGGCGTTTTCATTGTATGGCGTTATCGACGGGGAATGGGCAACCGAGACATAGACTATCGTTCACGGGACACGACGGAGCAAGAGAAAAAGAGCTTTTGGATTACGCGATATAATTCGGACGGGGCGGGGAGAGCAGACACGGGATTCTCACGACTTGTTGCTTGTTTTATTCTCCAGTTTCCATCAGCGGGCAGCATGGGAGAGACTTGCCTTATCCTTGTATTCTCTTTATGCCTTTTTTTCCTTCTTCTCTTCCCCTTGGCCGGGGTTGCATCTTGTCGTTTTTACCATCATGTATGGCCGGGCCAATCGCCCAGGCCGAATTGCTTTTAAATCATGTCTTCGTTATTGTACGGATTTTTTGGCCGGAGGAGTTGGAGATACCACGGTAGTCCAGGAATCTACATCGTAAGAGAAGATTCGGGTCACGAAGAGCAAGTGACCGTTTTTGAATGTCAGGAATGACCCAGCCGACGGAAGGGAAATGTCATCGTGCCTCATGGTGTATTTTTGTTCATTCAACTGTTTTTTTCCGCGGAGATGAGGGGAGCGCCCTCTTCCCGTTTTTACAATGACGACCGACTTTCCGAGTTTACCTGGCTCCCTCATACCATTTTCCCACTCACTGCAAGCCCGAACTTCAGCTGCCAGATTCCGCACGTGTGAGATGAGAATTATGAGATGCGAGAGAACTTTGGCCGTGGCACGATCAGTCAATCTCCGGATCTGCGGCGATGGTTTGTGCGAGATGAGATGAGATCAAGCACTGGATGAGCCGGGGGGAGGGGAGAGCAGGAGGGGGCCCAAACCTGCATAGGGGCGGGCTAATGTTCCGATGGAAGGATGTTACGTCGGGAGAGGAGACGGCTCCTGTCACAGGAAATCCGGGGTAAAAAAGAGAAGGTATTATTTGCATGGTTCACGTGGTTTCAGCACAGCTTGTTGGTCTCCTCCCCCCCTCGTTTGTTTGCATTCCGATGCACTCGTAAACTCGTCATCTGCATTCTCCCTTGGTTCATCCGATACGGTGTATTTTATTTTATTTTACTTTCTCTCACCGTGCGGAAGGATTTGGGGAAATGGCGGAGGGAGGATGCTTGAGAACCACCCCTTGACGATCTTACAAAGGTAGATTTTACTTAACCCTTTTTTTGCCTGTGGGCAAAAATGATAAGCTTGGAACGGTGGTGTGGTTTTTGTCTGTTTTATCTGGACCGACTGGTGTGGGGCCGCCACCCGGGGGAGGAGAGGGGAGCTTCCGCGGTGGCGCGCGCGCACGCACGCACGCGTGGTTTGGCCGTTGTCGGAAGCTAGGTACTTTTGGACGGCATTTCTGTTTTCTGCACGTGGAGTTTTGTCTGAGCCTGGCTGAGGCTGGCGGGTGAGGCTCACTGTCTGAGATGGGAAATTTAAGACCTCCCGACTGTTCCTAGGTGTATCGTCATGATTGCCGTCATCGGAAATGCTCGAGTTGCCATTGGTGACCTCGATGGGTTTTGAACTTTCAACTGACGTTTTGACAGCGGGTAGGATGGAGGCGCGGGGTTCGGAGGATGAGCCCCGTGTCATCCCACTAGCCAGCGAGCGCATGTGCTGTTGAACTAAGCTGGGTTGGGCAGGCCGTTGAATGAGACCTCGGTACTTGACGGGAGAGCAACTGGCGAGGGGTGAGGGCCGGGTCAATTGGACTAGGACATTCGTAATGAGACGCACGGCATGAATAATGGTGAGGGTGACGATGCCTAGGCGGCCGCTCAATGCGCGACATTGGGGCGAGTACGTATTGCATTCGCCGTGAATATGGAGGTACCTGAGGCGGGCTCGGCGGCCTGCCGGGCAGCTGGAAGTTCGTGGTTTTAGGGACCACTTACATGGCACTGGCCTAACACCTGCTTCCTTACCTTAAACAGGTAGGCTTCGACGGGTATCTAAGATAACGGCTCCTCGAAACAAACCCAATTACTTAGTACTAGTTCATCAATGACAACTGATACCCGGCGGCCATCAAGCTGGCAGTGGATGCTCGAAGCCGGCGCGGGATGAGTTCCTTAATCCGGGTTAGCTGGCCAGGGTCTAATCCAAGTAGATACCTAAAGGTAGTACAAGATGGGAGGAAGTGTGGGGGGAGAGGCCGCCTCGCTTTCGCCTGCCTTCTGCTGAGGGCTGGTCGTCGTCGCCTTGTTGCCTCGTCCTTGGAGGCGGCACTGAACCAGCCAGAATGAAGAAAGAAAGACAGTTGGCTGTTTCCCGAGAAATGCTCTTTGCAGGTAAAGGATGCGATAAAAGACCCGACCAACTGGGCTGGACTGCTGGGGAAGAAAGCGGGCGGAGGAGACAGCTGTGCTTGCTTATTCTGCTCTGCCCCAGTCGGGTTCTCCCCACCTACAGCCGCACCTCTCGCATTTGTTGGAGGTGGAAGGGTGGTGGTGTTCCTTATCAGCTGCCGCTTCTACCTATCCCATTCCTCTCTCCTCCTGCTCGGGTTCTTGACGAAATGTGGTACCTTTTTCAAGGAAGGAAAAGAAAAGGGAGAAAAGACAAAAAGTTAGGTGCCTAACTACCTGCCCTCTCCTCTGCAGAATGGTCCCCGACGTACCCTACGGATACCTGCCCGACTCAAGGTACAGCGGGACGACCTCGGTAGGTTGGTGGGTAGGTAGGTAAGCAAGGTCTTCCGGGTTGGCTTATTGGAATCGTGCCCTTTCTCTTCTACAACTCCCACGCCGATCCGCTGCGCCCGTCCCGTCGTCTCGACATGCGCATTTTTGACCAACGCGACCCGATCCTCGGCCAGTCTATCAGCTTGAAGAGGGATCCCAGCTGAGCCAGAGCACCCGCCCGTGAACCGAACCCTGTACAGCGTATTACTGCCCTGCCGCCTCGTCCGATCCCCGCCCACCGTCCGATTGATTAGCTGCCTACACAGAAAAATAGCGCTGCCGTAGTCAAAAGGATATCTATCCCCTAGCTGGAGGGGCGCCAAAAAAAAAAAAAAAACACTCTGGTCGACGTCCCTATAACGATACCCGTCGGTGCCACTACCGGACGATGGGTGGAGCTGCCTGCGTGCAAGTCGAGATTGCGTCGCGATAGCAGTGTCCCAGCAACTTTACCTTACTTTGTACGCCTTTTTCCCAAACTCTCCAACAATCCCAGCCATCGTCACCTCGCCCGAACCCCTCGGCTCCTCGCTGACAAAACGCCGCCCACCGAATAGCCCGTCGCGTCCTTCTGGCGTCTCATTGGATCGCCAACACTGGGACCCCCCATCCTCCCGAACCTCGACCGGCCCGGCCACCGCTCCGGAAAATAATTCAAGCCCAATCCCGCCCCTTCTTCCTCGACCTCCTCTTCCGCCTCCGTCGCCGCCGCCGCCGAGACTGCGCCCGTCCAAGAACCGCACGATGCCAGCCCACTCGCCGCCCTCGCCGGCCCTCAAGCCGACGAAGCGCCCGCGCCAGGGCTCCTATGACGAGGCCTCACCGACCTCCGGCGCTAACGATCAAAGCCCGGCCGGCGACGCCCAGCAAGATCCGATCGCCGCCGCTGCCGCTCAGCTCGACAAGACCGGCGGAAAGCCGGGCCAGAGCAGCAACTTCCGAAACGTGAGCGCTTGCAACCGCTGCCGATTGCGCAAGAACCGATGCGACCAGAAGCTGCCCAGCTGCGCCAGCTGCGCAAAGGCTGGCGTCGCGTGCGTCGGCTACGACCCAATTACCAAGAAGGAGATCCCCAGAAGGTAAGTCGTCTGGGACGAGACTCGCTGCCCTCGCTTGCGTACCTTGCCTTTGCGACGGTGGCCTGTAATCAGCTGCAGTTTACTGACGGTCCTAGCTACGTATTCTACCTAGAAACCCGAATCGAGCAGCTCGAAGCGCTGCTCGCCAACCACAACATACCCTTTCCGCCCGCCGAAAACCTGGAGCTGTGCTCGCGCTCAGGCACCGATGGCCCGAGATCGACGGTGGATGCTGTGCACTCGGCGCGCTCCGAGAGCCTCGACCAGCCCGGCCCCGCGAAGAGCAATCATAACATTCACCGACCGGATTTGGACAAAGCCAAGCAGGCCGAGGGTGGACCGTCCACGGGTATGCTCGACATCGTTGCCCCGACGAAGCCGAGGTCCCTGGCCTCTGCATCGGGCGTCTCGTTCAACCGCGTCGTCTTCGCCGCTGTGCAGTACTCCGTATCTGACCAAAACGGTGACCGGGCTGGAGGCAAGGGTCTCATTGGCAGCGGGACTTCTATGCGTGATTCCTTCTTCGGTCTGCACACTAAGCCTACCATCCGGCCAGCGAACTTTCCCGAGAGAGACGTGGGCATGAAGCTTGTGACGCTATACTTTGAGCACGCAAATCCACAGATACCCATTCTTCACCGCGGGGAGTTCATGCACATGTTCGATCAGGCGTACGCCAACCAGAGCGGGCAGAGGGGCCCGAGGGAGTTGTATATGCTGAACATGGTCTTCGCAATCGGGTGCGGCGTCATCGTAGGCGAGCCAGTGAAATCCGACGGCTCTGGTGCCGGTCCACGCAACCCGCCAGACGCCAACAGCTTCGGCCAGGCCCAGCCCGAGGAATACCATGCGAGTGCCATTGTGCATTTGGAGGCCTGTCTCGGCAACAGCGGCGGCGGGCTGGAGGTTTTGCAAGCCGTGCTGTTGTTGGCTAACTTTGCACTCCTCCGGCCGGTGCCTCCGGGTCTTTGGTGAGTCTCGGTCACGCCAGAATGGAAATCGTCCAAAAGTTATGACTCTAACCGTCGTCGTAGGTACATCATAGGTGTTGCGGTAAGATTGGCCGTTGACCTGGGCCTACACTACGAAGATGGCAGCGATGTTGCGAAAGCCATGATGGATCCGCTCGGGAAGATGAAAGAAGAAAATGGTGAGATGAACAAGTCCAGCGAGACGCGATCGCGCGAAAAAGGCAGGAAACTCTACATCCGCGATATGAGGCGCAGGCTGTGGTGGTGCACGTATTCCTTGGACCGCCTGGTGAGCACCTGCGTCGGACGACCATTTGGCATCAGCGACCAGGTCATCACAACGGAATTCCCCTCGCTGCTAGATGACCAGTACATCACTCCGACCGGCTTCCTCGACATGCCGCCGGACTCTAACGAGCCAAGCTACAAGCACGTCGCATACCACTATTTCAAGCTGCGGTTGCTGCAGTCTGAAATCCTTCAAGTCTTGCAGTACAACCAGACTCAAGTCGTGCGGGCTACGGGACAGAATCTCACAAACTCGGACATGCACACCCATCTGCCGTCTCCGTTTCTCGTCAGATTCGACTCTTTCCGGTCCTGGCGTATCGACATCGACAGGCGGCTGTACCAGTGGAAGAACTCGGCGCCGACAAGAGAGGAGACGGGCGTGGCGTTCTCGACCGAATTCCTCGAGCTTAACTACTGGCAAGCCATCATCATGCTCTACCGGCAGAGTCTCAGCGTCCCCGCCATGTTCGAGGGCGAATACAACACCTCGAACGAGGTGAATAGCCCAACCGCATTCCAAGCGGAACTTCGGGAAGACGAGGACCGAATCTACCTAAAGGTGGCCGAAGCAGGGCAAAAGATCCTGCGCATTTACCGGCAGCTCCATCTTAGTGGGCTGGTCAGCTACACATACCTGTCTACTCACCATCTGTTCATGGCCGGCATCTCATACCTCTACGCCATCTGGCACTCGCCCATCGTCAGAAGCCGACTGGTAAGCCGCCCCCTATCGACCTTCAGATGAACCGTACTGACGTTCCGTAGACAATGGACGAAGTGGACTTTACTATCCTAGCCGCCAAGTCCGTCTTCACCGACCTCATCGACAAGTGCCCCCCGGCCGAGACGTGCCGCGATGCTTTCGACCGCACGGCGAAGGCGACCATCAAGATGGCCAACTCGACCGGAGGCTTCGGCTCCGTGCCCCCTCGCAAAGCACGGGAGAACAGGTTCGAGTGGAGTTCTGCGAGTGGCGACGGTGCTTCGACAACCGCCAGCGTCCCCCGACGCCGCCAGCAGCAGCAGTTTCAGCAGGGCAATTTCCAAGGCGATCGCGCATTGTCCGATACCCTCTCATCGCCCAGCCTCTCCGTCGCCGGCGACCTGCCCCCGCGCAACTCGCCACGTGCTGCGGACTTTAACATGATGGCACCCGGCCAGGGCAGCCCCTCTGAGATTGACCCATCTTTCGTCGCCTCCCCGCCGGTTCCACGCCGCATGGCAGTCCAGCGATCTAGCAGTGGCGGATCCTTCATGCAGCAGCAGCAGCAGCAGGGTTCTTACAACAACAGCATGGCCGACTACCCCGACATCCAGACGATGGACTTCTTCCAAAGCCTCCAGGGCAATCCAAATGGGGAGATGGGCAGCGCCAGTGGCGACGGCACCACGCCTCAGCTCGACCTCGGCTTCGGGATCAACTGGGATAACATGCACCACGACTTTAGCGACGGACAGCAGATGAACATTTTTGATGGGTTCTTCTTTGGTGGACAGCAGCAGCAGCAGCAGCAGCAGCAACAACAACAACAACAACAACAAGCACAGGATCAACAAGGTCCCAGCGGCGGAAACGCCAACGGGCAACGACAACAGTAATGGGGAGAGACGACAACTGGCCGAGCCAAGGATCAAATACTCGCATCCATCTTCCCGACCAGTACTCGGATTCGCGAGGGAGACACACTCTTATATACATACACACAAAAATA
The DNA here is from genome assembly GCA_014235945.1 of Colletotrichum plurivorum. Lineage (NCBI taxonomy): Eukaryota > Fungi > Ascomycota > Sordariomycetes > Glomerellales > Glomerellaceae > Colletotrichum > Colletotrichum plurivorum. The sequence continues at coordinate 685,777 of WIGO01000001.1, read as the reverse complement.
ATCGCTATATGAAGATACGACATGACAAGTAGAGCTGCGAGGATTAGCGAATAGGGATCAGGGAAAAGCGTTGTGTAAATGAACGAAAAAAGCAAACTGAAAAGCCAACGAGGGCGGGCGGTCTGCCTGGCTGTTACATATCGAAAGGAGCCCATCGAAATATTGAGTGAAAGTGGGCAGGAGCAGCGATGGGTATTTGTATTGTTGTCCTTTTCTCTTTTGGTATACCCAAAACAAAACGGCGTGAAGCGACGAGATGAGAGAGCATCGATGACGGAGCGTGTGGACGAGCCAGCGCGGCATTCGAGTTCGAGAGCCATTGTTACTTACACTTCAACTTCACATTATCGCTAGAACTGAAAGTTTGATGGGGAAAGTGCGATTATTCTACGCGTATCTCTAATCAACGAAGCTGTGACGGAAGTGCTCTCATTCCCGTAACTGGATCGCAATCACTTAAAACTTGGACAGTGCTTTAACGTTTTACTTCTTCTACCCTCGACCAAACATACGGATCATGCTGAGCTTACTAAAACATGTGTCGTCCTAATCATGCAAGCCGACTGCTATAACGTCGCGTCCATCAAACACGCGAAGATCTTCATCTCATTACGCGCAGCTCATAATCCGCCACTTGGACCCGTTGAAATCTTCCATACGACCGCGCCGATGCTTCTCTCTCCTCCTGGAATCTCATTCACTCTTGTCCATCTCCCGGGCACCGTTCGTTGTAGCGGCTCTCTGGGTGTAGACGGTGATAGGGTAACCGACACCGGCACCGACAGCACACAGGATGGTGGCGAACAGGGTCAAGATGTGCCAGATCCAGAAGCCGAAGAAAGGGAGGATAAACTTGACCCATTCCCCGACCTGGTAGTGGTCCTCCTGGTGCACGATGAACTGGCGCTGGCGGGCACCGACGGCCGAGGCATCGCTGGACTGGTTGCGGGGGAGCGGGCGGCCGTCCTGGTCGACGGTGCGCGTCTCCAGGCGGAGAACGACGACGAAGTCAACGGGAGCCGAGTAGAAGGGCACAAACCAGAGACGGAAATCCTGGCGCATCTTGACGTAGAGGAGGTTCGTTTTTTGGTCTTGTACTGTAAGATGCGTGTTAGACTTAGTCCTAGGTGCATACGATGTAGGTGGCAAGCGTCAACGTACCCGATGATTCGATTTCCATCTCAATGTTCGGACTCAGGATGCGGTACCAGCGGTAGATCATGAGGATGAAGAACCGCGAGTTGACCGTGGAGAGGAAGGGGATCTGGACATTGCCGAAGGACGGGACGTGGCAGAAGGGGTGAGTGAAGGCAGCATCTTCAACGAAGTGCGAGTACAGGGCGCTCTTCTGCTTGTCGGGGGAGCCTTGAACAAGGTCGCGGATGACGGTCCTGATCTCCTTGACTTGGGTACGTCAGCATCATCTACCTTTATGAGAAGTGCAGTGAGAGTGAGGGCCAGCCGCAGCTCGGCAATCGCAGCCAAGTCGAAAGATCTGCTCCAAGCACGTCCATGCCGTTGGCGGGGGAGATCTGCAACTGGCATTCATGCGCCTAGTCGAGCGGCGACAGGGTCGTGAATGGTGGATCGGATGTGCAATGCTTACCTGGATGTTCCATCGTGAACGTGAGTATAAGTCGCCGAGATGCTGTAGAAGCTGTTGCGATTGGTATGACAGCTGAATCTCGTGTTACTGAAGGGCACTACGGTTGATGAACCAGACGAAGAGGCAGGGCACGGGAGTATGGAGAGTCGCAAATATGTAGCCAATTGCTATAGCCGAGACTCGATTTACAAGAAAGAAATGTTTTTGGGGGGAAGGAAGAAATCGAAAGGAGAAGGGAACAATGGTGGAAAGGGCGAACGTTAAAAGAGGGCGCAACTTCCCCAGACGAGCCAGCTTACCTACTACTAATACCTAGGAAACTAGGTAGGGCGAGGTACCTGGAGCTGCTAGAATGTAAGATGATGTCTCAGGAGCTCTCCCCTTTTGTGATGTAGGAACGGAATCTTGGCGCCGGAAATCGAAGACAAGAGGAATGGCGTTGCTGGCGGCGCGCGCGAGTGCTGGCTGCCTCGTGAGCATCTCATCGTGTTCCTGCGCGCTTTAACCCTCCCCGGGCAGCCGAAGCTCGCAGGTGATGTCATTCTGAAACTATTAGTAGCACGGCGTTCCCTCTAGAGCAGTCCGGGGAAAGCATGTGAAATGCTGCCACTGCCCTGTCATTGGCCAATTCCCCGCAGGGCCGCACCTGTCACCACTTGAGTTAAACAAAACCAGACGGGGAGAGTACATGGTAGTGTATAGGTACCATTGTAGCTCACCTTACCTCTCAGGTGGGTAAGTACCTAGGCAAATCAATAAGACAACCAAGATGGCAGATATCCTTCCTTTTCTTCTCCCTGCCCTTTCCCCCCATCATCTCGGGATGAAGGATAAAAAGGAGGGAGGAAAGCTTTCCAAACATGGTGGATCGCATCTCGATCTTAGGCGCAGTACTAATTACCAGGAACCTTGCCTAGGTAGGTAAGCTACTGCCAATGGCTTTCTCTTCTTCCCTTATTCCCTACGGATATGGCTCACTGCCATCAATGCCCGCATAGCTTCTGCACGATCATGCGCCGAGTTTCCGTTCATGACGGGTCAGGCGCAGGCGTCGCCGAAGGCGTACAGGCCTGCATTTTCAAGGTATGCTCGATCACGGGCATGACTTGCCAGATGGAAGACAAAAGACATGAATCATCAGACGATGACCAACAAGACTCATCATTATATCTGCGCCTTCCTGGCTTCGACAGCCACAGCACCCAAGAGCAGAAAGGCCTAGGTAGTCAATATCACAAGAAAGAAGAAGCCCACACACACACACACACACACACACACACACACCCAGGGGACCGAACACGGGCAACCTCTTCGCAATCCCGTGGACTAGCCGCGGCGCGGCTCTGCTTCAGACGTCGTCACGCGCAGAAAACCCTGGGCGTCGCGGGGATGGGTTCCGGTTCCGTATTCGGGAAGTGCTGGAGATCAACACTTTGCGGTGAGGAATGCGGCCATTCGCATCTGGAAGAAAACCGAACACGTCCTCCCACCATGCATGTCTCGTATCCGAGATGATGCCACCATCATTCTTCCGTCTCAACTTTCCCGACACACCCATATTTCCCCGGCCCGGATCGGCCACTCGTCCCCACCTGCCGTGTCTGATACACGCCGCGTGACCGAAGGGCCCACATACCAGCCGGAGAAGCATTCGTACTGCATAGCTCGTCGTACTCATACACATGTCGCGGCATTCCATTACAAAATCGAGTCCCTGGCATGGACCAATCGCTGACCAAGTATTTAAAAAGAAATCCAATCCGGGGTATATGTGCAAGAATTTCAGTAGTCGCGGCTTCGTCGCCGGCTCTCGTGCCGGCTGTGCCTCTGCGAGCTGCTGTGTCGCCGTCTCCTCCTTTCCGGGGTGTGCTCCTCGATCACAACGACTTCGTCCTCGTCGTCCTCGTCCTCCGAGACGAATCTCGGGGGTGGCGGTCCCCGACTGGTCCTCCGCTCCGCCATGGGCGGGTCCGCGTCAACAATGACAGGGCCCGACCCTCTGCTCCTGCTCACGCTCTCTCTTTCCCGAACCCTCACCTCCTCGGTTGTAACGATCCTTGCGCGGGGGCTGCGGTGTTTGCGGTGGCCGTGCCGGCTGCGCACTGAGAGCACCGACGTCGCGGTTCCAGTGTAAACAGACGAGGATGATGTATCGACCGGACGGCCGAAGTTGAGGCACGTGTAGATCATCCAAAGAATGAGCAAAAACCCGGCAACAGCGCCCAGTGTGATGCCGGCGATGGCTCCAGGGCTGAGCGGGGACCACCCGCCGTACTGGGCAGGGACCACGACATCGTCGTCGAGCGACTGCCGGGGAAGGACGGGCATTGCGCGTTCAGTCAAGGGGCGTATCTAGATGGCGCTGTGCTGCCCTGCAAGGTAAGGTGCGTTTTGGCTGCTGCTGCTGCTGGCACGGCGCAAGTCGCAGACAGCAATTGTCGCAAACCGTCGCCGGACGGTACAAGCCGGCGCAAACGGTTGACGGCGCGCGGTCAGAGAGCTCAAATGAAGGGTCGACCAGGCGAGGGAGAGCGAAGGTCCTTTGTGCCGCGCTGCACTCGTCAAGCCGTTGGTCGGCCACGACGTTGCAGTGTCGCGAGCCTGAGACAAAACTCTGTGTGCTTGGCGGGGCGTCGACAACGGCGAAGCCACCAAACTGGAAATGAAGACGGAATAGACTGCGCAAAGGATGGATGGACAATACTTGGGAGAATAAACGAGTGATGAGACGGATGGCCCGTGGGAATGGGGACGCGCGACCAGAAGATCAGGCTGCGAGACAGAGCCGGGATGAATCTGACTGGAAGAGGAGGGACGGTTGGGAGGAAGGGGAGGGAAGGGACGTGGAAGGGGAACGAATAATACTGGGCTCGATGGACGCCGCGGAGGGCGGGAGAGGATGAGTGAGACTGGAAGGACGGGTGCGTTGCATTTGATTGGAGCGCACCTGCAGCACAGCAGCGCTACCCGCACCCACGCTGTACCTCACATCGCACATCGCCATGGGGATTTCGAGTCCGAGGGTGAGGGCGAGGGTGAGGTCCGCCTGCAGCCCGCTTGGGCCACCCGGACCGGGTCGTTCGTGCCTTCCTTTTTCTCGCTGCACAGCAACCACCGGGATTCGTTGGACTGCCAGCTGGCGGAAGGGCCCTAGACTTATATGCCAGCTGCGACCACCTGATCACAGTCGAATCTCCCCGAAGCAAATGGTGACTTACACCCACACAACAACACATTCAGCGGATTACTGGGTAATAAAGCAGATCAACCTCGAGATGGTGCAATCCGACCAAACGCTTGCATCCAAAAGCATACAGAGCTCAGTCCCTTCGATTTTCTGACGGTTAGTCTCTTCAGTACGAAAATCACAGATTCCGCGTTCCAACTCCCATCTCCTTGTCGAACTTCTCCTCCCCATCCGCTCTCTGGCTCTCCGAGGCGGTCTCGACCCCTTCTACCACGTCGCCGAATCCGCTCACGACGTGAGGAATCAGCGTCGGTTTGTGAGGAAAGAAAACATTTGCAAAGTAGTAAATGAAAATTGACAGGAAGAACCCGTACAGCCAATTGAAGCTGAAAAGATTGGCAAGGCCCGCGTCGATGTCGACGGTCTTCGGCGACACCTTGGCTGCAAACCCGGGCATGACTGGGATGATGACGAGCACTGTTGCCACGAAAGCACGCCAGTTGGTCCCATACTTTTCGTACCGGTAGATGCCGTTGGGGTCGTACAGGGCCGGGACGTCGTACTTTCTTCGCTTCACCAGCCAGTAGTCGGTGAAGAGGATGCCCGCCATCGGTCCCATGAAGATGGCATAGGCGCTCATGAAGTTTAGAAACGCCTGCCCTGAGGATACGATGATCCAGGGGCACAGGGCCCAACCCCCGACGAATGACACAAAGACGGTGCCGCGTCGGATGTTGAACCATTTAGGCCACACCGTCGTGATGTCGTTGGCAAAAGAGACGGCGTTGGCGCTAATGTTCACGCTGATCTGCGCCAGGAGCCAGATGGACGCACAGAAGAAAGCCGCCGCCCTGCCACCAGCCGTGTTCTGCCACGTGTCGATGATCTCGAGCGGCGTCCAGTAGGGCACTCCCCAGATCTTCTGCGCTGCGGATGCCGAGATGACGCCAAACAGGGCGACGATGGTCTTGAAGAAGGGGATCACAGGCAGCTGCCACCACTGGGAATTCTTGCTTTTGCTGAAGCGTGAGAAATCGGCGATGTTGACGGCGAGTGTGCTGTAACCGCCAGTCACGCCAGTCTGGAGCACGTGTTATCATCGTCGACCCAATCCGACGCGGCGACATTGGTGTGGTCTACTCACCAGGTTAGATATCCAAAGCCAGGCGCGCTCTGCACCCTGGACCCGGCTTGGTTGATTGAAGAATTCGCCCTGTCCGCCGGCGCGCACGGCAACCCAAATCACCTTAAGAAGAAGCGTCAGCGATGTTACTGATGTTATCCGCCGAAATCAGACTCACCATTCCGATAGCCATAGGCGGCGTCACAACCGTCTTGACCCAGAACATATACTGTAGCTTGTGCGTGGGAATCAACAACAGCGGGAACTGGAGAAGCCAGTAGATAAGGTAAGAAATCATTCCGACAGTCGTAAGACCGGCAGAGGCTGGCAGGTGATTGGGTATGTCTCTGAAGCTGGGCCAGATGGAGGTGATGACCTAGACGGGGCATCAGTGTCCGAAACAGGAAAACCTGCCGGATGACGAGGAGCTACTCACAGCCGTAACGCATGTGCCTCCGTTGGCTGTCTGGACGCCGAACCAGAACATGGCCAGAATGCCGCGACTTACAACGGCGAAGTAGCTGAACCAATACCCAAAGCTGGCTCGCGAGGCGATGGGGAATGGGATGTGAAGATCGGATCCAATGGCGCCGTTCAGAACGGTCGGTATCGAATTGCAGAAGCCAGCAAGCAGCACGATGAGGACGGCGTCGGTAGCAGTGAGACCTGTAAAAACTTGGTCAGAATACCCGGGTTTGGAAAGGCTTCAACATATGTATCTACTCGCCGGTCGTGACAATGGCAGAGCCAGAGCTCCAGGTGGAAATCGTCACAAGATCAGAGAACCAGTACGTGACGAAGGCCCCTTTCCCCCATGTTTGCCTCTCGGGGGGCACGGGATCCATGTCGGAATTGGTCCAGACATTGGGCGGCGCAATGCTGCTCTCCTGCTTCTGGAGCTTCCAACTTTTGGGGCTTGTCAGCCGAAGTCGGGCCTTGTTCTTGAAGGCATGACCGCGCTCCCGTAGGTTTGCTCTCTCTAGCATCTTGGCCGGCGATGTCTTCGAAGGCAACTCGGCAACTAGAGATATTGCTTGCTTGCTATGCAAGGAGGGCGAGGACAGACCGAATCGAGCAAACGTGAAATTCAAATTAGGCAGGCTGATGGACTCTGATGAACCGACGGCCAACACAGGAATGCGGACTCGACATCTTTGTAATACCGAGGAGGGTCTTTTGTGAGTCTGACAAATGTGGCTAGAAGGCTGATAGGCCTGGCTTCGCTCGCACGTCGACGGCTGGCCGTATCTGCGAATCCGGTTCAGAACGGGGGGTGCAGCAGAATGATACTCCCTTCCCGGCATCAACGTGGAGATAAGAACAGTCTCGCCAATTGCCGTCCTTGCCATCAAAGTCAACGAGATCGCGGGGTACCGGACATGGGTGGGACCCTCGGCCGGGACGCTATCGATGCACTCCGTATCGGCGGGGCACAACCTGGCGCGCCGATTGGCTCTTTTTGTCCGCAACGGCCCACTCTACCCCCGGCCCCGGCTCGGAGTGGGTCCGTCGCTCCCCGGGTCAATGGCAGCCTCTGGATTGTTAATCTCGTCGGTGCATCTCAAGATAAAAGATAAGAAGGGGGAAGAAGATGCAGCAGCCAACGGCAAGCGCCCTCAACAGGGGTGCCTGCCTACCTAAGTAGAGCAAGCCACGGGCGGTACCGTACGGATAGGTCCCTCGGATAGCACCAAATTTATCGGACAGTCCTCCTCCCGTCCAGTCTAGTCCCAGGTTTCTGCCCTCACTTGACTGAAGGGCTGGCTGCTCGTCATGTCCTGAGGTGGTCCGAAATGTCAGCATCCGCGACATCCAACTCGCACAACCGCAGCAGGTTGGCTTGCGTATCTTGCACTCGGCGCAAAGTCAAATGCAGCAAGACCATTCCCTGCACCAACTGCGTTCGGAGGTGAGAGCACTCGGCCGAGGCACATTTGAAGTCTGACAAAGCTAACACAGATACTCTTCTTTCTCATAGAGGAGAGCAGGAATCATGCATTCTTGGCCCTGTCGAAGCAACGTCCCCGACAGTCGTAGATGCTCAACAGACAAATCGACGTCAATCGGGCTGCAAGACCCCCTCTCAGCAAGCGAGCCAGCATGAGCTCGAGTTCCTTCGCCGTAGGATTGCCGAGCTCGAGAGCGAAGTGACGAAGAGCACGTCAAATCCGGGACAGTACAGCAACAACAACGTCCACCCAACAGAAAGCGCGGCCTCATCAGGCGAAGCGCCGCCCAGCTATCCGACGACAAACCCGATCGATGCCGTCGGCGACCGACGTGATAGCAACGATGCGGTCATGAAAGATGCCGCATCAATTCTAGAGTTTCTAGCATGGGGACGGCGGAAGGATCCAGACTATCACTCGGTCGTCTCCCCGGAGGCAACCCTGACTGCCGGCACTGCCTCAGGGGACGTTCGGGACTCTCACAGGGGAGAGGCGACGACCGATACTTTTGGAGAGTGCTCGCCGCTGTCCATCCTTCAGCTGCTGCTTCCAAGCCCACGGCAGGTCTGGCAACTCGTGCAGTACCACGAGGAGTGCTTGCTCTGGTACCACGGTTCCTTCGTTGCGTCTGTTTTCCGGAATCAGCTGGAGACGTTCTACAGCCGTCACAGCGGCGTGGTCGACAACCCTGGTGTTAACCTGCAATGGGTCGCCCTCCTGTTCTCTGTCATGACGGCAAGCTTAACCTGCTCGCCTCCGACGCGTTTTCAATCTTGGGGCTTCAGGGACCCGGAGAGGAACACGCTTTCTAAGCGCTGGTTCGGAGCCGTCATCACCTGTTTGACGGAGGCCGAGTACACGGCTAATCTGAGCATTCTGTCGTGCCAAGCCATCACAACGAGCACAATATCCGCACACCTTCTGGGGTTCAGTAACTCTCAAAGCATCCACCTGGCGGCGGCCGTTCGGATAGCCCAGTCTTTAGGTCTCCACGACCGGAACCGGGAGGCCACTGGAAGCAAGGTTGATAGAGAGATGGGCAGACGGGTCTGGTGTCAACTTTGTAGTCAAGACTGGTTCGGCATACCGTTTTCCGAGAGCTATCTGGTCAACCCACTATACTCAACGTCCGAGCCGCCGAGTAATTGCCATGATCACGACATGCAGCCACTGCCAGTGAGCATTCCCACAATCACCAGCTACTGCCGGTTTCTCCGCGAGGTCGCTGCCATTATGCCTCGGCTTCAGGACGGCCTCATGGTCTGCAACACAGCGTACACCCGTTATGAGCAGGTCCTGACTTGGGACGCGCGCCTTCGGGCTCTGGTCACGACAGAGAGACCTCTGTTCTTGACCAGCGTCCCCATCGAGCCGGAATGGCCTTCTTGGATCCCCTGGGCCCGCCGTGCCCTGGCGATCAGCTCCGGCCACAAGATAATCATGATCCATCGGTCTTTCCTGTCTGACAGCTTTACAAATCCAGCCTTCGCATTCACTCGCAGAACCTGCCTCGCGGCTTCTAAAACCATCATCAAGGAGTACAAGTGCGTTGTTGAGGAAGATGGCCCAGTGCTCTGGATACACCAAGCCTTCTCGATTGCCGCCTCCATCATACTCTTGCTAGATGTCCTTCACCGAGACCCTAGCGATAGGCAGTCCGCTCAGCACAGGCAGCTTGCTGAGGACACGGTCGATATACTGTGCCGATGCCCCAACAGCATGATCGCCGTTCGCGGCGTGAAGCTACTCCGGGCACTTTTGACCGAGGTCTCCAAGGCGATGACCGCCGAAGCACCCCCGAACCAGGGAAGGAAACGCAGAAGGAACGAGGAAAGCTTCTTGTCTGACGTCCAAGGCAGCCCCGGCGGCCGACAATCTCACAGTTTCGACTTCCCGGCTTTTCTAAGGACGTTCTACGAGGACAACGCTGGCGGCCAGTCTTCTCGGCAAGCCCGCGGTGCCGGTTCTTTGGGACCAGTCCCAGATGGAGGAGTTCCTGGCGAAGATGCGCAGCCGAACTACGACCAGAACAGCGAAGCAGATACAGCGGACTTTGGGGAACCCGACTTTGGGTTCCCGCTCCCACCCACGGGGCTGGACGGGGGCAACGGCTTCGCTAACCTTTTGTATCTGGTGAATCACGACTGTTTCTCTATGACCTGATCATGCCTGTCATTATGTGTTTTTTTTTTTTTTTTTGCCATTGTCAACGCTAGAAATACAGGCAAACTACAAGTGGTACAATTCATCGTAGTGTCTATCTCGTTAGTGTTCCTCGAAGAACCATATCTGCACCTCGGGATCCCGCAATCTACTAAGCAGCAGCTTTCTGAAGCAACTTGTCAACTGCGCGCTGTACAACTTCCAGGTCCTCCAAGATGGGCTGGTGTCCGCTCTTCACCACCTCCACCCAGCTATCCCCCGCCACCAAGTTGCTAAGTTCCTCCGACCGACTCACAGGGCTGATCATGTCCTTGTCCCCCGCAATAAAGACCGCGGGGCACCTGATCGCCGCGTAGTCTGGATCGACGTGCTCGAGGTCGACTATGGCCTCGCAGGTCTGCGCGTACCCCTCGGGATCCGAGGCGGCGACCGCTTTCCGCACGGCTTCCCTCGCCGCCGGGTCTGCCTCCCGCCCCGGCGTATCCTCGTAGAAGTTCGACCTGCCGGCCGCATCGGCGCCGACGCCGATCCCCTTTTCCCTCACCCCCGCGGCGAGGTTGAGCATGCGCTGACGCGCGGCGGGGATGTGGCCAGCGGCGCGGCCGGGGCCCAGCAGGACGAGCCCGGCGACGGCGTCCGGGTTTCCGGCCGCGTAGTGCAGCGCGACGATGGCGCCGAGGGAGTGCCCGACAATGACGACCTTGGACGTGCGCTCGCCAGCAGACTTCTCGAGAGATGCGATGAGATGGCGAAGGTCGTCGGCATGGCCTGCGACACTCAGCTTCTTGGCCGGGTCTGCGAGAGGCGTCTTTCCGAAGCCCTGGAAGTCGACGAGGACGATATTGTAAGACTTTGGGAGGCTTGGCAGGAGTGGTGCAAAGGTCTCTGTAGAGCCGCCGAGGCCGTGTAGGCAGACTAGCAATGATCCGGAGGGATCACCGGCTTGTAGGTAATGTGTCTTGGTTCCCGAAGGAGTTGTGAAGTACGAGGAGGACAGTTGGGTTAACATGTTGAGAAGTTGCGCTCTTGTTGTCTTTGGAGGTTTCGTCTGTGACCGGGCAAATTCAGGCATGTGTAGGTAGGAACTCAGAGCTCACGGTCGGAGTCAAAGTGGTTTTCTTCGCACCATTCGTGGTCCGTGTTGCGCTATTGGCCGAGATGCTTACAGGCTCTGGTGCAGAGATCAGCGATCTACGTCGGCCGAGGTGGGGAATGCCACTTACACGACCTCGGCCGAGGCCATATGACCCTGTCTGCAATGCTCACTCAACGCTTATCACCAATACGTCTCGTCTCGTCTGGAGGCAAATGTCGCGTTTACCCGTAGACGCGGCATTTTGATAAAGATGGCAAGGCAACAGAACCGTTCCGCCCGCCGCTGTAGCAGTTTCTGGTTAGTTTGGTTTTGTCTCTACTCGTTCACCCAACGCAGGTATCATAGCAACAATTCAACATGGTCATTACGTCAGTTGTAACCGAAGAGGCAACGAACCTTCACCTCATTCCCGAGAAGGTCCAGTTCACCCTCCCCCATGCCGAAGAGACAACCGGCCGCGTGGTCCCCATCGTGCACACCGGGGAAAGCAAAGTCGACTTCGGCGCCGAGATCTACGGCATCGACCTGAACAACTTCACCGACGCGGACTTTGAGCTCATCTCGGATGCGCTCCACAAGCACAAACTCCTGGTGTTCAAGGAGCAGCCGGAGATGCTGAGGCCGCAGCAGCAGTACAAGCTGACTTCGAGGTTGGTACAACAGCGCTTTTGTTACATCTCCAAAGTTCCAGGCTGACTTGGCTTCGAGCTTCGATCCGGAGGAGAAGACTGGAGGCTTCGCCCACGGCAAGGACCCATTCCTCGTCCACCACAACGGCGTCGACATCTTCGGCATCAAGAAGCGTCCGGCCATTCCCGTGCAGCCCCAAGTCCACATCCTCGGTCGCGGTCCCTTGCCGGACGGCCACTACGGCTTCCCTCCGGGCTTCGAGGTCCAGGGGATCGACCACGAGGAGTTCCACCTGCCTCCGCACATACCAGCCGAGGAGCGCGAGGCCGGAGCCTCTCGGTTCTATCAGTGGCACTTCGACGGCGCCCTGTATGCCATCCCCCCACCGCGCGTGGGCTGCCTCCTCGCCGTCCGGACGCCGAAGGGGCCCGACGTCACGGTGCGGTGGGACGACGGTACGAACACAGAGATGAAGATGGCGCCCGGGGCCACGGCCATGGTGGCCGGCAGCAGGGCGCTGGCCCTCCTGGACGAGGAGACGCGCGAGATCGTGATGAACAGTCGCATTCAGTATGCGCCGCACGCCTTCGTGTGGATGGCCGGCGCCCACAGCACGCGGCTCGGCCACCTGATCGAGACGGAAGGGCTTGAGAAGCCGCTCGACGAGCTGCCCAAGTGGAACAAGGAGAAGTTGTGCGTCTATCCCATGGTCTGGACCAACCCCAAGACGGGGGAGAAGTCGCTGCAAGTCCACGGCCAGGGTGCATTCAAGCTGTACCTAAAGAGCAGCCCTGACGGGGAGGAGAGGATCGTGGATGACCTGAAAGAAGTCAGGGCATTCATGGATAAGTGAGTTTCTTGATGATCATGGACGGGCAGCAACTAACTCCATGCAGAATCATGAGGCCAGCACTGCGGCCAGAGAACATCTACGCCCACCCTCACCAGGAGCAAGACGTCATTCTGTGGTACAACAGGGCTCTTTGGCACAGCATCGTAAGCGGTTTCTTGCCATGATTTTTTCAATGTTTTTATCAAAGCTTACTTGCCCAGACCGAGTTTCCCAAGTCCTACGGACCCCGCGTGATGCATCAGTGCAATGTGGCCGCCAGCGATCACCCTACGGCATGAGGGAGAAGGTCATTGGAGATTTAGTTCTTAACTATCGGCTATAAGCAGCGTAGTTTCATATATAAAATGGCCTTTTTATTGAATGACTGTCTTTAATTTCTTGCACCTGATTAAAATGTGATTTACAACTCCTGAAGACAGTGTCTCTAGGTATGTCATGAGCTGCGAGAACTTAACGACATTCCACCTCTACGAACGTAGCCCAAAAAGCCAACGACGGTTAGTTTTAGATATGAAAAATGAGCTTGCGCGTGTCTAATTTCTCTGATAGACCTTGGGATGGCCTGGGTACGTGTTCTGGAGCTCGGCCGAAGCTACATGTAAGATCAGATAAGACTCGGGTCAAACAGATGATAGGAGGAGACAGTACCTCCTCCATCGCCAGCGCGGGGGTGGTGCAACCCTCTATATGTCATATTCAGACAAGATCAACTTTCTATTCCAACTGCCCCTCATCTGACGGCTCGAATTATCAAGCTTCCGCCATCATCATTCCAAAGTGGTCTCGGTATCACTCATACCTCACACAAATTGCCCGCATCTTTCCTCTCACACACGGACCCTGCGTTCTTAACTTGGGACGAGTATTACGGAGAAAAGACAACCAAAATGGAGAAACAGACCAAATACGTCGACCGGAAGATCTGCAAGGTAAGATGTTGGCCCAAATCTCAGGCCCGAGTAGAAGTCCCGATTAACCAGCTCTAGATTTCCCTCCGCGACTTCGACAACCGCGTGGACGAGATCACGAACCAGCTGTGCTCCGCGGCCGAAAACGTCGGCTTCTTCGCCATCGAGGACCACGGCCTCACCGAGCCCGACATCCAGGACATGATGTCCGTCGCCGAGACCTTCTTCCGACTCCCGGACGAGACCAAGGCCACCGTGCCCTGGAACCCGCAGAACGTCGGGTGGGAGAAGCTGTCGCAGATCCGGCCTTCGACCGGCGCTCCGGACACCAAGGAGTCGTACCAGATCCAGTTCGGCGAGAACATGGACGGACTCTGGGTTGAGGACGACACACTGCCGGGTTTCAAGGACAAAACCCTGGATTTCATGCGCCGCGTGCAGGGCATCTCCGAGAAGCTCATGGTCTGCCTCGCCCGGGGCTTGGGCTTTGAGGACAGGTACTTCGTCAACTGGCACGACGTCTCGCGGCCCAACTCCCAATCGACGCTGCGCCTGATCCACTACTATGAGACGCCCAAGACGAATGACGGGACGGTCTACCACCGGGCGGGCGCACACGCCGACTGGGGCTTCCTGACGCTCCTCTTCCAGAAAACGGGCCAGTCCGGACTCGAGATCTGCCCCGGCCGCGAGGCCGTGACCGAGCACGGCCTCGGTGACGAGTGGACCAAGGTCGAGTTCGAGCCGGGGGTCATCATCTGCAACATCGGCGACCTGCTGATGAGTTGGAGCGACGACCGGTTCAAGAGCACTTTCCACCGCGTGAAGGCGCCCTGCGAGGAGGGGGACTTTTACGGGGAGCGGTTCAGCATCGCCTTCTTCAACCAGCCGCGCAAGGACGCCATCATCCAGGGCCCGAAGGGGAAGTACCCCGTCGTCACGGGAGAGGAGTTCAACCGAAATGCCATGAACCGGATGTACAAGGCCGCGCAGGAGAAGTTGGCTGCGAAGAGACTGGCAGAGGAGAAGGCGAAACGAGTAATCATTGCAGGGACGCCCGTGGTAGCGGGAGCGTAAGATGGATACTCAAGATACGATGTCATGTTTTGCATAATTTGAAGAACCGCATTGCCAATGAGTCAAGTCCAAATGAAGAACCCCTTCTTGCCAAACAATTCACACCCTTGACAGCATCAGCACCTAGTGATAAAACAGAACCTCTTATTTTCTGGACAATATCATAGGTGTATAGACCTAGACCTGCAACATGGCCAAGCTCCTTAAGCAGAAATGACAATGGCGATGAAGGCACCAATTGCCAAAGACAGTGACGATGACTACACAATTTAATACCAGGAGTAATGCTAATGCAAGAGAGAATCAACGAAGAGAGATGATGCTCCCTCCACAGACATCACCACCCCAGCTTCCGAAGCATGACCTTCGGGTCAGCTCATCCACGGCACGAGGGTGCAAGGTGAGTTGATGTCCCAGTCAACCAATCTATGAGTTCAACCCAAAGAAGAACAATCTTCGATCCGAAGCCACAGTTAGATAACGTTGTCCCGTGCCGCCTCGGCCGAGACTGTGGGGGCGTGCGGTGGCGACGAGAAGCTTCGGCCGACCATCGCGGAGGACCCCGAAGATAAGGCTCATCAACTGTGACACCCTCAAACACAACGGAAGCAGCGGTTACATGCCGAATGAAGGTAAGAGAATGGGTTGAAGGCCACAAGACATGTGTGAAGAGCACTGCATGAGCTGGTTACATCGACATCAAGGTATTTGATCGAGGCGCACCGCGACGAGTTGATGATAACCCGAGACCGTCCTCAGAGAATTCAGAATACCACTTTAGAGACGCAGCCAATACCTAACCTAAGACAATTCCTCGTGATATCACAAGCCCTTCTACAGTTCACAAAGCCACCACCACGAAAATGTCTCCAGCTGCGCTGAGCCCCGAGCCAACCTTCGCCATCCACAAGATGGAGAAGACGCCCAAGGAGAAGCACGACTTCGGAGCCGTCGTCACGGGACTCGACCTGGACAACATCAGCGGTAAGCTGCCCGTTCCCACCAGCACGGAATCCGTCACACTGACACCGTGGCAGACGACGACGTCAAGGCCCTGTCGGACGCCATCTGGACGCACAAGGTGGTCGTCGTTAAGGGACAGAAGCACATACATCCCATTAAGCAGTGGGAGCTCGTGACGCGCTTCGACCCCACGGCGCCGCTGGTCCACTCGCACGGCGACCTCAAGACGTTCAATGAAAAGGGCGGAATGCTGTCCGTGAGTGCCGGATTCTCCCCCTTTCTCTCTCCTGAGATCCCGTCACTGACACCCCACGACAGAGAAATCGCGAAGTCCTCGCCATCCCCGGCGCCGAGAACGTCCGGCTCATCGGCAAGGGCTTCCAGGGCGAAGACCACTACGGCATCCTCGACAAGACTATCTACAAGACGCCGTCGCACGACTTCCACGACCTGCCCCTGTCGCCCCAAGACTTCGAGGCCGGACACACGCGCTTCCAGCGGTGGCACATTGACGCCCCGCTGTACGACCGGGAGCCGGCGTGGTTCACGACCCTGCGGTGCATCAAGCGGCCCACGGCCCCGGAAGTCACCATCTACTGGGACGACGGCAGCGGCTACACGATGCCCTCGGAGCCCGGGCTCACCGCGTTCTTCAGCAACGTGCAGACGTACGACCTCCTGACGGACGAGGAGAAGCGGATCGCCGACCACTCGTACGTCGAGTACGCCCCGTACCCGTACGAGTGGATGGGCAACTGCAAGGGCAACCCCAACGGTTTGGGCCTGGTCAGCCAGGGCAAGGAGAAGAGCCTGGAGGAGCTGGGCCCGTACGATGTGAAAGCCGTCAAGCGGTACCCGATGGTGTGGGTCAACCCGGTCACCGACGAGAAGGCCTTCATGGTGCACGGCATTTGCGTGCGCCGCATGTTCCTGCGTTCCAGTGTTGACGAAGACCCCAAGATCGTGGACGATGTGGTAGAGATTCGAAAATGGCTCAAGGACATCCAGGAACGGGTTCTCAAGCCAGAGTACATCCTGCTGCCCAAGGCAGAGGAAGGGGACATCATCATGTGGGCAAACTACCAGATGTTCCATACCGCTGTTGACTATCACGACAGCCTGGGCCCGAGAACGATGCACCAAGCGAACATTGGCGCCAGTTCGGGGCCTATTGGTCCTGTGCCTATTCCCCTAGCAGCTTAAGCTTCAGAATTAAACACATACTTTTCCGCTCGATTCTGTCTGGCTTGACAAAACTAGACAAACATGATCATCATTGCGGGTGCAGCTACGTAGTATATACGGAGGCCGACTGCCGGTGCCATATAAAAATGTACACAGAATCAAGACAAGTAGAAAGGTATTCCACCTCAATTTGATGCCCACCATGAGGCTACGTCGATCTTTTACGCTGGACACGAATGCTCCACAAACTCCTAAGAGGGCACCGTGATGACGAAAATCTCGTTGGACGAGTCGCTGGCCATGAAAAGCCTTCCCTTGCCGTCCCACGCAAGACCGACCGGTCTGAAGCAGCCGTTGGGGCAGAGGGACTGGTTACTGTTCCACATGACTCTCACTTCTGCGGAACGGCTGTTGGAGGCGGCGGTGGGCTGGCCGTTGGTTCCAAAGTCAACTCTGCTTAGTCGGTATCCATCAGGAGGCTGACGATTCCTATAGCGAACGTCAGTATTGGAGTGGCAACGGAAACACGCAGTCATGCTCACCAGCTACCGTGGAAAGAGATGTACGCAGATCTTCCGTTCGGACTGAACTCGATGTCAAGTGGTGCCAGGTGTGCCTGGAAGGTAAGCCTCGGTGCGACGGGTGTCGTCTGACAGTATTGGTCCGTGATCTGTCCTGAAGGGTTGCCCTGGATGACCTGGCTGCCGACCTGCACATTTGGCACACCGGAAATGGTAGTTGTGTCCCAGACGGCGAAGCAGTTGGGGTAGCCATAGTCCTTTCCCCTGTACTGGTTGGATGACGAGTTGAAGATGCCGTGATAGTTGAGCTCCTCGCCTGGGTTGTCGTTGTGGATGTCCACGCCATTGCGGGCCATGTTATCGAGTGAGTTCTCGACCGTCCACTGACAAGATACTTAGTCAAGTACGGTTTGAACAAATATTTTGGGGCACTTACGATGCCTCCATCAAGCGGGTTCTCTCCGATACCAACGCTGTTTCGCAAACCCGCTCCGAACACCTCCCCGGCCGTGTATGGCACGGGGCTGCCCGTAAGCTTGGTCAGGTCAAAAGCACGGATCTGACTGCGCTGGCTGGCGTCGAGATCGAGATTGCCGTCAGAGCCACGAGAGACGAGCAGCCAGTTGGGGTTGCTCTTGGGAATGTGAAGAGTGCGAGTCGAATGACCGCCCTGGTTCATGGCATTGATGATGGAGCGACCCTGGCCAACCGTGCCGGCAGCCGCATCGTAGGGGTAGGCGAAGACATCGGTGGCGGACGAAGCGTACAGGGTCTTACCGTCCGCAGAGAGGGCAATGCCGTGGTTGAGCTGAGGCTGTTTAGTAATGCTGGCCATTGGAACAGCTGCGAGGGGATGTCATACCGCCCCATTGGGGATCAGCTGCTTCTGAGAAGCGACGCAGACGTCTGTTCCGCCGTTGTCAGTCAGCTTAACATAACGAATGCCGGCACCGCCCTGCTCGACGATGAGAAGGTTTCCGAGTTTGTCAAAGAGGAGACTGCGTGGGCGACTGAGGCCGTTCATGACCAGCCGCGCCGAGTATCCCTGGGCCAGCGCGGGCTGGGAGCGGGGCGTCAGGTTCGGGCAGCTTTGTGCCATCGCGCCCTGGAGGAGCACCGTCGAAACGGCCGCCAGGAGGGCCAGCAGAGACTTGAAGGAGGCCATCTTGGAAGATCGAAATGAGAATTGCTAAAAGGCAGATCACTCTAGGTCTGTCTGCCCATGTGTACCCACGAAGCAGAGAATGGGTCACTGCGAGGCGCGTTCCGGGGCGACGGATGAGATTCAAAAAGTTTCAGCAGCCTGCCAGAGAGAATTATGTCAGGGAACAGACTTCAAAATAGGGAGGAGCCGGGGCATCTACAGATCAAGAGGAGGGAGCTCCCTTCCCCGAGTTCCACCAGGCGGCAAGGGAGCCCTTCATATACGTCCGTGACTGACGGGGGACGCGGCAGCTACCCGCCTACCTGTCGTCACGGAGAATCACATCCCATTCAAGAATCCGGGAGGCCTCGAGTACTCTCCCTGACAAACCGAATGCGGATGGCAAACCGGAGATCTTCCTCGTCCACCGCCGCCTCCTGCTCATGGGATGGGCTTTCCCCCCTCAGTTTGCAAAACAAGGCAAAGAAAGTGCCGACGGAGGAACGTAGGCGCTGCCCTGCTCGTCAATATCGCCCGCACAACATTCAGCCGAGGATAGATTTGAATGGGGCCGTGGTTGGTGTTTGTTGCCAGAATGTCCGCCAAGGAAATCACGTCGTACGCGATGCAACGAACTGCCGGCGGGTGACTTCCCATCACGGCAGCTGGCAAGACAAACGGAGCCAGGGTCAAGGCCGCATTTTCCCAGGTAGACAGGAAGGAGTGGGACGCAGCAGGCGAGATATCGAGGCCCTGTCGTGAGAAATGACGACTGTGGAAGGTATGTGGAAGGAAGGGGGGGCCAATTTCTTTATCCAGCACCGTTTGGTCGGAAGTGGTGCTTGGGTTGCTTCCTTCTGCAACCGGCTGATCTGCTTGGCGGACCGCACCATAGCCGTTGCATTAAGGTTCTTGCTTCCAGGTTACTCACCCGCGGCCTGCGCGGAGGAAGGTGGAAGGGAACAGGCCTACCTACATAGTACCTACCTAGCTATCTACCTACCTACCTACCTGGGTGTCTTGCATGTGTGGGCTGCACGCTGCTCTGTGTGCCCCCGCCCGCTCAATCTGTAAATGGCAGCCGGCGATAGATTGATCGGTGATGATTGATCTAGGGGGAGCATCGTATGCGGGGAAAGGGATGCGGGACTCAAACTGAGACGTCTTGGAAGCTCTGAATAGGCTGTAGTTTCCTGGCCACGAGTCTGGTGCATTTCGCCGATTGGGTGGAGATTCATGTTGGGAAGTATTCAGTGTAACTGATCAAGCGATTATCAATCATCCGCTTAGAGGACGCGCACCCCGAGAATTGCTTCCGGTGGGCGAGTTGGCGAGGTGGCCTCTTGGCGCCGATCCCGAGCGGACGTAAGTCCAAGTCGAATGGCCCGGGCTGTGATAACATCCAGCCCTTGGTAGAGATGATTTTGGACACCGACATGTCCTGCCACATCGATGGAATGGATGCTGCCGCCCGCCGGAGTCTTGGAGGCCCGGGATCCGGACTTCGCTACGGAACTGATGCAGTCATGCATCCATCCCCCGTTCCCTTGTCGTATCGCCGAGAAGTAAGACCCGGTTCCCGAGGATTTTACTGCTGAGTTGTTCCGGGTCTACGGGGTAATTCAGGCAGACAAAAAAAACACAAAACCCCATTGAAACTGAATTACATGTAATGATAGATTGTATCACATACCCATCCATACCTACACGTTACCCAGTTATATCCGCCTACGGCCCCAGAAATACCCGCCTCCCCACTCCCGTTCCGTGTGTTAGGTTAGGGGTGTTCATCTCAACAAACATCCGAATGACAAGTTGACCTCACCGGGCTCACCCCAACATGCCAGATCGCCTTTGGAAACGAACGCTTGCCGGCGAAGAGATCCGAGGTTTGAATGAAGAAATGACCGTTGTTCCCCAACCGCCAGCCCGAACACGACCCAGCTACCCTTCCCCCGGTAAAACGACGTCTGTCGGTTCGGTCCTCGGCCGTTGTCGTTGTCGTTGGGCCTTTTGCTGCCTGCTTACCGGGTCTTACGTGTGTGCATCTCATCTTCCGTGATCCGAGGTTTTACATCTAGTCCCCGTATTTGGGATATGGGTAGGACATACATGCGAGTTGTGAGACAGACAGCCCACATTGGTTACCCGTCTAATAGCAATCTGCCATAAGCAAAGTCTTGCTGAGCGCATGTCAGCGCGGCGGAAATGCAGCCCGTTAGGACTGTCTCAAGCCCAGTTCACAGAGCGACTTTCCTCGATGAAGACCTTCTTACCAATGTGAAGTCTCGGTTGTGACAGCTTGAACCACAATCACCTGACAACGCGGCGAGCTGGCGTCTCTAGGTAGCTTCACCCCTCACCCAAGTGGCTTGTTGGCCAGCCATCGGCGTAAACAAAGGGGGGTTTTGGTATCAGGACGGACCGTCTCGCCAATCGCGCGCGACGCATCCTCTGGCATCGCACTGTTCGGCTCGTATCCCTCCGCACCATGCAGTCAGCAAATTGTCACGGACATCGCAGGGCTCGGTGACTCAAAGAGTTGCGTCCACGGCCGTCTCAGGATCGACGCATTCGGTTCGCCAGGGTCCAAACTGAAGGATTCGCCTGGAGACAGCCCACTTGATCTCAACAAAATGTGGCGTTCACTAATTGAGCCCTCGTAGCTTGAGCCTGACCTCCAGCTTTCAGCTTGCCCGCCGAAGAACGATGCCATCTATAAAGAGCCGCTCGGAAGCCGCCTGTAGTCCGACTCGAGTCTCTTTCTGCCCTTCATTCAGCAGTAGCATCATCTCTTCCAGATCATCGACATGACGAAAGCCGAAGAACCCAAGCAGACCTACCGCGGCAACTGCCACTGCGCCGCCTTCGTCTACGAGGTACAGCTCCCCGAGATCAAGAGTGCAAGCCAGTGCAACTGCAGCATCTGCGTCAAGAAGGGAGCTCTTTGGCTTATGCCAAAAAACGATGACTTCAAGGTTGTCAAGGGCGCTCTGAGCGACCTCTCAAGCTACAGTTTCGGCACTGGGCAAATGATCCACAAGGTAGGTCGAGGCCGGTGTTCAAAGAAGCGAGGCGTCGTAGTACTAACGCTGGCGTAGTTCTGCGGGACTTGCGGCACCGCAGTCATGGTGGACTTCCCCAACGGGCCGCCGAACCAGAAGATGGCGCTGAATGTATTTTGACCACCAAAACCATTTAGGAGGCCGTAAAAGCTGACGGGGTCTGCAGGTGCGCTCGATCCAGAACCTAGACATCTTCGGGCTTGAGAAGAAACCGTAAGTGTCTTGGCAAAGCTTCACCTCGACTGAAGACATGCTAATTGGATGGCAGAGTCAACGGCGCGTCGTACGGGGCCAAGTACGAGCAACCTGCCTACAAAGGAGACCGTCCCACCGCCGAAATCGAAGGTGGCAAGTTCTATACGGGAAGCTGTCACTGCGGTGATCTCACCGTAGCGGTCGTCAGCAAGTCCATCGACGAGACATACCAGGATCTTCTCGTTGAATGCAACTGCAGCATCTGTGAACGAGTAAGCGCGACAACTCTCTGTTTGCAACCAATATATGCTCACCGTGCGATAGAACGGATACACTTGGATGTATCCCGACAACAACCAGGTTGTCTTGACGGGAGAAGACGAAAAGATCGGGCGCTACGCCTTCCAGAATCACATGTTGTTCAAGACGTTCTGCAAAAGATGCGGCGTTCCGATGACCAACCTCCACAACCCCATGACGGACGAGGAGGAGGCTGCCCTGCCTGAAAAAGTGCAGTACTGGTACAACTTGTCCAAGCAAAAACATCCCGTCAACGTTAGGGTCCTGCACGGAGTGGATCTCGAGAGCCTGAAGACCCAGAAGGTTGACGGCAAGACTGAGCACCAGCCGGAGTATGCGAACCCGTAATTCAATGTACGGGTGTGGGGGTGTTTCGTGCTGTACTGTAGACAACCTGAAGCGAACGTGGTTTTTTGAAGCATAACCTTAAGAGTCAAGCAAAGACTCGAATCAATTTGATTTGCCCTTTCTGCTTGTGTGATTCCATATCGGATTGCCGTCATCGTCGAAACGACCCCACTGAAAGAACGAGCAGCCACTTTTGCCAGGCACGTTTATTCCCTGACAGGCCCAAAAGTACTGGCCGTGATTCTGCTTCTTCCTCTGGACAACTCGCAGAACGCACGCAATGTTGCAGTCGCACCTGGGTGTGAAGCGAGGATGCATGTTGGCCTTGTAATCACGATACGTGATGTTGATGCGTTTGTTGCCGGACACGGGATGCGGATCAACAGACTGGGCCGGCGCAATGCTGTGCTTCCATTCTTCTTGCATCTCTCCGTGCATTGTGAGTAAGGAGTTATGTGGGAGGTGAATCGAAATTTGGCCCTCTGCGTCAGCATCCTCCGAGGACTTGCTATCCCCGTCCTTTGGGACTATGCGGCGCACGCGGAACTCGCGAGCAACGCCAAGCGACAGCGACCCAATGACCGCACGGGGACCCAGATACGTCAGTTGATCGCTGTGATAGCCAACATTCTCCTGCGGTCCATCATAGCAGTTGACGAAAGCTGAGTTCGGGGCCCAAGGCTCGGGAGATTGAAAGCGCAGTTTCTTTCCTTCCGGATACCGAGTCTTGATCCTCTTCTGGATCTCCGCGTTGACAGCTTCTGCAACTTTGGGCTTGACCTTTACGAGTTGAGGTGTGATGCGCCGAATGTCAGTGAGCTTGGCACCGTTGTACAGATAGTCCGTCTTTTGCCTTTGGATTTCGTCGTAGCTCTCAACGAAGAAGCTCGACGTGTGTGGGCTAGCAACCACATTGTCAAAGAGCTTGAACGTAACGCTCTTCTCAAACGTCTTTGCCTCCTCCAAGAGCTCTCGCAGCAGATCATTTGCTTCTTCGGGTGGCAGGAAGTTGTGGATGACCGAGCATGGGGTGTGCTCTGCGATGTCGTCCGGGTCGTACAGATGGAGCGTGGTGCCCTTCTTCGAAACCAGTCTCTTCTTCATAAGTGACCCGGAATCTCCATTGGCCCCTTTCGAATTCACGGCGAAATGTCTCAGCGAGCTCTGTGTGCCCGCGACACCATTGCCGGACTTCTTGACCGGGGTTGGCGTCTTGAGGGCTTCCAAAGTGTCGGAGACAGAGCCGTTGTGCGCCAGAAGAACATCGAGAAGAACGGCCTGCTCAATGGTTGGATGAAGTGAGGACAGGATCGCTATTTTCACCTCAGTGGGCTCGTCGTCGTCCGCCGGCGTCTCAGCTGAGCTGAGCTTCCGCTTTTTTCTGATGAGGAAAGACTCCATGACATCCAATGGTTACGAACCGTTCAAATGGTGTCCCCTTGATGAGCATTTCAAGCTGGATTTTGCAGTGAGCTGCGAGTGCTTGTTTGGGCAAGTGGCAAGCCGATTGGTGAACAGAAAGTGATGTGGCATGGTCGTGACTGTTCTTAACACAAATGTAGTAGGCGCGCACTTGTATGTAAGGGTGCTACTTGAAGGTACATCGTAGGAACCTAGGCAGCTGCTGCAAAGTTGCCCCTCCAAGGCCTCCCCGGTAATCGCATGTCCGGGGCTACTGTACCCAAGGTGTCCCGACATTTCCAGGAGGCGCCCTATTCGGCATCAGTCAGATCCTCCTCAGATCAAGCTAGGTACTGTCCCTATTCCTACTTCAAAAACTAGGGACGACAGGGACGAACGTGAACATAATGATAATAAGAACGATAGTGATAATTGTATAATAGCATTAGCGACAATACCGAGTGACAGCAGAAGTGAAAAGGGCTTAGCTGACACTGGATAAGGGACTAGGGGCCACCGAATAGGACGCCGCATCTCCGCCATTCCTTACCCCTCTGCCGAGGTACCCCGGATCGGTGTTACATCACCAGCACCTGTGGCCCGGACAGAGCTATCCCGCCCGCGGTCATATGCTTTTTCTTGATCGAACATCTCCCCGCCGAAAGAGACACTTGTCGACGCAGCAGCATAGAACTGCCCACGGGCCCTCTCCTTTTCTCCTGTAGCAGAGCATCCGTATTGCATTGCTGAGCAGCTGCACCGCCGACAATGGCTTCAATGCTCGAATTCCGCACGCAGGGCTACAACCCGTACGCCGTCAAGTACTCGCCCTACTACGACTCGCGCATCGCGGTCGCGTCGTCGGCCAACTTTGGCATAGTCGGTAATGGGCGCGTCTTTTGCCTGGGCCTGACGGCTCGCGGCATCGAGGTCGAAGCGACGTAAGCTTGCTGGCATTGTCCACTGGTTCTCTGCTAATAACCGACTGTCTGCCCACAGCTTCGACACCAACGATGCGCAGTATGACCTCGCCTGGTCCGAGATCAACGAGAACCAGCTCGTCGTCGCATGCGGGGACGGGTCCATCAAGCTCTTCGATCTCGGTGTCAAGGACTTCCCTGTTATGAACTTCCACGAGCACAAGCGGGAGACATTTTCAGTGAACTGGAGCCCCATAACCAAAGACACCTTCGTCTCGAGCTCATGGGACGGCACAATCAAGCTGGTAAGCTCGCCCCTGATGCGCCTCACTTGTCCACCAGAACTTGCCTGCTGACAACCGCCCAGTGGTCTCCGACCCGCGATCACTCCCTGCGCACACTACCCGTAGGCAACTGCACCTACAGCGCTTCCTTCCAGCCCTCCAACCCGAACATCATCTCCGCCGTGTCCTCCGACTCCCAAATCCGCATCTTCGACCTCCGCACCCCGGTGTCCTCCCGGTACCACCTCACCTCCATGATCCCCGTCCACGCCGCGGGGCCGTCCTTCCCCTCCGCTGCGCCGGCCGAGGTCCTCACCCACGACTGGAACAAATACCGCGACACCGTCATCGCCACCGGCGGCGTCGACCGCGCCGTGCGCACCTTTGACATCCGCAACCCCACCGCGGGACCGGTATCGGTGATGCAGGGGCACGAGTACGCCGTACGCCGACTGGCCTGGAGCCCGCACGCCGCGGACTTCCTCCTGACGGCGAGCTACGACATGACGGTGCGGCTGTGGGACGACCGGTCGAGTGCGCCGCCCGCGGGGCCGGCCGGCGGGGCACAGGTGGGCGTGGAGATGGGAATCATGAACAGACACACCGAGTTCGTCGTCGGCGTGGACTGGTGCCTGTTCGGCGTCGGGGGCTGGGTTGCGACGGTCGGTTGGGACGAGAGGGTTCTGCTGTGGGACGCGAACATGATGCTTGGTGGCCGGCGGTGAGGAGAAAGCTGAGACTTTCGTTTTGTTGGAGCTTTACTTGCCACTTGTTCGGCGTTTCGGGTGCGTGGGCTCCTAGGATATATCTGTGCCTCGGACGGGTCGTTCAAAATAGGGGGGCTGACCTGGGTAGAGGCCGTGACAGCATCAACTGGCGTTGTATGGAGCGGGTTTTCTTTTTTTGAATTGATATGAACAGAAAGTTAGAGGAAAGAGGAGGGTAGTGGTGGGGATGGTGCTCTTCCCGTTGATCGTGCGATCAACGTGAGGCGACGAGCTCTAGCGCATAAGAAAATATTGCTTAAAAGTAGGCGTTGGTAGTGGCTGAAAATACCACACCGATCATTCGCACATGTTCGATGATGACGCGCGCAGCAGTTTTAAAGATGGGATTGGGAGAGATTTCCTCCGATATTATATACATGGCTACAGTCGTGAGTCTTTCCCTTTGCATACAGCAAGTTGATTTTGTTTTCCTGAATCCTTCCCAGCGATGTGATAATACAGCAACAGTACATTCCCGTTTCGCCAAGCAAGCGTTCTACCGTGGCTCCGTGCAAAACAGGTCTCTATGATACAAATCTGTCCTCAAAACAGATCAGGGGGGGGGAAAGATTGAGGAATTGTGGTGAAGTCGGGGGGTAGGGGGGTAGGGGGGGTATCGGGTCATCTCGGCCGTGTCGTATAGCCCGTCGCTGCTGCAAGCCTCTCTTTCCAGCCACTCAGCGGCAACCATTCTCTGTGGTCAACTCCCAAGCGCTTCATCTAGAAAGAAGGCCTTTGGAATGACGGGCGGCGGCTCTCGTTGCTGCCGAAACGCTCCTGACTCATCTTCTCAAATGCATCGCGAGGTTCGCGGCGGCGCTCGAAACCGCGGTCACCACGGCCGAAGCCGCGGTCATCACGGCCGAAGCTGCGGTCATTACGACCAAAGCCACGGTCAGAACCGCGGTCGTCACCGCGTCCGAAACCGCGTCCGGAACGGCCGCGGCCAGGATCTGTCGAGTTGATACCACTAACCCTAGCCAGGCCACGCTTCACGACAGTGCTGTGGCTCATGTAAGGGGTGTTGTCCTTCTGCATACCATCGACGAACCACTCTCTCAGTTCATTCGCCTTGTCCTGTGCGCTCTTGACGTCGAACTGTCCCCAGAGCGACATATAAGCTTGGTTGGTGATCTCCTCTGGGAGTGCGGCTGATGCGCGTGTCGCCTCGGCCGTCACTCTGTCGGGCTCATCACCGCTGGTAAAGTCAAACCGAGCGGAAGAAAGCGTGGTAGGCTTAAGAGGAAGCCCGGCCAGCTCGCGGCGTGCCCTGCTCATATCCGACTCGGGCAGAATGAGCCAGCCTTCGCCATCCTTCTGCGCACGACCCGTGCGGCCAATTCTGTGGATGTACTGCTCACGGTCGCTAGGGGCGCCAACTTGGATGACATGGGTAACGTTGGGGAAGTCCAAGCCTCGGGCGGTAACGTCAGAAGAGAACAGGATACCAGAGGTGGCCTGACGGAACTCCTCGGCAGCTCTCGTGCGCCTCGGCTGGCTAAGCTTGGAGTGAATGCGCCAGCTCCAGATGCGTCCGAACTCCGATCTCAATCTCTTCAGGTCGCGGTCTGCCTCGGCAACAAGGTCGACGAATCCAGTGGTGGGAAGGAAAACAAGAGCCTTGAAGGGCATCAGATCCGGGTTCTTGGCGCGCTTCTCAGCCTCTGTCTGAATAAGCTCGTACAAGGCCGGCAAGACGTTACCCCAGCCTCTGCAGTTGACCACGTGCTGGGCGACCTTCTCATGGGTGAGCACGTCGTCCTTGGAGACGGTCTGGATGAAGTCAAAGTTGTCGGGGCGCACCCACTCGCGGGCGAGGGCAATGACATTCTGGGGGATGGTGGCGGAGAAGAGGAGAGTCTGGCGGTTCGTCTCCTGGGGGTCAGGCAGCTGTCGAATGATTTGGTTCAACTCCTTCTCAAAACCGACGTCGAGCATACGGTCGGCCTCGTCAAGGACGATGGCGGCCAGGTTGGGTGCCCTGATACCGCTGCTCGGGTCGGACAAGAGGTCATTCAAGCGTCCCGGGGTTCCAACCAGCAAATGGCATCCCTGTCTCCGAGTCTGATGCAGCATATCGAACTTCCTCGTTCCACCGACGGCGCGCTGGACAACGAGACCCGTTCCAACGCACAGCTTCTCGGCCTCAACGGCAATCTGTTCCGCGAGCTCACGGGTGGGGGAAATGACGATTCCGCGGATGTCGGTAGAGTCGGCGCTGAACCTCGCTCTGCGAGTAGAGAGTGAGGGATCCGCCGCGATCATTCTCTGCAGAACGGGAACGAGGAATGCAAGCGTCTTTCCGGTACCTGTCTTGGCCTGGGCGACCCTGAAATAAAGTTAGCAGGAGAGAGATATGTTTCTTAGACGTGGGGACTGCTTACAAGTCCGTTCCCTTGAGCGCCGGGTTGATGGTCTTGGATTGGACCTCGGTCATGGTTTCGTACTTCAAGCCCTTGGTGATGCTTTTGACAAGGTTCTCGTGAACACCGAGGCTGCTGAGGTCTTCGAAACGGGTCACCGGCTTCGACTCGTCATTGCTGGAAGTGGCAGTTCCTTCAGAGGCAGCAGCTGCGGCCTCACTGGAGTACAACCTGAATGCATTGATGCTGACGGGCGTGCGCAGGGCGATCTGCGATTGCTGGGCGAGGGACTTGAGGACGACAGGTCGCGTGCGGAGGGACGGAGCCGCGAGGGTCGCGCCGCTCATGCGAGCGCACCTCCGGAGAGACTGACGAAACATTTGGGGGGAATTAAAGCAGAATTAACCGATAAAAAACGAGTAGAATACAGATTTGGTCCGGGAAAAGGAGTGTGGAAGGGATGAAAGGTATTGTCCTTCGGTTTTTTCACTGTCGAACCTTGGAGGACTTGTAGGTTGGAAGACAGGAGGCGAGAGTGATAACGAACTTTTTTTTCTGGCCTTATCGAACAGAACTAGATTTTTCGCCAGTTTTCGGTGGGTCCTCTCTTCGCATGACAGGGGACCAATCGCGCTGCCACTCTTTGGCGCGTCCCGATTCCCGAGTGGCTCCGGCCCCATAGGTGTGTACGTACTCCGTAAGGTACATAGTAGTGTCGGGTCCGGTCCATGCCTCACAACTTTCAGCCAGCACCTGACTGGCCCTGAGAATTAAATGGCCAAGCAAACGGAACCTAACAAGACTTGACCGGGCAAAATTTCTCCCATATCCAGACAGTATCTGACTGAACCCCCACCCTCCCCCGACTAATAAGTGTTCCTTGCACTTGGACATCTCCAGCAGGTCGATCCGGTCGTCATCCCCACTGGGCCGCAGAAGTGTCGCCAGAATCGAGAGCTAGGTAGTGCGAGGTACGGATAGTTCCTTTGCATTGAGCTGTTGATAATCTATGTAAACTCATTTCTACCACGTCGTTCGTCGCGTGCCCCCATGTCAGAGCAGCGGCCAGAATGCAGATGTCCTTTCCCATACATACCTAAACCAACAACTACTGGTCAATGTTGCCAACACATGTTGACAGAAGTCAGCCTCTCCGACCAATGGCCTGACTACCCTACCAGCCACTTCTGGTGGAAAGAGCCTCTCAACAATTCCTGCCAAGCGGCATCTCTCACAACCAGCCGCAGTGGGGGAGGAAAGAATGTACTCCGAAAGTCTAAAGCCAAACATATGAGATAGGAAATAACAGTTGCTTCTAGATAATGTTGACGTGAGCTTCGTGTCGTTGAGATGATGTTCCGGCGCTCGTCCGGTCAAGGTTGTCGCTTCGCCCCTACGATGCTGAGGCCTTCGCCAACACCGTCAGACAAGCCGGCAGTGAAGCCCTCCACAGTCCATGCTATGGCCTCCGTGACTACTTGGCCAACTCTGCCGTCGCCGACGTTGCAGATGGCACCGGTGATCTTGATGCCGTTACTGCCGATCGCGTTGGCGAGACCCATGCCAGCGCCCACCAAATTCTCGGACACCCTGTACTCCCTCTCCGTGCGAGCAGCGAATCGCACGAGTAGGAGCATGTACGGCAGGGCAAGGTGACACAGCAGAATGATGTTAACGACTGCTGTCTGTACGCTTTTGTGAAGAATCGACTTCTTTTCTTGTGAGTCGCGTGACGGCGAATACGACCGGCCGTTGGGGCTGGAGGGTGGGATAAAATTGACAGGGGTAGACTCGCGAAGCCGGTGAAGCTCGTGCTCGTTCAAATTGTTCGGCAGGGCCTTGAGGATGTACTCGACGCCGTCGAGGAAAGCTTTCCGTTCAAAGTCAACCGCCGGTCTCCTGGAGGGAGAGCGCAGCTCGTCCTGGGCCACTGAGATCAGAGCTAGGCCTGGTTCATGGTCACGTCAGTCTGGCATTCGTGATCAGCCTTGATGTAGCGCACCTTGTTGGGCAAACCGCCAGTCCACGTTCGATGACTGGATCGGGGGTGGTTGCTGCATGTACTCGACACTCTGACGCTCGTAGTCGGCAGGAGATCGGACCTCATAGGTTCGCGACTGGTGGTGCTCGATGCTCATGTGCTCTTGGGTGCTCTCCGAGATGATCCTGGCCTGGTTGATGTTCGGGTGCACGCCATCGAGGCCGGAAAGCGAGCGGGTGTGAGATTGACGGCTGGACGTGAGAGTCTGCATACTCGCGCTCTTGCGTAGGGACCGCAGAGGCGGCAGCCGCGTCTGGAGAGACGTGGGCAGCATGGCGAAGACCGTCGATGACATCCTCGACGGGGGAAGAGCAGTGAGTTCTTCGAAAATGGGACCCCAAGGTCTCAATGGGGGCATTATGTGC
The DNA here is from genome assembly GCA_014235945.1 of Colletotrichum plurivorum. NCBI lineage: Eukaryota > Fungi > Ascomycota > Sordariomycetes > Glomerellales > Glomerellaceae > Colletotrichum > Colletotrichum plurivorum. Next base: position 655,323 of record WIGO01000001.1, on the reverse strand, counting down.
TTTCGGGGCTCGTCCGTGCTGGCGCGGTTTGCGCTTGCTGGGCCACAACAAAACGAGTCCGTGGGGAATTCGAAGAGATGGCGGCGTCGTCTAGTCGCCGGTAAGACTCCTGGCCTGTGACCGAGGGCGGCGAATCGACAGGGTAGGAATGCCGGTGACCAACAACAGCAGTTCTGGCCCAGCGCGCGTTTTCAGGCTGAGTGTGGAATGTGGACAAGAGGAAGAGTCGGTCGTCGTCAGAAACGGCGCAATCTGATATCTGCGTGCCTCGGTGTACGAATCGGTGTACGAAGGGTTCGCTCCGGGGAGGAGAGGAGGGGGCGACTGTGGGAGAAAACCGGGTGCGAAATTGCCAAGCACTATAAGCACGGGAGGCCGATGATAACTCGGCGAACTGGGCAGTAGGTAGAGGCGAGGGCGGAGGGGGGCAACGTTGGACGAGCAGTTTCTGTATTTCCTCCGGGATGTATGGGTTGAAGAATGCAGATGGTTGAGACAAAGAAAATGGGTAACCGCTTTTTGAGAAAGAAAACCGAGAGGCGGCGGAGTCAGGACTGCCCTGGAAACCTACACACATACTATGCAGTACCCGACAGAGACGGGGATGGAAGCGTCGACCGTCGAGTGGCCTGGCCCTGGGCCGGTTTTCTGGGTCTCCCGGCCCTCACTTGTCTTTTCACATTCCCTGGTGCAGGGCGAGAGGGCGGGCAAAATCGGCGTGTGGTCGGGGGACACTGGATGGGGACGATACGAAAGCAAGAGGAAAGCGTCCCGTCCGAAAAAGTTACCTCAGGTTGAGCCTACGTTTCGTGGAATAGAAGCGACGGGAGCGCCAGTTGCCACGAGTACTGCGTACCTACGACCGGTAAGGCAATGGATGTACATCAATTACTAGCAAGTAGGTGCTATGTAAGGCCGCGCAGGTCTGGGATTGACGTTTCGCTACACGCCTCTCGAGTACCGACAATCTACATATACCATAGACATATCCGTCCGTACATTACCTTCGTTGCGGCTTTGATGGGCGTAGAAAAGTGCACAGTAAGGTAGGTGTATCCGTACCGCAATGTTTCTACCAATCTACCTGGCTACCTACCAACCCTGCATCTTACCTACCGCTCTCTCGCCTATTCCAGGTGCGGTCTGTAGTGCCGCTGAGATTTCTGCAAAGCGCAAAGTGTAAGGGCCCTCGAGGAGCTCGAACCGCACGCCCCGTCCTCCAAGACATGAGCGTCGAGTTTGAGTGCCATAATAGTAGGTACGTCCAGTGTAGCGTGCTCGAAGCATGTGAAAGAGAAAATGTTGGGTCGAAGCGGGGCCAAGTGACTATCTGATCCACCTGCCTTATGCCGCTGACAGTAGAAGGTCACTGGTCTGTCTGGCCTGCCCAAGTATCAAGGTATCTATCTATGACCAAAGATACATGTCTAGGTATTAGACGCAAAGCTGGAGTATTACCTATGGCGACCGCGTGCACCACATGGATCGTCTGAGGCTTTGGGGCAATACCTGCTGGTCAAAGTGCCTTCGGTAGACAGTACCTTCCACTGCCTGCTCATGAATGGGAACATCCCCACCATGCCTAGGTGGGTGCATAAAGCTGTAGTCAGTGGCTCGCGGCTCGCGGCTCGAAGCCCATGGCGCCATGCGCTGCAGGAAAAATGCCCTATCCTCACGAATACGCGTGCAATGGGGACGCTAGGTGTTACAGGGGTCTCGCCGTTGCACTCAAAGTCGCATTCGACGCACCAGTAGCATCTAACACATGCGTGTGAGAGAATACTGAAGGTCGCATCTTCCTGCTGTTGAATTGTTAGGTACAGGGACTGCAAGTCACTGAACCACGGCGATTGGGTCAGCAGTAACAGCAGGAAGAACTAACGCACCCAGTGAGATCCAGCCGCCAGCCCACGCCGCCGCATCTTGGAACCGTCCCGACAAGCTTATGGCTACCCCCCTCTCACTTGCCTTTCATTGCAAGACGATCAGCCGGGGTGGGCGTTGAGACTTTTGATCTCTCTGGGCACAGGATGAACTGTTGAACGTCCCTGAAGACGGGCGCCGCCAGGCGTGTTTCCACCGTGTTTCCACATCCCGAGTTCCTTCTTGTCACAGGGAAGCGATACCTTGACTATATGTAATCTCCATCACCTCCAAAGGGTCCTTTCTCATCGCCATGTACTGCAGGTTCCCCTTCCCGCTCCCCCGGTAAGCAGGCTCTGTGCGGGACGATCTCGTCCAACAAGCCAGTCTACAGAGCGGTGGCGGTCGAGCCGAGCGCATTGGCCAGCTAAAAGGATTCGTGGAAAGCCCAAACAAGAGCAAAAATAAACCAGAAAGCAAAAAAAAAAAAAACAAAGAGTAAGGAAGAGGTGAGGAAGCCCCTCATCGGTCGGGTACAGGTGGTGGGATCTGGAAATCGGCGCCAAGCAGCCTTAGCCCGCCGCACCGGGGCACCGTGGCACCTCGACTGACCCTCTAGATGCGAATCAAGAAAACTCGTTGGTCTCGTCCTTTGACAGTGCTGTGCTACCTTCTGTCAAGAGTACCTATCTAATCTCGACATCCACTGGATATGCTTTCTTTGTGCTTCCGGATCCGAACTCCGAGTCAAGTCTCCTAGGGACTTCTTTCTTTACACATTCCTTCGGGAGGCGGTCAAGCGGTGTGACTACCTAGACCCAGCGAACCAGAGCCCCTCCACGTGCAATTCTACCGGCGGGCGGCGGCCTGTACGAAGGTCCTTGCTAGGCCCGAGAGATGCAGACAATGCTCGACCGACGAGTCACACAGGCCCCCACCGCCGCCTGCCAGACGTTCCCGACTCCGTTTACCCAAGGCGCAGGTGGAAACGGAACTGGAGCCCAACCAGGGGTCTTGCCTCCAGCTCACACTTACATTTCTCATGTGTCCCGCCAGAAACCACGAAATCCCTGGTTGAGAAGACCACATGCGCGCCTGGGTATCAGGGTATCTACCATGGTACATATGTAGTGCGCTACCGTGTGTGCTATGACGACACATTCGATATGAAATGTGTATCCACTCCCTTTCCATGCAGCTTCCTGCGCCTGCGTCCAATTGGGAGCAACAACGGATAGCAAATGCCTCCAACCACCGAGGTACATAGTAGAGGAATCCACCGAGAGATAAGAACTCGAATGCCAAGTGGCAACGCAACGCACATGTAAGACAAGACCCAGAGACTGCTGCTGTCAGGCTGCTGCTGTCAGGCTGCTGCTTCAGCTGCTGCCCCCTTGTGAGACAGCGCTGTCAGGTACACGATTTTAACTCAATTCAGAGATATGGGCCTCTCAGTTGGGTTGAACATGTGGCTGAATGTGACACCAACTCTGAATTGTGAAACAGAAATGTGGGTTGATTAAACATCTTGACACTGGCAACCAAATGAAACAAGACTCATTAGAGAAGATGAGAAAAGTCGCTGATAGATAGCACGCCCCGCGCCAACGTGATTTTTTTTGTTGGTGCATTCGGACGTGACTTTGAGGTTGCTCGTCTTCGACAAGACCTCGGTGCTGACCGGGGAACGCAGCAACGATGGTGGACGACAGCGACAATGACGGACAACAGGAATAGTAGCAAATAGTACGAATAATGGTAATAAGAGTAAATAGAAGTGGGCTGGTTTAGCTAGAGGGGACGTGAAATATTCAAACTTGGGGCGTGGAACAAGAGGCCCAAGAGAAAAAGTCGACAAAAAGCCCGGTTTCGATTGCTTGGCGATGCCGTCGACTCCTTCGTCAAGAGCACCGACCCATCAGTGTTCTGAGCGCAAAGCATGTCAGTAACGGGTCAGGCCAGGTCACATACTCCCGCCTTATCCGAGTGTATTTCCCCCCTCCAGCCCCTTAAGATGATAATCCTATTGTGTTAGCCTGAAAGGGCATTATCACATATGAGTTGATGTGGAAAGGAGACTTTTCTAGTCGTGATCGCCCATACGACGAACCTACCCACGGCTCAACATGCGCATACCCATGTTGACAAGACTGACTATCATGACCTTCACCTGGTGTGTACTCTGTTGTTTGTGACTTTTTAAAGGATGTGTACAGTTTCCCAAATGCACAATCTACCACCGCTGCGGCCGCCCTTCCCTGGCACCCAACTAGGGACGCCGCGCATCAGTAATACCAAGATACGTAAAAGGCCACTGTGCCTCAGCTCGCCGCCTTCTCCGCAGCAATCTTGGCCTCCATCTTCCTCCGTGCTGCAAGAATCATCTCGTCTCTACGCTTCTGCAGAAGAGCCTGCCTCTCGTCTCGGTTTGAGCTCCAACCCTTGCTGCCCTTCTCCTTCTCCGCCTCAACCGCCGCCGCCGCAGCTTGTTGCTGTGCGATCTTCTCCTGCAGCTTGTATCTTGTAATCAGATCGGGCTGGGACGGCTTCTCTGCCGCCTTGGATGCCGCTGCCGTCGCGGCGCTAGCGGCCGTGGGGTTGGTTCCCGGGGGCGGCGGAGGTTGAAAGGTGATGGGAGGCTGCAAAATGGCTCAGTTAGCAAGTCAGTCCCCGTACCACCAGAGTTTGACCGTAGAAGGAAGCGTGTCGCCGGCACACGTATGGAGTCGTAAACACGACTGCGACCTTCGGGTCATGACAGGTAGTTCTTGACTCACCGTTTCCATCCGTCCGGCAAGAATCCTCTCAGACGTAGCCTGGATGTTTCCACCATTCCTCTGCAAGTCCCAGAGAATCGTCCGTCTGTCGACCTGCGGGAACATTTGCTGTATCCTCTCTACAGCGGCCTCGCGCGTACGCAACACCGCTTGCGCATTCTGCCGCGAAGCCGAAGCCGACGGCGGTGGAGATGGCGAGAAGAAGAGGAACCGTATCACGAACGCCGTGACCAGCAGTATCACAATCAGATACGGCAGCGAGATTTGTTCGTTCGCCATGGTTACTGAATAGGGCGCAGAGGAGACTACCTAGGCACTGTTCGTTTGCCGGGCTCGCCGGCCGTGCGATCGCTTGGTGGGGCGATGGTTCGGGTGTGCGTGCGACAATAGACTCCTCAGGTGTTTGTGGAGTTCGTCTTCCTCGGTCGGAGATTTGGCTTTCGGCGGGCCTCGCGGAACTCCTGATGGCGATGGCAGAGGCGGAGGAGCGAGTCGCCGCTGTGCGTGATAGGGATGCGGTCGGAATAGGTACGTTGCCTTTGAAGTTGGGCAATTCCCGTAGCTGGCAGTTTTTATGGAGATGAGTTCATCAGCCTCGGGGAGCAGGGGTCGGTAGGGTGCCTAAGCTTGTGGCGCGAGGTCGGAGGATCCAGAGAAGGAAAGCACGCACGGGGCATCTTTTAGCGTCCTATCCCAGCCACAGCCGACGAATTTACTGGTTACTCCAGGTCTCTTCGAGCAGTCTCCGCAACCATCACTACCTACCTACAGTGCATTCATTCATTCAACAAAACCCAAGGGTAGTCATCTCGCGATGTCGGCGACGTCATTTTATTTTCCTTCGTCGACGGCCGAGGATATTCCCAATGATCAGTGATTCATACACACAAAGCATGATGGCCTATGCCATCTGCTCCAGCTTCAATCCCGAAGCCTGTTAGACATCGCCGTGTCCACAAGACTCAACGCCTATTCGGTTAAGTGCCTACCTACTAGATAGGTATTTAGTCGTTCCAAGCCTCGTCCCTGATAAAGCCAATGAACCATAACACCCCTGAAAGCTTACGCTGTCGGCTGCCCCAGGTTCGTCTCCAAGTCGACATAGTGGAGCGTCAATTCTCTCTGTGTCATGTCAGCATCCATTGCGCCACAAAACAGGTTTCCAGTAACGCACCCGCTCCTTGCGCCAGTTCGCGGTGTCCCAGATAATGTAGTAACCGCGCTCGTGATGAGGGCCAAGGCTTGCAGGCATCATCAGCTCATCCTTGGTCAACCAGAGGTGCAACTTTTTGTGCCACCGCCAGTTTCGTTGATGCCTGTGAAGAGTCAGTGAACTTTCATCTCCGAAAACAAGAATGGCGGCTCATACAGCTCAACGGCAGCCAGTTGTTGCTTGATGTCTTGCGTGCAGCTGTAGAAGATCCAGAAAAGGGTCTCCTCGTTGAACGAAGGAATCTTCGTTTCAATAGGTTGCACATTTGTGACCTTGTAGCACTCTGGAAGGCGAAAGTCGGGAATCGCAGGACGCGGCGGCGTATCGTCGAATAGAGAGTAGATCTGGGTCGAAATCATCCTACGAGAGTCAGCAAAAGCGCCTTGGAATCATGCTTCAGTGATTTCTTACTCTGGCGAGTTGACGTTGAGACCGAAGTCACTCGTGTCCAGGCCCTGCATGAGCGCGCCGTAGCTTGGGTAGTTGTTCATCAACACGCGTAGGCCCTTCATCCCGAACTTGTCGATGGGCGCCATCCCAGCCAACGGATCCACCACATCAGGGGCCTGACTGTCCTTGTCATCCTTGCTCTTACCGGCTAGTGAGTCATTGCCGATGGCTCCCAGAGGATTCCGATTCTCAGCGTTCTGAGACGAGCTCTCGCCAACTGGATCAGCGAAGGAGCCGACCTTCTGTCTGCTGTCCTCATCAACAGATGCGTCCTGTGATCTCGGCTGGCCTGTCCAAAGTAAGTTGAGTGCTTCGCATCATGAGGTCATTCCCTGTACCTTGAACGGCGGCAGCAGATGGCGAGCGGCCATCTGAGGTTCTGCTGTTTGCAGACAACGCGTTAAGCAGGCCATTTCCTGCCCCACGACTGGGTCCTATCGCTGCGGGCGAGGTGCTCGTCTGGTTGCCAAATCCCAACGAGGGCATCAGGTTGGATCCTCGCTCACCGCCAATTTCGCCATTCGTGTTCCTGTTGAGGGGCGGGAAGTCGTCCACGGGGTTGGACTGCGCCTGGGAAGCGACGGCTGCGTTGTTTTGATTGCCGAAGCGGAAGCCACCTTGGCGAACCGAACTCGGGGTAAACAACTCGTCTTGCGCGTTCTGCGCAGAGAGCGGCGTGGACTGGTTGCGCTGCACGGGGCCACCGCCCAAATTCCGCGATGCTGTTGACGACCACATGTTCGTCTGGCCGCTGTTGTTCATCTGCGCGTTGTTCGAGAGCGAAGGGAACTCGCTACTTCATAAGTCAGCAACAATCTAAGCAGAAGTCTCTCCATGTCCAAACTGCGACAGCAACGCAACGGAAATGTTCTGGGCGTGATTCTGGGCAAGAGGAAAGATGAAATACTCTTTGAGAACAGCAGCATAGCCCTTTTTCGGCTGCTCGCCCTCGAGAGTAGAGGACTCATCCATGCTCTCTTCTGCAGCTCTTCTGCCTCTCTGAAGCAGAATGGGTTTGCTTTTGCCCATGGCAGAAGAGAGAAGCAGAGGAGTGAATAAAACCTGGCAAGAGGACCTCAAGTACAACGAGCCCTGGGCAAGAGGCTTGATATTGTAGACAAGTGGTCCTGCCGTTGTCGTGGGTGATCAAGAGTTGCAAGTGTTGGTGGAGCAGGTGCAAACGAAGGCAAGGCTGAGGAGGGGAGGAGTTGGAGGGATATGAAAGGGAAGGTACGTACGAGAGGTCAAGTGGTGTTGCTGGTTGCGACCCGCTTAAGCTCTGTGCAAAACTGACATTGCCTCCAAGTTGACGAGGTTGATTTTGCATGCCGGCTGCTCCTCCCATGGGCACTCCACCAAATGCCCAGCCGCTTCCATTACTGCCTATGCATCCCCAAGCACTCTGGCGTTAATGGTGTTCTGTCATCTGCCATGGGTTCCCCATGTGCGCCATAACAATAGAAGCTGGCCCATACCTAATTTACCGTTTGGTAACCGGCTTGCCACTGTCCTGCCAGTTTGTTGTTGTTGTTGCTGCTGCTGCTGTTGGCCACCAAAGCCCGTTGGTATGCCGCGCAGTGATTGAGGAACTGCCCCTACTGATGTATCCTTGTTAGCTTCCAAGAACACAGCTAATGAATCTGCAGACCAGGATAGGTCCTTGAGCTTTCTTTGTGGTGTCCATCCGCCAGCTTTGTATAGGTATTTCTACTCGTTTGTGGACTGATCATGTTTTGCTGGTCGTCCGGGATGGCGCGAAGCCTTGATGGCTTCATCCGGGCTGGCAACGGCGGGGGCCCAAACGAGGTATCGACTGGACGAAGGGTCGCGTGTGCCGTAGCCCTTCCCCACGCAGGAATTCCAATGCAGTTGGAGAGGGAGGATATGGATTGGGAAGTCGCGACAAGATCGGGATGCCTCGATGGGCATGCAAACGGCGGGGTACCCCAAGGCTGGAAGGAGAAGGCATGGAATCAGGCCTACCTGGTCGGTTCATGATTGGAGTTGTCGCGTGACGGCGTCGCAATCGAGAGTCGCGTGATGGTTTTCGTCGTCGCGGGTGTATCGAGGCTCAATTCGGATCGGTGGTGTGTCGGATTCGCTCGAAAGATTACTCTCGTCGACGAAGCTAAGAACAAATGTAGCTCCTTCGAGGGCTGTTTGGTGTACAACGGAAAGAGGTCGAGTGGCCCAGCCGACGCTAACGCACGGAGGACCGGTCAAAGATGGATCCGATGGCCTGTGCGCCCCGAGCCCCTCCAAAAAAACCCCTGCACCGAGGCGAGCGCGCTACGTGCCTCTAGAAGCCTTTTTCGACATCGCACCCTTCTACACAACATGGGATGACTGTCAGGGTCCAGAGTTTATTGCATTATCGCTTTCTTCAGAGAAGCCCCCAGGCCCCCATGCCCAGCCAGATTGACCCCGGCACTTGGAGTGCACCTTTGTGCTCTTGCGATCATTCCACACGCGATGTCAGCATGCATTGGTTCACCTCACTGGACCTGCGGCGGCCCCTGTTGATCATGGGCACGGGAAAGACTTCAACGGAGGGACATTGACCCTTTATTTATGCCCGCTTGAGAGTATTCGCGAGACTCTGCTCAAAATCGACGCCTTTGACGTGTCTACCAATTAGGATAATCTTGCCCTGGGCCTCCGCCGCTTCGCGCGACTTGTCTGGGGAGTCCAGGATCTCGAAGATCTCCCTCACTCCTTGGATGAGCTTCACGCTTCCATCGTCAAAAATGAGACGGCCCTTTGATCGGTGCACCTCGACTGTACTATTCTCATCGCCGGGGAGTTGGCGGTCCCAGAGAAGCTTTCTCAGCCACTCATCGACCAATGGCAATTGGCTAGGTGCCAGATTGGGCACCGGTACCGAAACAGTCGAGATGGTCTACAATCAGAATCAGCATGAGTCCTAGTATCATAGTGGGATTTACCGGTAGTTACAGAGTCCAGATGACTATGGCCCTTGTGGCTCGTGTCCAACTCCGTGACCTGGTCATATGCATGCAAGTCTAACAGAAACCCCTCCAGCTGCGGGACCTCGCTTTTCTGCGTGACGTGGATCTTGGCGAGACCGTTGATAGACTCTATTCTCGCCCTGACAAGCCTCAGTTCATCCTCGGAGACTAGGTCGGACTTGTTGATGACGATGACGTCGGCGTGCGAAATCTGTACGTGGGCCGTGGTCATCAAAGGCCCATGGCCATGGTCATCGTGCTCATCATTCGCCTCTACTTTGCCGGACGGGTCGTCAAGACTGCGGAGGATGTTCTTCGCGTCGACCAAGGTGACAATACCGTCTAGATAGATCGTGCTCCCGAGGCCGTCGTCTACCCAGAAAAGTGGCGCCAGATTTCCCGGGTCTGCCAGGCCTGTCGTTTCCAGAAGAATGTAGTCGAAAGCGCCCTTCTTCTCCATCAGAGACTCGATGGCATTAACGCCAGTATCCCTGTGGGGAGTCAGCGCCTTAGTCCCGCAAAGGTCCTAGAGGTTGCTCACTTCACGGAGCAGCATATGCAGCCGTTGCCGACCTCGAGCCATTCTTCGACTTTCTCATCGCCCTTGTTGACTGTCAATGACTTTTCGATGTCAATCGCTAGAAAGAAGGTCAGCTCAAATTGACTACTGGCCCCGAACTGCAGAAAACTGACAGTCGCCAAATTCTGCAGGAAATAGAGTCAGCAATCTGCTCGAAAAAGGTTCGATATCATGACGCTAACCATTCATGATGACGGCGATTTTCTTTCCATGCTGTGCCGTCAATATGTAGTTGAGAAGCGTAGTCTTTCCTGCTCCCAAGTACCCCGTGACAATCGTGATTGGCACCTTGATCTGCCTCTCGGAGGGCGGCAGCTCGTCTTCGGGGATCGGTCCTGTCTCGACAAGGTCAGGCGGGGCATCATCGTCGAAATCCATGGCTTGACGATGATGGCGGGGAACCCTGTGACCGTGCTTGGGCCAGTGGCTATGTACTCTAGAAGATGAATTGAGGTCTGATGGTTCTCTGATCTTCGTTGAAGACCACCTCTCAAAAACTTTAAGGAATGAAGCCCCGTGCTCGGAAGATGAGGTACGTCGAATGCGCCTTTCGACAACTCTTAAGTCAAGTACCTGACTGATGAGTTCTACCCAGTCACTGTGTTGCTTTGAAACTAGGTGAAGGGTACGTACCCCAGCTCTCTCTGGACTTTGTGTGTGAAATTGACGTCGGCTGGGTCCACACGGCAGTCTATGGGTACGTACGTGCCTGTATCCAAGAGGTGCCTCGAGATTACCTGCACCAGAAAATTATTACTAAGCCAAGACTAGGGGTCCGCCCAGTGTAAGAGGCTAGGAGCTCTGGCCCCCAAACTGCCGATGTGTACACGGATGTGCTAAGGTGGTGGTGATTGGGAGCTCCAGCCGCCCGCCTCAGGACGACTTTTCGCACGATACCACCATAACACAACATCTCGCCCCCGTCGACCGCGAACCATCGAGGGAGATCTTTGCTTCGTAGCATATTCCTTGCCGCGTCCTCTTCCGCTCGGCAACTTCTCACAATGTCAATGGCGCCGAGCTCGCCCCGGCTACCCAGCCCACCACCGCCCGCAGAGATCCAGATAGGGCCCAAGTCCCCCTCGATGGGCGCGCAGTCAAATCGTCAGGCCTCGCCGATGGAGCAGTCCCTGATCGACGCCAACTCGAGGCGTCGCATACACCCGGGAACCAAGGCTGCCGATATGGCTGCCGGACCGCCGCTGGTCCCCCTTAACGAGGTTCGTTTTTCTCGGCCGCGCGATCAGAGTGTTCCCGACCTCTAACTTTCCCTCCCGCAGCTCGACTCGGCTTTCCAGCTCCAAGAACACCTTGCCGCCCTGCACTACTACCACACGAACTCCAACTCCACCCCGATATCCCGTCAGACGGCCATCCAGCTCGCGACACCTCCCGCGGGGATCGATCGCACCCTGTGGCTGTACGAACTGTGCCGCTTTCTCATCTCGCAGTGCAACACTCTCATCGTCGGCTTTCTCTTCGACTCTCCGCCCTGCAGCGCCGCCACGTGCCCCGAGATGCGCGCCTCCGAGTGGCAGTTCCTGTGCGCTGTCCACGAGCAGCCCAAGAGTTGCTGCGCCATCGACTACTGTTGTCACACCCTCGACTGGGCAGCCAACATCGTCACCGACCCCAAGATCTTTCCCTCCCGCTTCGTCGTCCTGTCCGACGTCCATAACAAAGGTGTGGCCGTTAAGAATCTCGTCAACGTCTTCCGCCGCCTGCATCGCATCTTCGCCCACGCCTGGTTCCAGCACCGCGCTGTCTTCTGGACGATCGAGGGCCAGACGGGCTTGTATGTCTTCTTCAAAACCGTCTGCGACATGTACGACCTTCTCCCAGCCGAGAACTACAAGTTGCCGCCCGAGGCCGAGGGTCTTGAGACGGCCACGGCCGTGCAGGACAACAACAGCGCGGACAAGAAGCAGCTGCCCGTGTCCATCGTCAAACCCCCTCACCGCGGCGAGGGCACCGCCCCGGGCGAGAATGATGATTATCAGCCCGTGGGCAGGACTGCGACAAGACGCCACGTAAGGGCCAGTCCGTCCGTTGGCAGTGCAGTGACGACCGTCGTGGAGGCCGACGAGGAGGACGGCGATGTGACGAGCAAGTTGCGTGACATGCAAATCTCGGCGCCGGAGACGGTCGAGGAAGAGCCCGAGATCGCGGAGGTGCCGGTCATTGTTGAGAAGGAGATCATGGAGGATGCGTCGTCCCCCGAGGAGCCGACGAGGCAAGAGTCCCCCAAGGTGCAGGAGGTCAAGGAAAAAGTGGAGTCCGAAAAGACGGACACTCCTGAGGAAACAGATCAACCCGCAGCACCCGCAGAAGAAGCGCCGGCGAAGCCATCGACGGACGACACGGCAAGCGAGCCTCTTAGCTCAGCGGGAACGGAGAAGGAGGCGGTAACCGAAGAAGCCGAAGCCAAGGCCGGCAAAGACGATGCGACAGACGAAGGGGATAATAAAGTCCCGGCTGCGACAGAAGATAAAGACGTCAGTATACAGGATTTCGCACAAGAGCCAGCGAAGTCAGCTGATTCCGCTGCGGAGGCGGCGAGCGACAGCACGACCGACGAAACCGAGAAGAAGCAAGGAGTTGAGCCAACGGCCGATTCCGAGAAGAAGGAGCCCTAATCTCTTCCACCACCACAAAAGAGTCACGGATTCTTGAGAGGGAGAAACACCCTGGAGATACAACCGTGTGACGTTAATTCCCCGGTTGAGCCACAAGGGAGAAACCTTACGGAAGGCATGTCCTTTTTTTTTCCTGTTAATGAAATGAGGTCCACGTATGTATAGTACTTTTTAATATCGTGATGTTTCATACATCACAATTGTATCAATATTGGGAGAAAAATCCATGTCTATGTCTAGTAGCTGGTTTTTGCTGTGTTATAGTGTGACATGTCTGGGAAATTGTTCAAGAAAAAGAGGTCAGGACGGTGTTATTATACATGAATGTTCCCCAGCTATGGTGAGCCGAACGAACGCCAGAATGCTTGGCCCGCAGGGCAATACATGGCCGAAGAAATTAGGGTGAGGTTGACGCGTGATGTTGTGCATTTCGGAAGGATGGCTGGGTGAACAGACCGATGTTGTCGGTCTGAAGATTTGTGTCGTGTGGCTGACGATGATACTCAGCTGACAATAACCCCTTTCAGTCTTTCACCCGTCGGGTGCCAATTTTCTCGGGGCGGCGGTCTCTTCCCGTCGCCACAGGGCCGCCTAATGTCGTTCTCACCTTAGGGCGTCGTATTTTGGTTTGCTTGTGACGGAGCTTGGTCCACCATTTGCATCTTGGCAAAGATGTGTCGGACTTCTCGAAGGTTTTCCATCTGAGTAGATATGGCGTTTGCGTTTCGCTCATCGGCGAAAGTACGGACGCTTTGGAGAATCGGGCTGTATCCTTCATCATTGGGTAACCACCAACGCACGCAAGACGGTTCGTGGAAGAGTTCTGCCATCTTGGAACGAAGCGTGATGGGATGGATGTATCTAGCGTTGAGCTCAAGTCAGTGGTTGCCGCACCATAAGATCAAGTTGATGTCAATGACGTACCCCATGGTTTCTAGTAGAGCAAACTTTCGTCTAATCCACATATGATGCTTGGGGTCTTGCGGCAAGAATAACGCAGAGAGGGCGATGCATGCCTGGATCAGGATAAGACTACCCTTGGGCTTTGCTGGCCAATTCTCAACAGCCTCGAAAATCTGACAGATGGCGTATGCGTGATCCTTCAGCTCGGCATAAAGTGCCTCCCGCTGCGTCGTTGGCGATTGGCATTTATGCATCATCGTTGTGGAGTTCCACTCGCTAGTCAAAAGCGTTGTCGAGAACACCGGATAATCGTAAAGAACTCCTGGGACGAATGGGTTTACAATGTCGTCCTCGTTCAGGGCCCGCGCATGGCTCAAGTCGGTGACAAGCTTGGCAGGGTCGGTAAGCGCGTGGTCCCAACCGTCTTTCCAGTCGTGAAGAGCTTTGAGTATCCGCTCGTGCTCCGTCGCGAAGTCTTCTGGGGGCATCTGGCCTCTGCTCCCCCTCGCAAACAACGTCGACATCTCTCTCGAGATGACTCTTAGACGGCCAGACTCAGCCTCCATCTTCCAGTGTAGGTTGTCTTCTTCGATAGTAGCCTGTTTGTCGCAAAATTCGACAAATATCGTGAACCATTCCTTGGGCAGCATCGTCGGGAAGCCGCCCATTATGGCAATGAAAAGATCGAAGCGCCCGTACCAAGAAATGACCATCCTACCGAGGGGGTTTTGACTGGCTGTTTCCGGTGTGAACAGGTGTGTCAACATCTCGTAAGCGGCCTTCTGGTGTCCCATCAGATTGATCCAGTCTCCTAAGTATTCCTGTTCCCCTGTGTTAGCCCAAATTGGACATTCCACGACGTCGCGAAATCCCCACCTCGATTGTAGCCAACTGAAGTACGGTCAAAAGCGTGGAGATGCTGTGCTTCTCTTTCCTCTTAAGGGAATTCAGTAGCAAAATGACACTCTTGTTGTAGTACTTCAAGAAGTCCTCCATCTTTCCATTGGGGTCCTGGAGGGTGCGCTGGTATGCGGCAAAACCCACGACGGCATACAGAAGAGCCTCGTTTTGCAGGGCAAAGTTAGGCAGCATCACACGGAACACCTCATAGGCATCCGTAAGCATGCAATAATGATAGTGCGTAACGTTTTCGCAGAAGTAATCGAGGTGTTGCCGAAGGTCGGGCGGTAAATGAGACCAATCGGCATGTCCACTCAAAGATAGCACCGTGAGGTCCGGCATCATGTACGCCGTCGTTGCTTGGCTGCTCGATGTGCCTATTGATGCAGAAGGTGACGCGCTCTTGGCTCCCTCGTAGGACGGTGTTTCGGAGCTTTGTCGAGTCCCTCCTGCGCGCTGGAGATTGAAGGAAGATGCCGTGCTGCTTCGGGTCGGTCCGGCAAATTGTCTCTGGTAAGACTCTTCGTCTCCTTCGTCTTCATCTAGAATTGTGTCCAACCCAGCGGGTTCCGTATCTTCCTCTCCATCCTCTGCATCGTTAGAGGAATCTGGACTGGCCTGCTGAGTTGTGGACGTCTCCTTGTGCGTCGCTGCGGTTTGGCTTGTGGAGCCTTTTGGTACTGGAGGTTCGGGGTAGATACACTCGCGACTACCCTTTCGGCATCCTGTGGTATTGTTAAGTCTTCTCATGCATCCAAGCGTCGATGGGCTCACATACTGTCGCAAACCGGCCGGGTTTCATCACACTGGTTGGGCAGTTAGATCCACAAGGTGATGTTGGCAGGACTGGTAAACCAACCTTGACCCTCCTACTTCTGCACATGTAGCAACCGGACCGTGTGCGGCGATGCTTGACGTGATCCAGCCCAGGGGCGGACTTTCTTCGGTTGCGCGAGGACTTCGGGGCGCTGAACCCAACCGGGTCGGGGAAGCCAGTAAAATATCCTATGTTGGAATAGGGCCCTGGCATTGCGCCACCCATCATGGCAACTTGGCTGCCAGAGAATTGGGGCGGATGTGCCTCCTGAGGACTCATGCCTTGAGCTCCTGTCACCCCCGATATGGAGGTGAGAAAGTGGTGGTAGTAGTCCCCCATGGTTGTGGATGTGGTAGATGGTGATTGGTTTTGTGTTTTCCAGCGGAAGACAAGGGCACTGCGAGGCGGGAGTGGACCGTGTGACAGCGTTTACTGCAGATCTGGCATGGGCTGCCGACGCAAGCGCGGATAATGGAGCAGTATCCCAGGGGATCGATGTGAAGAGAAGTGAGGGATGGGAGTACCCGGCTCTTTGCGGTTGGACCTGGGCAGTGTAATCGGGCCCGTCTCTCAGATAGCGTCAGGGAATCGAGTCGAGGAGTTGAAAATGCCCAGGTGCGTGAGAATATGAGCCGTCGAAATAGCACGGTGTAGACGGTCCAACGGGCAAATTGAATGAGAGGTTTCCTATGAAGAGCTGTTGGTCCCTGAACCAGGGCATGGGCACTGTTCTGTCGAGGTTGTGGCAACGAATTGGCAGGAGCTTACTGTTTGGAGAAGGTCGATTGGAGGGAAATCAGCCGTTAACTGAGTGCGCTCTGGAACGCCTTTGTGTGAGAGCTGCGGGAGAGATGCCGGGACGGAAGGCGATTCTAGCGCAAACAACAGACTGAACTGCGCCACGGAGGAGAATATCCGGGTTCTCAAGAGCCAGAGCGACCTCTTGTCGACACTTCGTACTAGAGCACGTCCCGTCGTGGTTGGTGATGCCGTGGTGGGGCCCTGGACGGCCACAATTCAACTACGCTTGCTAGAGGAGGCGCATATGGCAGCTCTTGCTGCTGCGATCAGCTCTCGGGGGTTAATGTTATAGCTGGGGCTCCTTTAGCTGCTACGCCAGGAGGGGAAGTCGAGACCTAGAGGGAGACTGCGAAATGGTGGTGTCTAGCCTTCGTGCCCAAAGACAATCCCGGTAAAATTCGAAAGCCCTGAGCGAGGGCTGGAGCAGAGAAGTAGCTGTGGTTGGCTAGAGTCCACCTGGAGCCAAGGAGCGTAGTCGGTAGTAACCGGCTTCGAAATGGTTCCCAATCTGAGCCTGGTATGAATCCTGCCGTGCCGTGAGGGGACAACGAGAACAAAAAGAATGGAAAGGACGGGTGAGCGGCCCTTGATATGCCGTGGTCCCACTAAGTTGGGTCCGACAAGGGGCGCGAGATCGAGAGACAGGGTCGAGGATGAGGAGTTTATGCCAGATGAGCAAGGACAAATCCTAAGATTTAGAGCCGGTAGAAACCAAAAGTGAGACGAAACTCCTCGAACATGTGGGTAGGTCGGTCGTGGTCCGGCAAGACACTGCGTGGAATGTGAATCGGGGGCTAGGTGTTATCGTGTTGCTGGTGAGGTAGAGAGGGAAGCCGAGTTGAGCGTAGTGTTTGAACGGGTAGATAGTCGTCAACTTTCCTAGGACCGCGGAGGATCCCAGAGGTGTGATGTACCGCCGGGAGATGGACGGTTCCCAGCAATATTGATCAGGGAATTGGCCAGGATGGAGAGCTGTCGTCCTGAAAAAGTGATGGAAGAGGTCGGCGCGGGATCAAGGGGGTTTTGGCGCCGTTGCCCTTGGGAGCTCTGGACCCTGGTGGTTCCCTGGCCTCGGGAGGAGCGGTTTGAAAAGACGACCCAAGGTCGATTAAGGTTCCGGGATGGCGCGTGAGTACTGGGGCGGCTGAGGCGCGGCAGGCACTGGGAAGAGACCGATCCAAGGCGTGATATGGAGTTACCACCCGTGCCGACTGATGGATGTGGCGACGGCTGGCTGCTCTAGGCCTGAGCTGGGCGGCTTGGATATTCGGCCTGTTCCTCTTCTGGTTTGACCGTCTGCTCAAACACTTAGCATCGAGAGTGGTACGGGTCGTCTTGTCTCGCCGGCGACGAGGGTGAACGGCTTCGACTCACCCACAAGGTCGAAGCCACGGACGGATTCTCGCCTAGAGGTGCGGGCGTGCGTGTGAGCGGACTCTGGAGCAGAACGGAGCTGGACGTCAAAATCTGAAAGAAGAGGCACAGATAAGCCCTGGCAAATAATGAGACAAGGGTCTTCCGCCCAAGGTGATGTAACGAACCAAAGCAAGCGCCCAGGCCGGTGGGGTGGAAGCTGGAGTCCTGGGCTTGCTGGGGTCGGGGTTGGCAAAATAGGACGCTCGACTTCGCGGCCCTGTCAGTAGCTGCTTGCTGGGAGTTTGATCAACGCTGGGCTAGCTCCAAGTGATGTGGAGGTTCCTGCCGCTGCTGCTGTTGATCTGATGTCCACAGTCCCGTACCTGATCTCGGCTTGCGCGACTTGAGCCGTGACAGCTAATACCTAGGCGCCAGTTCGCCCTGGCATGGATGGAGGGAGGGCGCCGTTCTCACTAGCTGGTTAGCACTAGTACTCAACTCACGCATACATGGCCGTGGCTGTGGCTGCCAGGCCCGTTCTTCGAAACCCACGTTCCCCAAGTCCGTCCGCACGAATTTACACGAGCGCCAAATGGCATCAGCAGCCGTTCGAGTAGCCTTGGTATCCGTCGGCGCGTTCTTCCATGCGACTCTAGCGTGAGTTCTCCCCAGGCCCGGATAGCCAGTCGCAACTCCTTGGGCCTATGAGCTTGTCTGCAGAGGTCACTCTTAAACAATGCAGAACCGGGCCTGTCTAAGACGGCGGAGATTGTTGCTTGTAGGCACCTGTAAGTAGCTCCGGCGTCCTTCATCCACGGCGCGTGGAATGATCGTTTTCGGCACGAGCCAGCGAGAACAATGGTAAGAAGAGCGTCGACGACGTGAACGAGAAGGTTGCCTGAGAAGCCCGCTCGCTCCGATTCTCAGTGGCGTGCTCGTCCTCGCGGCGGTAAAACGAGCCTCGAGCAAGGAAGCAATCAGATACTGTGTAGCAAACCACGCAGAGAACCCACGAAAAAAAAAAAACCCCAGCCAGGCACTCGCAGAGGCTTCCTGCGTACCCAGGTTGTCGGGGCATGGAGCCACCGATATGGAAAAGGGAAGGCTAACACCCCTCACCTACCTACCCTACCCACACACCATCGAGACCCTCCTCGGCACCCACACCCATTGTCGTCTTGTATGGCCTCGCAGAGCTGGCCTGGCGCTGGGGGTGTGGTTGGAACGGGAGCACAGACGCGGCCGGGAGGTGTGGCTCAGCGGGACAAAGAGGGGGGCACGGGGGGAAAGCCAGCAACAGAACAACAGCATAGTCTAGCTTTCTTGGCTCTGGTAACCTGATGCCGCTAGCGTCCATGCTTAAAGGCGGCGGTCCTTGGGATGGGACGAGAAATGAGGTGAAAGCTGAAGCTGCTGCCGCCGCCGCCAGGACTCGGTGACATGTCGCGGGCGGGTGGAGAAGTTTGAACGGGAGTCGGCGGGATCGATGAAGGAAGCGTTGACAGCAGCTGGGGAGCGGTGCGGCGTCTCACTGCGAAAGGTACGGATGCGTAGCGCAGGCAGTACGTGCTCTGCCAGGTACCCTGAGACTTGAGGTTGCACTCAACGCCGAGGTAAGGTCTCGATGTCTCTCTGCGGAGATACGGCAAGGGCAGGTTGTGTAAGTTTCTCCGCCGTGTTGGTTCTCGGTGCCTAGGTACAATTTGTCCAAGTCAAGTCCGACAGCTTGGTAGGTGGTATACCGTATTCCACTGCGCACTATTAGCTCTCGCACCGGCCCTCCTTCGCACGGCAGCGTTTGTTGACACGGATGGTTACCCAAGACAACGACGAACGTCTTAGTGCTCTCTGCATGTCAGACCAAACAGGCGTTCAGGCAGACTGCACTGCGGTATAGCGTTTGGGCCGTAGTCTCTAGTAGATGGTAAGGACAGCAGCACCGGCAACCAAAAAAGGTGGTGTGCGCAATGGTCGACGATCCAGGCTGGCATTCGTCCCACGGCAACTGGGGGGGCAGGGGAGGCCTGGCCAGCGGGTTCGGACCAATTGATGTCCCATGGTGGATAGGCAGCGGGCACCGATCAACAGCCCCAACATCCAAGCACAGCAACATCGTCCCATGGGTACGGTGCGGCGTGTATTATCCGTATTCCGTGGTGTAGCATCCATATTCAACATCTGCGTCTTCGTCGTCCGTGGGTTGGCCCGCTCCGGGTGCTCGAGCAATACGGAGTAATAATACGAGCCATCGCTGTTGAATGAGAATCCGTAAATTGCGCGCGTCTGATGACACGTGTGTGGGCAGCGATCGAGGCTCCATAGTATGACGGGCGGTGTTTTTCAGCAAAAGACCTCTCCGCAACTCAAAAACAAGCCGAGCATCCGTTCTGCAGTGGCCATGCCTGGACCCGTCCACCGGCGTCTATGCCGGGATCAGCACGGGAGGTTGGCTGGTCCTCCTGTTAATAAATGTCGACCAGAGGTGCCAGGACGTGACAGGGATGTGATCCAAAAAGGGAATCGGGCCTGCATGAGAGGGCCTGCAGCCAATGCTGCTCTGCGCGGCAGAAGGTCGACAGAATGATAATAGATGGGACGAAAAAAAACCAACGGCCACGATTACGTAGTGTCGTAGGTGGCTGATTGGCATCATCCACCATTCATAACAGAATTTCGTGTCTTGGAGAGGCTGTATGTAGTGTACATAGTAGTGTACACGTCGTCCGGATATCCATGCAGGACGAGCCAAAAAGCGTATTATGTAACCGTCGCTTCGATATATCCATAGGTAGTATGTACATAGATGTAAATACCTACTCTACGTACCCGTAGGCACTGCAGGCAAGGCATGTGCACTACTGTTAGATGCTTGCTCATGGCCTCATGCTGATGATCGAGTTCTGTCTCGAAACAGCAGGAGTCACTGTAGCGTACGGGCCGGCTCCACTTTCCAAGGGGCACGTCCCCACGGTGCCACGGGGCCGTCGGCCTCGGGGCCCATTGCGATGCAGCAGACGGCGGCACCTTCCTTCCCCTCTAGCAGCTATTGGGAAGGCGCTTGTCAAAAGTCACCTCATGACAAGGTACCGCGCCTGGGATCCTCGAGGGCGAGATACTTTACTCCAGGCACGACGGGTTGAGGCCCACAAAGACAGCACTCCACGAGATACTATGTACGTATCAGGTATCTCAGTACCTACCTTGGGCGTCTTGTTGTAACGGCGTGAGTACACAGGTATCTAGGTTCGTACGAGATGAAGCAAGATCCGGCGCTGCAGGGCGACTTTGCGTTTCTTCCCCTTGGAACTGGAGTCGTGCTCCGAGTCTGTAGGGACCAATTGGCGCGAGGGTGCATCCGATTCCGGCCGGGTGTCACGTCTCCAGTCTCCAGACGGGCCCGGACACCATTACCTATAACAATCAAGTACACTAGTAGCGGAATAAACTCTTGCTACCGTGGGCTGCAGAAAATTCAGATGCTGGGTTGGCCCTGCTCCCTGGCAGCACAACAGCTCCTGCTCCGCATTTCACCTGCCCTGTGCAAACACTGGGCGAGAGGCGCCGAGGCAGACAAGGATCCAGTGCTGGGACCTGCTACGTTGGAGATGCTTTGCGATCCTGAGGTAAGATACGAGTATCGGGGAACTTGCTTGCTGTCCATGCCCACCATTTCTCCTTCCAATGGAAAAGAGCCCCAGTGAATCCAGCGGCCAGTAGCAGCCGCTCGTTCCTCCCCTGTCCCCCTCATCACCCCTCGGGCTTTGCTCCTCGGCGTGGCCCGGGATATGCTGCTTTGCGGTCTGCGGTTGTGCGGGACCAATTTAACCTCCAATGACCCGATCCAATGGTTTCCAGCGGCCCAGACCGATCGGCCCTTGATCTTTTGGTTGTGGTTGTGGTTGTGGTTGTGATTTTTACAATGCCCCTCTTCTTACAGTATCCCGCCCAAGGTGCACCTGTCTGCGTGCTGCATAGGACCTAATAGGGCACCTTCTGTAGGCATTCTTCTTGCCGTACTATGGCATGGGCCTGCACCATGGTATATCTACCTAGGTAGGTAAGGCAAATATGCGAGCTTGCCAGCAATGTTTGCATACATCTACTAAGACATAGGTACCAAGGACATCTTCCCTAGATAGGTACTTACCTTGGAGGCAACCAATCGTGCCTGCCCTGCAACCGTGTTCTGCGTTCTGCTGCAGTATACTGTTTGGCACCTAAGTATCACTGCGTACCAGGTTGCGTGGTCGTTGTGTATGGATGCATAGTACTACTACCTAGGCAAGTAGGTAGTCGCCCTAGGTCGCATCCATCCGCCCTGGCAGCTGTCCTGCTGCATACATAGTACCTCATTACATAAGTAGTACATACTAAGCTTCCAGGAGGTTAGAGTTGCTGCACTTCACACACTCAGCTGCTGCAAATGCTATGCAATGCCATGCAATGTAGCACCCATCACTGTTGCACTCGAGCCACATGATTTTCTTATTTCTCTCATTCTGCTCTCTCTACGGAGTACGGATATGAGCCTTCACTTGCCATGGATTTGGAATCTCATGCGCGCCACAGGGACTGGAAATGAAAGAAGAAAAAATACAAGAGGGATGGGAAAAAAGCCAACATCGCTCGGCGTCATGTCATACCTGACCGGATCTCTTGCCTCAGTCTGATCACTTATTGCCACTACCCCGCCCTTGCAGCACTAGGACACCAGCCTTATTTCACGGCCACGAACAACTGGCCGACTGCTCGTTTTCGCGGAGACTTGCAATTGGTACCGTGCCTGCCTCGGGGGCTGAGCTGAGCTTTAGACTTTGATGGCCCTACACTTACCGCAACGACTGTGCGTCAACTGCTATCCGATTATCCAGATGGACATGCCATGGATTGCAACGTCTCGTCTGCCTCCACCCCTGGCTCTGCACGCCTTCACCAGCGGCCCGGCTTCTAGAACGGAAATCTCGTCGACTTTTCTTTTGTCTGGTAGTGACAAGGGCTCGATGCACCCAGTCAGTTGGGGCGCACACACAACATCCCGCGGCCCGCCCCCTCCTGGTGCGCGCGTCCGGATACCTTCATCACCTTCACCACACTACATCGCGCGATCCCCATGCGTACAATGATTTGGACATGCTTGCCCGCCGGGCGGCCCTCAGCCACGAGAGACGAGTCACGTCTCTGCTATCTTCGGCCGCGTTGGAACCGCAAGGCCGTACCATCCATGGCGCCTGCTTCAATATTGACATCGGCACCCTATAGCAGCAACATCAGGATCCGGCCCACCAATGCGAGTCGTTCCAGTCATCGGCCAAAAAAAGGTACAGCATATGGATGGGCTTGTCCGCAAACTCGACTAAATTAACTCGAATTCCTGCCTGCTCTGCAAAGCCGCCACCGTCTCAAGCTTCTCCGACTGGCACCTGACGGCGGCCTACCTGAACCCCTTCACCACCTCAAGATTAGGTACGGACACTATGAGCCCTTTCAACGCTGCGAACCGTTCTATATGCGCCTCCAAACCAGAACGCGCTTTGCAAGTGTCATGGACCGCCTTTTGCCAGCGCAGGGTTGCAGATTTCCATGGCAAGGCACGCTCCGAGACAAGGGGCTAGGTGGCAGGCTTGAGCCCTGAAGCCTTTCGCAACTCTTCCTTCATTGCTTTTCCCAACCCCACCATGGAGGCGGTCATGGCTCCTTGTCTTGTCAGGATCATGGGTTTTGCGTCTGGACTGCAGATTTATCCACCGCTGGCCTGCCGTCTCCCGCCTGGTGCTTACCTAGTACTACCGCCATACCCGGAATGCATTTTGAGGGAAAAGTCCCAGAGTAAATCCGTCCCAACGGATTCGTACCAAATTAATGGCAACATCCGAGACCACTCAGCATGCGCCCCGGAAATCAAGGAGTCGCATCCTCAACCGGTGTCCGGCTGGACCTGCAGCAGACTGGTTTCTTCCCGGCGGATCAACATTCGATGAGCAAGCAGTACGGGTCGTCGGGTCCTACGGGATGCGTCCATCCGTGAAAAGGGGGATTCGCTCTGCAGAAGATCCGGCCAACATTATTTGATAGAAGTTGCAGAAGTCTCGAACACGGTTGCGGCCCCTAATGACCTCTTCGCCGCGCGATTCACGATTCAGACGCACTACCGCCCCCCAGAAATGTCTTACGAAGGGGCAGGAGCATCCACCTCACGGAGAGGATAGTCTCGTCAATTAAGACCGAATATTTGACCACCACCTTTCCAGCTGGCAACGGCCGAGGAGTCCGAGACCCCACGGCCCGAGGTCAAAGTCACCAGACCCCCAGAACAGCCACCGCGCCTGGCTGGCGGCAAAGGGCGGTTGAAGTACCTAATTCGATGCGTTGATGCGCTGAGAGGAACGACTTGCTTGTCCAGGACTAATGCCTATCGGACGAACTGCCCTTGAAGGGCTGGTGGCACCAAAAACCGGTCCAGCTTGACAGCAGGGCGGGATCAATTTGCATATCACAAACAATAATATGCCCTGCTATAGCTGTCTAACTTCGGTCGCGGATACAACCAGGTACCGCGTGGCTACCTATTTCGACCTGGCTCGTAACGCGGCAAACCCAGAGGCGAAATGCCGTACACCGCGGCACGTTATCAACAGGTTGCCAAACTCGAAACCCCCTGGAAGAGTGCGTGCTGGCGAAACGGTCCCTGGAGACTCATCAGCTCACTTTGCAAAACCTTAGGTGCCACCGCGGGTGTTCTGCAGCTATGCAGTCAAATTGTGCGATTTCCATCCGACGTCTACTCGAGGGTGGCGCTTGGCCGTTCGAGATTCGAAATTCCTTGGACTCTTTGTTGGATGGGCACTGAGGCCGGGTTGCATGGCTACTTGCTAATTTATCCCACCTTGAAGCGCAACCATTCTGTCACATCTCAAAGAGATACACCGTTTGAATAACCAGAGTACGCCTCAGGTTTGATTTGTATGCAGCCACTCGGCAAACTGGGGCGAGAGTGCCTAGTACTTGGCGCTTTTCCAGCGTCTGGCCTGCCCGGGTTCAGTAGATGCCCCAAGACGGGGAACAGTTACTCTCAGGTCTGTCCCAGCCTTTCCTACTTATCTTTCCGCAGTGCGGCGCCATAGATCAGCGGTGGAAGGTCCCTTGACTGGTGCTGGTTGAAGTTGTATACAGACCAGGCAAGTTGGCAAGTCGTTACGCCTTGACATCCACAAACTCGACGATCCATCGCGACGTCCTCTACGCAAGGCATCGACACATTCCGCCTGAAGCCAATATTACTCTGCTCGGCTCTGTCTGGTCTCCATTACGTCTGAATAGCTTCAAGGCCCCACAACCTGCTCTGTACACACACACACAAACCCCGCCCCCCGCAAAAAAGAAGCAGAGAAGGATTTCATATTGCGCCCGCCAAAAGGGAGACGCTACTCTCGGGGAGATGTAGTATCTGACTTGTCACTCCCACCATGAGCATCGGGCCATAGGCAACCAATGTGCCCGGTTTACCTTGGTTTTCTCATTGAGAGCGAACATCACCACGTCCTAGAGCTACGGCCACCGGGCACTCTTCCCAGGACCTCGTCGGCTTATGCGAATTCAGGGACCTCAGATATTGGATCTGAAGCGTGCAAGTAGCAGCAGAGCCTTCATTGTCTTCTTGAATCTTCACTCCCTTGGCCTATGGCGGAGGAGGTTCTGAGAGAAGAAGTGTTGGACTGACCACTGCATCGTTTCACGGTATAACCTACAGTTCGTTTCCGGCACCAGAGGAATTCAAGTGTCTCCTCTGCTAAAGCCAATTTTACTCCTACCGAAGCCGTTCTCCGAATACCAGTGGGGTATTCCCTCCTGCGACTTCCTCCAAGGTTTGTCGATTCACCACCAGGGCAGAATAGTGTACTGTGCCGGTGTATCGGAACTGGTGCCCCTTGTTGCCAATAGAACCACCATTGAAGGCGGTGGCACAGAACGGCTGATGGACAGCAGTTTCTTCTATACCGTGGATACTATTACCGTGCCACAATTCCGAACTTGCATTTGCCGAGCTTTCTCGATTGAGGACGAATGATTCGAACCGGCCCGATCAGGCCATTGGCGTTTCTTGCCTCCGGGATCAACATCAAGCTGGCACTATCGGGAAGGAAGAGGACGATATACCATCATGGGCAGGCTCGTGATTATGACAATAGCATGAAGATGGTTCCCGGGGCGGGTAGATCCAGTGGATCAAGGATGCTGCAGTCTCGAAGGTGGTGCGTATGTTCTCAGAAAGGTGGTCTTCAAATTTCCCGATCCGTCGAGCGCATGCGACCCTGTGTGCGAATATCCAATCGCAACGGACGTCGAAGACATCATGCTGGCTTTCTTACGTCGCAGCGTGACCTATTCAGGCTGGATTGTCGGAAAATAAGCGGGTGAGCCCCTTTCAGCGAGGGGGAACAGACTGCGTTCGCAAGCCCAGTGCGACGTCGCGATCAGACTGCAGGGGGTGTTGTTGTTGTTCGTGATGGCCAGCTCCCCATCTCTCTCGGCGTTACGATGTGCGGAGGACAGAACGGGTGCAGAGGCATTGCCGCTGTAACCGCGCCATGTGTATAGGTACATGAACGACAGGTTGCAGTCACTTTCTACTATGTCGGCTACGACAAAAAACGATCCGGCGAGGCAGCTCACTTTGTTGGCATTTCGAGCCTCAGTGGCGAACACGGGGACCGTTGGGTGCGTCTCGTCTATTCGAGGCTTGAGCTGTTGGGATCTGGGGTGCGTTGCGTTGCGTTGCGTGGGGTGCTAAAGCTGTCCAGGGCAAAGTACCCTCACATCCTGGTTCGGCACTGGATCAACATGCGTGACGATGCGTGAGCGTCCAGACCGAGTGTTGATTAGGTTAGCCGTTCGCCGCTGACGACTGTTGGCGACCGCTGGCGATATCACGGCACATATCATACATTAATCGGCAGGTTCGTCCGCGGACGTAAAGGACCGGCAGTAAGGAGACGATGGTGGATGGTAGGCAGTGTCGTCATCGGTCCTTCGACGAGTGGTGGTTGACGTTGATGTTTCAAGCGTTCTATCCGTACTGCATTAGAAAACTTCCCACCAAGGATAGAAGCCCCCAAGATGAACAGATAAACGGTAATGGCAATCCTGCGTTTCATTTCCCAGATTCAGATTGCAGGCAGATGGGTTAACCTATCAACCAGTACTGTGAGAATCCAGCTAGTAGATGATTAGTAGCTTACTGTAAAAAGCTTCACTACACCAGACAGCGCGGAAAGTCAGTTGTTATCACGATAGTTGATTGACCGCCTACTTAACAGCATAATGCCACCTACTAGCATCAAGTCCACAATTCTACCCAACTTCCCCTGCCCGGCCCATGTAGTACACTAGAAGGTGCCGCCGCTGCGAAACGGGGAAAAGAGGATCGCCCCCCCATTTCATCACTGGTTTCGGGTAGATGACCGCTGGCTCGAGGAGTTGCTCTGCCAGTCGACCACCCACAACCACGGTTCAGCAAATTAGTGGCGGGAATTGGGACCGACATTCCTCAACCAGGTTTTGTTTCAAGCCCGGAACACGGGCCAATTCAGAATGCAAGGTACGCTGGAGTTTGTAAAAGACAGAATGACTAAGGAAATCTCAATTGAGTTCGATCACATGACTTGTTCACGTGACTAGCCCCCCCTCGAAAAAGCGCTGGGGCCATGGCGTGCCTCCCTTTCCGGGAAAGGCTGTTGGACCCTGAAAGGGATGGCGAGGTCAAGGTTTCAGCCTTGCTAGCAGCAGAGACGTGGTCGTTCGAGAGTTGGGGTGGATGGGATGCTTCGTTCGTACTGTGGTTTCTGAGGACCGAATTCACCATCAACAGAATTGAACAGATTGCTTGTGTGTTTGGGTCGGTGGTGAATGCGACGAAGGCCTGTTCATCCGCCTCTCAAGACCAATATATACACATTCTCTGTGAGGTATTTGCAAGAGAGCACCATCAAGCAGGAAACGTCGCAAAAAACGATCCATCAAAGAAGAAGAAGAAAAAACACCTATATAATCTACGGCTGGCTGCCTCGACAGACATAACTAATCATAATGGAAGCAGCGGCATCCAACATCACGGCCAGCGCCTTGGACCACTCCTCTGGCCTCAGCTTCGGGTTCTATTTCCTCCCCTTCGCCACGGTTGTCTGCTTCCTGATCCCGGTTCTTTACATCTTCCCCCCGATCCCGGCGACGACCAGCGACGCCCTCGGTGCCACGCACTCCAAGATCGGCGTCACGCCGTCTAAGAGTAATCTCCGGGACCAGTTCTCCGCCGCGCACCAGGAACCCAGACCCTCCGGCGCCGCCGCCCGGCTGCAGGCTTTGTGCGTGTACCCCATCAAGTCATGCCGCGGCATCGAGGTCGCCAGGAGCAAGCTCCTCCCCACGGGCCTCGAGTTTGACCGCCTGTACACCTTCGCCCAGCTCAAGACCACCTTCCCCGTGGCCCTCGACGCCTCGGAGGAGGATAAGGACAGGCACAGCTGGGAGTTCGTCACCCAGCGGCAGTTCCCGCTGCTCGCCACCGTCAAGGTCGACGTCTTCGTGCCCGACGCGACCAAGAGCACCGCCTTCATGGAGCGCAGCGGCGACGCGTGGATCGTCTTCCGGTTCCCCTGGCAGGACCGCGGCTTCGCCGGCGCGATGCAGTGGGTGGCCGCCAAGATCCGCGACGGCTGGCGCGGCGTGCCGGAGAAGGAGGTCCTGCTCCCCGTCAAGTTCCCGACCGCCAAGGAGATTGAGGAGCGTGGGTACGCGTACGAGGACGTGAGGATCTGGAACGAGGTGGTGACCGCGCTCAACATGGAGAGGGAGATCCCCAACGAGCTGAGGCTGTACCTGGGCGTCAGCAACAAGCTGGCCCTTTTCCGCTCCGACCCGTCCAAGCTGAGAGAGGTCTACCGGTGCGCACCCGGGAAGGAGGAGGCCGGGCACCAGCCCGTCGTCGGATTCCAGGACGCGGTAAGTTGTCGAGTTTTGCGGGCGAGTTGGCTGCCCGGGGAGGAAGAGCGCGCCTGCTGACCGAGACTCAGTATCCCCTGCACATGATGAACCTCACCAGCCTCCAGGAGTTCGACTCGAAGGTGCCCAAGGATGAGAACCTTAGACAGCTCGACGTGGGGAGGTTCCGCTCCAACATCATTAGTGAGCCTTATCCTTTCGTCCTCTTGCAAAGAGCCGTACTGATCAAGGGGGTGATGCAATGCAGTCGCTGGCGCCCCGCCCTACGACGAGGAGTCTTGGAAACACGTCACTTTCACCCAGGGGACCTCAAAGACGACCACGCCGGCAAAGTTCCAGGTTTCTTGCCGTACGGTTCGGTAAGTGCCCAGCAACGAGTCGCCACCGAACGAAGAAAGCTGACAGACTTCAAGCTGCAAGCTGCCCAACGTCGACCCGGATACTGGGGTCCGCCATGGCGTCGAGCCAGACCGGTCCCTTCGCAAGCTCCGCAACGTCGACGAGGGTGCGCCACGCTTGGGATGCTTGGGCATGCAGATGTGCCCCATCTTCGAGGGTACCGACCGCGTCGAGTACATGCAGGCCTGGCTCGAGGTCGGCATGGCCGTCGAGGTCGAGGACCGCGGGAAGCACGTGTACATCAAGCAGTGATGAAGCACTAACGCCCAATGAACGGACGGGATAGACATAGAGACATAGATAGGAAGGCAGACGCCATTGTCATAAGCCAAAGAATGTAGACGAGATTAAGATCTCTCAGAAAAGTCATCATTATCGCACTCGGGCCGTAATGGAATCTCCCTTTACTCCCTCCAAGCCCAGTTTGTTCATTACAACACAGATACCCTCCCCGAAAAAGAACAAAAGCAAACCACCAAAACTCATGTCCAGTTTCCGGCCAACCCCAACCCCGTATTGCGCGCTCCTGATAGCCAAGCAAAGCCCCAAAATACATATCAAATCATACAGAAAACAGCCATGACCGCTTTAGTGACAGGAACGTTTGATGGGGGGTTTTTGGGTATTCCGTTCATCGTCATCATCAAATCAATGTAATGTGCAAAATCCGACAACCGGGCGTCACGACACCGCCGAGACACACACACTCAACCGCCTGTTCACTTGAGATCGGCGGGCGTCAGCGCCTGAACCATACTGGTTCCTTCGCTGAAGCGGGTCCGGAAGATGCGGTTCGCATTCTGGAACATGCCGTCCTTGAGGGAGACGACGATGAACTGCGAGCCCTTGAACCGTGTCTTGATCAGACGACCAATGTTTTGCGTGTGAGATAGATCGAGCGCAGCGTCGACCTCGTCGAGAATGTACATTGGGGCCGGCTTGAAT
Source organism: Colletotrichum plurivorum (assembly GCA_014235945.1). Taxonomy (NCBI): domain Eukaryota; kingdom Fungi; phylum Ascomycota; class Sordariomycetes; order Glomerellales; family Glomerellaceae; genus Colletotrichum; species Colletotrichum plurivorum. Next base: position 625,719 of record WIGO01000001.1, on the reverse strand, counting down.
TGCAAGAGAGCCATGATGAGGGAGAGCGCGATGAGGGATCTGGTCGGTGTTAGTTCCCATTTGATTTCAGGATTATGCGTTTGGGGGGCGTCCTTACCGTTGTCCACCAGAAAGCTCAGTCAGACTCTGTTTCCACACCTTGCCGAGGGACACCTTGACCTCGAGACCATCACTGATAGACTTGCCTTCGGGAGGATCAAGTTTGGCGAAACTGCCTGGCAACAGCTCGTTGAAGATCTGGCCAAAGTCGCCGTTGACCTTCTCCCACGTCTCCTCCAGGGCCTTCTTCTTGTAGTCGTCGAGACTGATGATGGTCTCTTCGATCTTCCGCTTGTCGCGGATGACCGTCTTCATCATGTGTTTCAGTGACACCTCCTTCTTCTCAACGCTCTCAATCATGTTCATGACCTTGGGGTTGATTTTCTTCTTCATGCCTTGGAAGCGGTCGGTGAGGTTGCGTAGTGTCGCCTTGCATTCGGCGATGTTCTGGCCCTTGAAGTCGTAAGGCGTTCCTGACCGGCCGAAGTTGTCCTTCTCGTCGGCGATCCAGTCGTGCTCCTTCTCCATGTGCGCCACCTTCTGCACGGCCGACTCCTGCTCCTTGTGGAACTTGTCGACTTGGTGGCCGAGTTTCTGCATCTCGAGGCTTTCCTCGGCGATGCGGGCGTTCTTAGACCGTGTGGCCTCCTCGAGGGCGTGGAGCTCGTCGTCGAAGCCGTGAAGTTTGGCACGCTCGTCGTCAAGCTCGGCCTGAACACCGTCGAGGGTCTCTTGCAGGCTAGCCTGCTGCTTGACGAGGTCTTCGACGTCTTGCTGCTGAGCCTTGATAGCCACCTCGACTTCCTGCAGCTGTTCACGGGCCGCAGAGAGGTCGCCAGCAACCTGTTCCGAGTCGAGTTGGGCACCCTGCACTTCTTTTTGCAGGGCCTTGACCGATGCAGTGTTCTTTGTCACGCTAGCCCGTAGCTTGTCCAGAGACTTTTGGAGCTCGACAAGCTTCGCGTCCTTGTTGTTGTCGAAGTCCTTCATGTCCTTCTCGATGCGCTTGACATCGGCAGTGGCCTCGAAATGCCTCTTCTTGGCGTCCGCCGTATCGCTCTTGAGCTGAGCTATAGTCTCTTTCATGTTTTCGACCTCCTGAATGATGGAAGACGAAGAGTTGCCGCTAATTTGCTCCTCGGCGAGCGTGATCTCGTGACTCTTGAGGTCAAGCTCCTGCTTGATCTTTCGAGCGTTGTCAAGCTTGGACTTCTCGCTCGCGATCGTGAGCTGAAGGCGATGCAGGCAAGCCTCCGCCTCCTTCAACTGGCGGGTGATTTCATTTAGCTTCTGCAGAGTGACGAGCACGCCGCTAGAGTTAGGAGAGCTACCACCAGACAATGTTCCGGAGGGGTCGTATGCATCTCCTTCGAGAGTAATGCTCCTCATCCTCACGTTGGGATCGAACGTTACCCTCTTGGCAGTGTCCGCATCTGCGCAAATGAGAGTGTTGCCAAAGACATACTCCATTGCAGCAGAAACCTCGTCATCGTAGCCGACAAGAGACAGAGCCAAGTCTACTTTGCCTGGCGCGATGCGTTGTGCCGTCGCAATAGCTTGAGCAGAGGCCTTGAACGCTGCAATCTTGTTCAGGGGAATAATTGTGACACGCTTACGAAGCTTGCCTCCCTGGAGAAGTTGGGTGCCGGTGACTTCGGTATCGACGACAACGTTGTAGAGACGGCCGCCTGCGCAGATCTCGAGCGCCGTCCCGGCTTGCGTGTTCTGCTTGTCAAGCGTGAAGAGCTGGGCAACAAGACCCTTGACCTTGGATCGATCAAAGTTGGGAACGGGGTCGGCATAGTTGAAGTCGATGTTGGCAACCTTGCGCTTCAAGCCGTCTGCTTCTTGGCGAAGGCCGCGGATCTGCTGCTGGAGAGAGGATTGCTGCTTGTACATCTCCTCCTCCTGGCCTGGTTGGAAGCCCAATTTGCCCAGCTCCTTCTCAAGCTTCTGAGCCTGAGACTTGAGGCCCTCAAGATCTTTGAGAAGGCCGGCGTTCTGCTCCTTTGCCTTCTTGGCGCGCGGCTCTTCTTCTTTGATGCGCTTCTCAAGATGGGCAATCTTCATCTTGGCCTGCTCTTGCTCGGTGACGGCCGCGGTGGCACGATTCCTGGCGTCTTGGAGCTGGCCTTGGTAGCCGCTTTCTTGGCCATCCTTGGAGGCAACACCAGTTTGCAGCGTTTGCAACAACTCCTCCTTGGATTCGGCCTCTTGACTTTGCTTCTCTAGGTCGTCCTTGGCTGCGTCGAATCTGGCTTTGATCTCGTCGTACGCCTGAGTCTTGTTTTGCAGCGTGGCTTCCAGCTCAGACACCGTTTTTTCGACGGCGGTCTTCTTCTCTTTTTCTTCTGCCATGCTGGACTTCTTCAGGTCCATGACAGTAGCAAGTCTGACGATTTCGTTCGAGTGCTTCTTGACGGCGTCCTCAAGGGCCTGCGCCTTTCCTCCCTTCTTAAGCTCCTTATCGCGCTGAGCGCGAACTCGCTTGACGTCCTCCTCCAGATGGGAAATCTCGCTCTTTAACCGTGTCGCCGATTCCTCCAGGTCTTTTTGCCGTTGCTTCTTGCCCTCCAGATCTGCCGCAGACTGTTCGAGCTTCTCTTGACACCGCACGTAGTCGTGCGCGACAACTACCCTTGTCAGGCGTTCGAGATCATTTTGTGTTTGCTGGAAATCGAGGAACGCGCGCTTTTCTGTCCGCAACTTCTCGAGCTTCGGTTCGATCTCCTCGGTCAACAAACCGGTGATTTCCTGCAGCTTCATTTCCTTCTTGGCCATCGTCTTGAGGGCCTTATCCCTCCTGTCCTCGAACATTCTGGTTCCCGCAGCTTCCTCGATCATCGCGAGGATTTCAACAGGCTTCATATTGAGGACCTTGGTGATGCGACCCTGCATGATAAGGAAGTTTGGATTGTTGATGTTGAGTTGAACGGACTGGAACAGATTCTGTACTGTTTGCTGCTGCGCGCGGTGTCCGTTGATGAGGTACTTGGACGTGCCGCCAAGGACGATCTGTCGAGTCACACTGATGGTCGCATATTCCTCGAACCCGATGGGGGACTTCTTCTTGTCTCTGTTGTCGAAAACAATTGTGACGCTCGCTTTCGTAACACCGGCTTGACCGCGCTTGTAGATAAGATCCTGTTGTGAATCGCATCAGCATCGCGACAGCTACTCGGGAGGAGCCCTGCGCAGTTGCAGCCGTACCTGGAGATTTTGCGCTCGGACTGTGGTCATGTTCGTGATACCCAAAACGAAGCAGATGGCATCCAAGATATTGGACTTGCCAGAGCCGTTGAGGCCGGTGATGGAGTTGAAACTCTCGTCCCTGCGCTGTGTGAGCTTCCGAACCCCCGTAGCAGACCATTTGCAATGTTTGTTTACCATCCCGAAATGACCGTCCGCACGGCGTACGACTTGAAGCCCTGCAAAAAGTGAGCAGACGAAATCAAATTCAGGCGCAGTTTAGTCGCTTACGTCTATAATAACTTCTATGACCCTCATGCTGCTGTGGTTAGTCGCTGGCGGTGTTGTTGCTGAGGAGGACGTTTGTCGGTGTCGAGACTTTTTGTTTACTTTCACTCGGTCGCGTTTCCACTGCACCACCTCCCGGTGCAACAACCCCCTCGTCCGTCCCGCCAGAGCCCCGATAAGGCCCTTATCGCTTGCGGCAACCACGTCCTCGCCGCCAGCGCAACCGTCATTGCCCCGGGCTAGCGAGCCCCACGAAGTTCAGCCGCGCTAAGCCGCTTTCAGACTCGACCAAAACAATCGGTTCACAGCGCAATTGATGAAGGCCCATCAACACCACCACCACCGCACACACATCCATACGGCCACTGCTTCCCACTTTTGCTATCCTTTTTTACCCAGGCAGCTCCCTTACCACACCCGACTCCTTTTCCGACCTCGATGACCTGCCAGCATCTCTTCTCTTCTTCATAGCGACACATTTGCGCTCGTCGCGACTACCCCTCACAATGGCTGCTATGCGTGGAACGCGTGTGCCTCCTGGCTCCGCGCCATGGATTGCCGAAGAGAGGACAACGGCACTCAGCATTGTCTCTGCGGAGGCCGAGGAGTTTTCTTTCGCCGCGAGGAACGAACTCGACTGGCTCAACGAACACATGGCTGGGATCTTTAACGAGAACGAGATGCACGTACACCCTTGGTACAAGTCTTGCGCTCATTGCTAACACGCCTTACAGAAACGTTGCCGAGATTTTCAAGACTCCAGGAAAGCTTCGTGGTAAGACGCCACGAACGGCGCGTAAAGTTGACAATGGCGAGCCACGGGTGGTAAGTTTGCCTTCCGCAGGGCGCGTCAGCCGTGATTAACAACAGTGCCTAGCCGCTTTCAGATGTCTTTTCCGCAACTCCAAAGGGCGCACCGAGTGCCTTCACACAACAACTGGCTAGAGCCTCAACAACGAAGCTGACCATCGCGCAATCGACATCTTCTCCACTCACTAGCACAACTGCTTCGCCGCACAAAGCTCTCGTCTCTCCACGACCGGCAGTCTCGAAACAGCCTGTCGCCCTTGCCGATTCCGGGTACTATGGCAGTCAAGACATGGACAACGCGGATGATAACATGGACGTCGACTTGATTGAAGAGGAAACACAGATCGACGACTCGCGATCCAGTCCCCCGAAGACAGCCGGGAGAGCTGGCCATGTAGCCTTCGACGCCGACAATGATGAGGCCGCGATACCAACCCCTACGATGACGAGGGCCATGCGCTCACCCGAGGTTACTTTCCAGACTGCCAAGGAGGACCAGACCAAGCGGGTCATGAGAGATATAACTGAGAACTATCCGGTCTCAGCTTCTTCTGAATCACCAGCGGCTCGCAGCCCGGTCAAGGAGGCCCAGGTCAACTCGTCCCCTGTCGTGTCCCCCAAGGCCGGGCCCATCGATGGCGTGCCACTGGCCAGCACATCCCCCGTCAAGCGTTCTCCAGCCAAACAGGCTTCGCCATCACCGTCATTAGAAGCTGCCCGGTCCCCCTCTGCCGAGCATAGCCCCGCCACTGAATCACAGGAAAACGTGGATGTCCATCTTGACGAAGATACTCGATCCCAGTCCGACGATTCAAGCCCTATTCGGCCTGTGAGGAAGAGCAGTCTTAACTTCGCTTCCCTCCCTGCCAGAGAGCCTATGAAGAACAAGAGTCTCGGACCTCGCGTCTCCAGAACCAGCCACCTAGACAACCATCGTACCAGCTACTATGGCAGACATACTGGGGGCAAGAGTCTGGGCAACGTTGAGGTTCTTGGAGGTTCAGATGACGAGGAGGACAATGACGAGATGGATATTGACAGCGTGGAGGAAAAGACGAAAGAAAGCGACAGCTATGCGTCTACTCACAACAAGGCCTATACCCAACGCCTGCAAGACCAAATCAGCATGCTCGGCAAATCTCAGCCCAACGCCAGCCGCCCTTCGAAGTCGATTCCGAGCTCCGCGGTCGCCCAACAGCTCGCGCAGGTTGCTGCTCCTCAGCCGGTCGTGGAGAGTAAGCTCGCATCACCGAAGAAGCCCACGGCGCCTCCGACGCCGGGGGCCTTCCCCCAAGAAGACGAAGATGAGGATGATGATTGGATTGCGCCTCCTGTTCCTGCGAAGGACGGTCTCATGGCCACCCCGCGGCCGCAGTTGCCTAAGAGTCACACTGCGGACGTCATGGAAGGTATCGACGGGGCCGATACCGTTAGCGGGCCTGACTTTGCGTTGCCTAAACAGCGGCAGCCACTCGGTCGTCCAGGCTCACCGAGGCGAGCGCCTGTCATCCCTGAGCGTACGACGAGCACGCATGGTCACGGAAAGTCGGCCTCGGTATCCGCCTTGCCTGATCTCTCGAAAGACGACATGGCTGAAGATCTATCTGATGCCAAAAAGCACATTTCTGTCTCTAATCCGTTGGCCACAGTGCCGGAGGATGGACGGCCTCAATCGCCGAAATCGCCGTCAAGGAGCTTCCGGGATAGCCCGTTAAAGCAAGTCAAGAACAAGCTGTCTTCCATTTTGAAGACATCCAAGGGTCTTCTTGCCAGCAGTGCGGCTATCAGCGCAGAGGGCAAATCTTCAATAATGTCGCCCTCTACGACACGCTTTGCCTTTCACGCCCATCCATCTACGGAATCCATTGCGCCACAGTCGGTTGCCGCTGAGCCTCTGTACCCTGACCTGTCCAAACGGATGGCCTTCGACAACCAGTCAATCGCTACCAGCGGAAGCCCCGAGCGTCCCGTCGCTCGCAGAACGCGAGCCTCAGTCGAAAAGGAAAAGGAGGACAAGCGCAAGGAGAAGGAGGCCAAGCTGATGGCCGACCAGATGAGCAAGCTTGACAGAGCTCGTGCTGAAGAACGCGAAAAGGCCCGAGTTTTCAGTGAAGAACAAGAAAGGATCGCTGCCATGGAGAAGAAAATTGCCGCGCAGAAGGAGAAGGAAAGAGAAAGGGAGAAGGAGAGAGAGAGGGAACGTGAAAAGGAGCGTGAGAAGGAGAAGGAGAAGGAGAGGGAGAGGGAGAGGGAGAGGGAGAAAGAGCGCGAGAGGGAGAGGGAGCGTGAGAAAGAGAGAGAGCGCGAGAAAGAGAGAGAGAAGGCTGCTCGCACACCTGCGCCTAAGGAAGTCAGGCCGACAAGAACCAGCCCGCGCAAGGCCAAGGGTCAAGGCGAGATGGACACTTCTATCGCGCCCTCTCAACAAGAGAAGGAGAACGCAGACATGGAGATGGCAGAGGCGCCAGCCCTCGTGCCGCCACCTTCCGCATCTCGGTCTGCGGGCCCGAGCCAGGCGGCCAGGAACAGAGAACTCCGCCGCCCCACGAAGCCCACAAAGGAGACGGCAAGCAGGGCGAAGCAGCAGCCAACTGTGATCCGCGTCAATACCACGTCGCAGCACTCTCAGTACCACCCTTCAAACAGCCAACTGTCGTCCAGCCTTGAAGGGACTCTTGGCTCAACAGTCAAGCCCAAGTCTCAGCCAAGCTCGCACAGCAAACAGGCCTCAGTTAACAGCTTCAAGAGTTCCGCCGGATCTACTGGCCGGCCAAAGGCACTTGAGCTTGCTGCAAAGCGAAAGGAACAAGAGGAGCGCGATCTGCAGAAGCGGAAGGATGCCAAGCTTGAGATGGAACGAAAGCGCGCTGCTATGCAGGAGGAGGAGCGCAAGCAAGAGCTCCAGAGACGACAGGAAGCAGAGAGGCTAAGGGAGAGGGAGAAGGAGCAACAGGCCGAGGCAAAGAAGAGGCAGGCTATCGAGCGTGCCAAGCAGACTCGAGCCCCGCCGCCTGCCGTGCGGTCTCAGCCCAATGGTCCTCCCGATTATACCGCGAGCCAGCGAAGCGACGGTCTTCCTTCCCGGCCGCAATCTCGTCTGAACTCGATTATCCCTCGGTCTCAAGAGGATCGACCGGTCAACGCAATTCTTTCCAACGCATCTAAGGCCAGCTCGAAGAGACCTCTTCAGCAAGACGGCGGCGAAGAAGGCAATTCTCGCAAACCGGCGCGTAACGGACCTTCATATCAAGCCAAGGATTCCAAGCGAAGACGTACGAGCGACGACTTCGCAGATGAGCTCGATATGGATATCCAGCCCCCCAACATCAAGGGACCTCCTGTGCGACCTCCCTCAGTTGGCTTCAAAAAGGTTTGTTCTACGTCCCACCCTAAGCCAACGGTGCGAACAGTCGCTGATAGTTGCCACCAGGATATGCCGACGAAGCCGATGTACTCTAATGGGTACGGAAATGTGCCGCAGAGCGCATCGAGAGATCTGTTCAAGGGAGTTGTTACCGCTCAGCACAACAGTGCCATCAAGGCCCCCAAGCAGTTGGATATCAACCAATTTGCAAAGGGTGAAATTCCCTTCACTCCCAATCCCAATCCAGCTGGCCCGGCGCACAAGACACCGGCACGAGCTGTGGGTTTGGCAAGCGCCAAGGCGACTACAACCAAGAAGTCGGCCACAAGGTCATCCCCCCGGTTCCAAGACGGCGACAAGATCGATCTGCCGGAGATTGACACGGATCCGGAAGACGAAGACGAGGAGGAGACGTTCGGGGCACCCTGGGCTGACTCTCCTGATCTTCGACGAGCCCTCATTCGACAAGAGAAGCTGGATCCTCTCGATGTTTTTGGTCATCCAGGAGCTCTGAACATGGAAGAAGTGTTCAGCAACAGTAAGGATAGATGGCACAAGTTCCGTGCTCGTACGTCGAGCGCGAACTGGAGCGGCTCGGATCGCTTGACGGAAGACGAAATCAGGAAGGATATTGCGGCGCGCGACAGGCTGCGCAGAGAAGGTGGTTGGTCCTACGAGATGAGCAAGGACCTGGCTTGAAAGTTCGTCCCGGGGTGTTTTATTTGGCGTTGTAGTTTGTGTGGCAGGGATACAGCAGTGTTGGACACACGTGCGAATGCGCTCATGAGGACATAAATCTGCAGGACAGCACTGGACGGGTGTCAGAGATGGGAACAGGGTTGAAGCATTGCGTATTCTTTCTTGCCAGGAGGGCAAGTTCGTATTGTGGGAATAGTTTCGTTTTGATCGACGGCGTTTGGACGGCAGCATACTCCGCAGGGCATTGGTTTGCGAGTGCAATATCCGTAATTTTAACAGAATCCAATGGTATACCGCGTGAACTTCATTGGGCCTGCTTCCTCAACTCGAAGACGCGTTACTATTGCGAAATTGATCTCTGTCAACGATTAGGTAATAGGGGCTGTATGCCCCAGACAGGTATATTGGCAAGTTGGCGAGGCAACGGCGACGCGTATGTTGTACCTATGTACCTTTTTCTCGCGGTTCGGTGAGCCAGCGGGGGCGGGGCATATCTGACATCGTCCGAGCGTTGGTTTGGCATACCTATGCTGAACACTGTAATACCTACCTTGGATATGTATTTTTGACGAGTGTAGAGACACAGAGCCTCGAAAGATTGAGGCGGCGGTTCCGTATCGTGTAATTTCATGTCTGGTTTTATGTGGCTGTTTGTCGATCTGTACTAGTGGACACACGGACTGTATACTCTGGATAAGTAACTAGATGTTGAACTGACGTTGGGAAATTAATATGCGATGTATCCTTAATATGCAGTTGTCCTTTATGGTAACCAGGTCTTACTTTGTTGCGAGTTTTACGAGAATGTGTTGTTTAATGTCATCACTCCTGACTTCTTGTTCAGACTCCAGACTCTATCGACTCGGATACCCAAAGGATTGGTTGTCAAGGCCCGAAACAAAATTCTCGCAGCCCAAGCCCTCGATCTCGTTTCTTGACTGGGAACCTGGAACTTTGGGTGCTCGTATGATGATTCCCATGGCTTCTGACGACACCTCTGGCTATGCGTTCCAAGACATTCCTTCTGTTGCACGTTTATTCTACTTTTTGCAACTCTTTTGATATCTATTTCATGCTATTCAAATCAGTTAAGCGGGGCACAGTTACAAGAGTATATATATAGGTACTCTATGCCCGTGGTTGAAGATGATATATAGCCTTAGTCAAGCTAGGTAATTTTGCAAACCTTTCTTGCTCACATGTTCCCGTTGTGCTAGTACGTACCGAAAAGCCAAGTTCACCAAAGCCCAACAGAAGCAACTGGTCTTTGATTGGGGCTAGTTGGCCAAGCCTGCACATCGTGGGCGCTACCATCTACTGGCGAAGAGCATTTGGTGGAGAGAGTACATATGGGAGTTAACTACTTTTCTTCCATTCAGCTAGACATGGGAAGGCGACGTCAGCTGTCGTCAACTTGGGGCGGTGCTGGCGTTTACGTAGTCGTGGGAGGTCTGGCGGGTGGCTTGACTGGCTTGGCTTGTTTTGGTGCTACCTGGTAGCTTGCGGCGCTGCGCATCACGCCTCCCGAGATCTCTCCACTCGAACGGTGGCTTAGCCTACCTAGGTAGCTGGTCGGTGAGGTGAGCGAGACTTCCAATTCGCGTTCTAGGCAGTCGAGTCCTCCAGAAGTAACGCGGGAGGCACTTGCACTCTCCGGAGGTAGGTGGTTAGGTGACAGCCTTCGTACCTAGGTTCTCAGATTCCAAGGAGCTGGAGGGGAAGCGGCGGCCCAAGCAACTAGTGGATTTGGGCTGGGGTCGCCAGGGAGTCCCTGAAGTCCCTTCTAAAAATTAGACCCCTGTACCTTTGACCCTGCCTGCTGCCCGCGCAACCGAACGGACAGGCAGGAGCGGACGGGCCGTCAACAAGACCTTAACGAAAAAGGTAGCAATCAATATTTGCTTCTTCTGTCTCTCTCTCCTGTCGCTTTCGCAAATCCCACGCCCAGCTGATACCGATCGCAACTCTCCTTTTCTCACCAGCTGCGAACCCGTTCTTCTTCAACGGATAGCGTCGCATCACACCTGCTCTCCATCTCGCATCTCGTCTGCCCCGTCTGTTCGCAGACCCTTTCGAGTGGTATTTTTGACGTCATTCGGTGAGTGAGTCGCCCTCTTGAGTTCGCATGTGCTTCCGTCCAATCACCACCTCGTCGTTTCTTCGCGACGGGCGACGAAAGACGGTGAGGGACCAACCACTGTCGGGAGCTTAACTTGCTGCCGTCCGCCCCTCCGACTGGCTGCTGCCCGCTGGCTTCAAACCGGCCCTCCCCGTCTGCATCCTCGGATCGCTACCTTTGCTCCCCCGCGGTGCCTGCTTCCGTCATCTAGCATCAACACCGATACTTGTTGCCCACAGCAGCAGCCTGCCCGGTCCAGCTTGCGCGACGGCGAAATTCCACAAGAATCTCTCGTAGTTGCGGCTCGTGGAATTCAGTCTCTTCCTTGCCTCTGGTGTCCGACTGGGCTGGCAAGTGCTTCCCGCGTGTTACCTAGTTGCTTACCCTCGTCTGACACCATTGCTGTGCATTCCGCGATACACCCTTTCCAACCTGCCTCATGACAGCACTGCTGACACTCCCGCTTTCACAGTCTTCCATTCTTTTTGCGACCTTCCCCTCGCTCGGCCACCCACCTTCGCTCTCGACGACGCTTGCCACGACAACCCTGCCTCTTCGAGAGGTGTGCACAGCCCCCAACTTGGGACCGCTCGTACCTTCTGCCCGAATTTCGCCTTTGCGCGCTACTCGTAACCACGAGACGACCCTTCCAACCCAGCTGCAACGGCACTCCAAGTCCCTGAACAAAGACGACCGGAGCGCCAAATACTATTGCCGTCAAGATTTCTCTGGGCTTGAGATGCATCTTAGGCACAAAAGAGCAGTTCTCACATTTTGCTAATCGTCCGAGACTTCTGCACATCTTCAAGATGGGAGGCGTTGACATGAGCCGCGACTACTACGCGGACTTGGAGCTTCCGGCAAACGCAGATGTTAATGAGATCAAGAAGCAGTTTCGGAAGCTGGGTATGACGGTCTCTCCACATGTCTCTGATTCCCATTGTTAACCATCAGCAGCTCTCAAGTATCACCCCGATCGCAACCCAGGCAGAGAGACCGAGGTCAACTCCAAGTTTCAAATCATTCAATCGGCCCACGAAGTTCTGACCGATCCCGAACAAAGAGCAAAGTACGACAATGGAAGAACGCGAACGCGGTATCCTACGGCCTCCGGCGTGAGGGGCAACCCGTGGCAGAATGCTGGCTCCAACTTCCCGCCGCCGCCACGTCGTAATGCGACTGCGACAGCCCGCAATCCGCCACCTTCAGGAGCCAATAGATATCGTAATTTCGCGTCCGGAGCCGCGCCCACAGCTAAAGCCCAGCAGCAAAGTGACCCGGAGGCCAAGCGAAATGCATGGCATGCCTTCGAGAACATGAAGGGCAAAGCGAGTCAGTCCCAGCCGAAACCCAGAAACGAACCTCCCGAACCTCCCAAGCGACCGGTGCCGCGAACGCCGTCCCAGAAGCAGAGAGCCGAGGCAACCTTCGGAGCACGCAAGGGTGGTTACGTGCCACACTCGCCTGCTCCCGGCGACGAACCTCCTGTAAACGCCTCGAACTATTCTACGTCTTCCAGGCATACCAACATATTCGCCGATAATGCCCGTCGACAAGGCGTGCCAGACCCACTGGCCCAGTTCCGTGACGGCTATGCGGACTCCCGACAGAGCACACCTTACTCTTCTCACAGCGGAGAGAAGACGGACCCCTTCGATGGTGTGCCACTGGGAAGGGCGAAGAGCACTCGCGAAAGCGCTCGTGAACCCCAGGAAGGTTACGGACCCAACCTCTCACCGGGAAGCGCGCGTCAGCGTGCGCAGAGCGTTCCCCGCCAGGCCAAGACTGAACCTTCGAGCCCTAGAATGTCAACGACGCCGCAGGACGATCGGCCCAATACTGCGAGCGCCACGGCGCCAAACAACGTCCCCAAGGACCCGTTCAGATCCAAGGCCAGTGCTAGATACACGCCGCCGAATGTGGCATCCGGGTCTGCTCCGGCGAGTAGCTCAGCCAAGCCAGCAATGTCAACTGATGGTAGGCTGGCGTCTGTTCGAACGGCTCGTAATATGCACGAGCTAACACAAACGCCAGGAAACGGGGCATCTAAACCTGCCGGAACGCCTAAGGGATCTTCAATGTACGGAAACTCTTACTCTTCAGACCCTCCCTTCAATTCATTTCTCAAGCCGAAATTCACGTACGACGACGGACCTTCTGTCATCTGGGAAGAGCCGACACCGCGACGTCACGGAGCGGGACCGACTGATGATCCATGGTCTTCTGCCCCTCCCTCTCCCAGTGGAGATAGCTCGAGAAGTCATTCCCTCACACCCTTCGAGCGCAAGCAGGGCGAACTTCTGAGCAGGCTTGTTGAAAGTCAAGCACCAGATTTGACGCCTCTTCGCCGCAATACACGCCAAACCATTCCACAGCATCGTCAAAGCCCAGGGCTTCAAGCTGACAGTAACATTCACTCTAGTTTCAATTTCCCCATCGACGACGACACTTTCGCGCGAACCTCGCCGCAGCAACCCTCACTAAGCCGAAGAAGCACAGATGACATTAACACTAAATTTGTCAATAGCGATGGCTATGAAGCTTATCAATTCAGTGCAGGAAGCCCAGTCCAGGACTCGCAGGGTCGCTCCCAGTCTGGAAGCCGCGTAGGCCGACGATCACCTATCAAGCGTCCGACGCTGCGGCACCAGAAGGACTTCTCTGGTCAAACCGCATCCTCTCCCTCGGCTGAAGGTAAATTTGATGCTCAAGACTGGACCCAGCAGATCGGAGCGCAAAACTTTGCGCCCCAGCCGCCCCAAGCTGTGTCCACGTCACCCACGCGAACCACTCGATCGAACTCCAGGAAGGCAAAGGCGAAGCCGACAGCAGGCAATGCGGGCTTGGTTAACGAGGATTATGACAGCGACGAGGGCGAATTGCGAGGCCGTAAGACAAATACCGAGCCAGCGGGTGCGAAGAGTCCGAACGCCATGGATATCGACCCTCCTCAAGCTGTTGCTGCTGCATCGGCAGACATCCAGTCAAATGGCGTAAGGAATATTCCAGTCGAGCCTTCGCGGCCAGAGTGGAGGCCTGGCAACGTGAACGGTGTCAAGGACGCCGCGCCTAAGCCTATTCTACATCAGCCAGAGTTCAACCCGAACGCCGCAGGCTCTGAGGACAGTGAAGAGTTTAGGGCGAGCTTTGCTGAGCTCAAAAACGTGGCGCCTTTCGCACAGAATTCGTCCGGTCTTGGCTCATTGGGAGACCTCAGGATGAACCTGCCGTTCGATAGTCAGCCTTCGGGCAGAATCCCCGTCGAAAAGGAGAAGAAGAAGCCGGCTCTTGAATTTCCCACCATCCCCGTGGCTCCTCGACCCCCGCCTACTTTTGCGGTCAACTTGAAGCCCACAGGCGGTGCGTGGCAAAAGTACGTCCAGGACTTTCAGAACTACGTCATGAGATGGGAGGCCTTCAGTGCCCAGGTCAGCGAGCACTTCAACGCCCGCAAGACCCAAATCGCCGAACTGCGATCCCGCAATGGGTATAGCTTTTTGGCATCTCGCGGTGATGAAGAACTTAATCAGTATCTTGAATGGATGCAGCAGGACAAGGAGGTTCGGAGAAAGTGGGCTCTAGCGTGCGAGGACCATGAAGCACGCATTCGGGAGTTCATGGTATACAAGAACAAGATGAGGTGATCGGCATTCTCTCTTTTCATGGTCTCACTCGTCAGCTACTGGCTATTTCCTGTTACCCTTGTTCACCACCTTGCGAGGTGTATTTCGACCTTTGACGACAGCTTGGAATGGACGGATGGGAAACGACACGAAACGATACCCTGGCATTTGGGAGGATATTATTTACGCTTGGTGTCCTTCACGAAGACCCGCGGCTGGTCCATCCACTTTGCACATACAGATCGGTTGCCGACACACGATGGCATCTTATCACGGGATAGACGGAGGGAACGGTGTATGTGTGCACCTCATATTTACACTTTCATCTTGCGGCTTGTTTTCGCATCCGTTTCTGGGGTTCGCCAACATGATCGACAATTACAGTCAGTTGCCTTCGCCCGGGAAAGGTCGGATAGGGCCGCACCCGATCATGCCTCGGTTGTTTATCGCCTTGGCTAATTTGGAATGGTTGTGTACTATGAACTAGAGTCTTGGTCGTCTTGGAGGGATGTTCAAGGCAGGATTGGTACTCTTTGGAACTTTCATAGAACGTAGGCAATGAATACGTTTAGAATCAATCTCAACATGGGGAGTTTTGTGATCTGTGGAACGATCAGACAGACTCAGCCCGACGGAAGGTTAACCTCACCGGAGTTGGTGGCGAGTTACAGTGTTCCTGGCCCGACTGTGGGCCAAGTGGGAAAACCAATGAGGCTAGAACACCACTTTATCGGACTTGACTCTGTAAAAGCGGAAGACTTGCTTGCATGCAAAGTCTAGCGGGTATTTGGAAAAAATAGTCATGAAAGGTAAAAAAGCCAACAGACGAAGCGGCGATGCTCTCAAGACATGCCCCAACAGCCTCCCTTCTCTTACAAGTTATGTACAAGACGCCAGTCGGATGCTGTCCTCACGGCCGTGCGTGCGCCCATGCCCTTGAATCCCTCAGCCTTGCCCCTGTCCTGAACCTCCCTAGGTATGTCATTGTCCGGCGCCTTTCCAATCATACAAACGCAGAATTAAAATGCCCGGCGTCTGAAACGCCGGGCAAGACTAAAGCAGTGCCGCCGTGGAGACGGCGGTCTTTTCAGAATCATGAATGCATACTGGCATGTGCGTGTCTGTCCCAGCGCCGACTTAGATGGCGGGGGCATCCTCGACCATCTCGGCATCTTCAGTGTTGGCGGTGATGCCGTCAGGGCCCTCGCCCTCGTACACCTGTCCGCCCTCATACGTCTTTCTCCTCCAGCCGCAAGGCTCAGAAGGATCCTTGATCCACTCCATCGTCGGGAAGTAGTGCTCATTCTTCTTCATCGTGATGACCCACGGAACGCTGTCAAAGGTCACAGCCTTCAGACGGAAATCTAAATACTGGTTAGCATTGGCTTGCCGTGATAGGGAACACTGGGCCACTCACAAGTGTTATCGGGAATCCTCTGGACGGTAGAGAGGAAGGTTTCCAGGTCGGGAGTGGGTTTGCCATTGACATGGGTGATGAAGTTGGTGGGCGCGAGACCGTACTGGTACGAAGGCGAACCTCGGGTACGCGCTGACACGTACACCTCGCTGTGCAGCTTGCTAATCTGTTGTCTGACGGCGTGGTGCGGGCGGTGGAGGATGGCGCCACAGAAGGAGATGGCGTGGTCAGTCTCAACATCGTCAGCGGCGACGGTGTGGGCCTTGATGTTGAGAACCTGGCAATCGCGCACAATCTCTGCGTCGAGAACCTCGTGGGAGTACATGACGTCAAGCTCGGAGACCTTAGTGATGACCTTGCCATTGAGAGTGAGCAAAATATCACCCTCAAGGAGAGCCCCAGACTGTTGGTCACGCTCGAACGTTCGCTTGCTGACCATGAACAACTGATGGTGTGTCTTGTTCGCCTCGGTGACCTTGTGAATCCACTCGTCGGGGACGCCCATGATTCTAGCTTGAGCCATGGCAATGGCTCTAAACTCGACAGACAGCATTCTCAACTTGGGAATGATGCCCTGTTGGATCTGGGAGACGACAGGAAGCAGCGTCGGGGTGGCCAAGCCAAGGTGGTACTCCTCGTCACGGTTGCTGCAGGATGAGCGTTCGCCCAAGTAGGTAAGCCAGAGAGCTTGGACCGTACCATCGTCTGCGACAAGAACACCGCTACCACACTGGTTGCTCAGACTTGTATCCACCGTAATCGCGTCGACATTGATGGCGCGGTACCTAGGCGCTCCCGAGTTGGCAGGGATGGCAACAGCGGTGACTTCGGTGACAGTTGTCGAGGCGTGAACAATCTTCCCGATCCTGTTGTATCCCATGAAGTTGGTGGAGGCTCCCTGAGAGATGTTCTCAGTGCTCAGCTTGGCACTTTGAACAGGGGCATCGACCAACTTCGGGTCGTACTGAACGATGGAGTAGTTTTGCAGGGGGTGGAGGAAGACAACCTTGGCCTCGACAACAATCGAGTCTGCAATGGTGACGGTTACGTCACAAAGGTCGTAGGGCACAATTGCTCTGGAGATGACGACAAGGCCTTTGTCGGCGTCGATGACCAAGCCCATGCCCCATTTTCTGTTCTTGGGGAACCCGTCCAGCTTGACTGGCATAGTGCAGCTGACGCTGACAAAGCTTCTGACAAGGTCGGCAATGGCCGGGTGCTTCACGTTCTCGAGCTGAATGAAGGATGCGGTGCGAGGAACCGGTGGTACGGCAGGGAGAGGGTCGGCAAGGTCAGAGAAGTCCCAAAGGCCAGTCTCATCGTTCCTGACGGCCATCTTCATCTTGGCGGACCAGTGTCTGTCGACGTAGATGATGGTTGTGTTGAGAGTATGCAGATCGCGCAAGTGCTTGTAGGTGACGACCACCCGAGACTTGTCGGGTATGGCCTTCATGACGTCGATGAAGGTCTCCAAGTCAGGCGTTTTCTTGTGGTCCACAGTCTGGATCAACCAACCATTGTCTGCGTTGTCAAATCTGAAAGAGCCGGTAGCCTCGCAGACGAAGACTCCCTCGCAAGCAACACCATAGAGTCGAGCCTGTTGGTAAGACAAGCTATGGAAGCTGGCGCCAGCAACGGATACAAAACGATCAGGGGTGATCTTGTGCAGGTCACCGACATCGATTTCGACCTCAATGTTCTCCCCGCCTCGCTGGAGCTGAAGGCGAATGGTCTTGCCCACGTTGGAGTCCAGGAGGTCGTCCAACCGGATGAATTGCGTCACCAGCTCCCCATTCACCTTAATAAGAATATCGCCCTCCTCAATCTTCTGGTCGGACTGTCCCTTAGGCAGAACAATCTCGGCAACAAGCATGTTGTTCTCCTTGGGAAACGCCTTGCGTGCGGCAGCCTCCCATTCAGGAGTCAGGCCGAGACGCCTGCATTCGTCGAAGGGCTTGAGGAGGAACTGGCATTGAATGTCACCTCGAGTGACAGGCTTGCCTTGCTGGACGCACTGCAAGGCTCGCAATGGTCGGTCGAGGGGAAGGAAGTAGTCCGTCGAGGCACCGTCAGAACGACCACCAGCCTGCAGAGCGACGGCGAAGCCATCAACGTTAACAACAGGACTGCCGGAACTACCACCGCTAGCGGCGGCATTGGCTTGGTAGTAGCAGGTGTTGAAGTCGCTGTATCCATCGCCATATTCGGGTGCGTTCCGGTCGAGACGGCTGATGAAACCAGACAAGATACTGAGCTTCTCTCCAGCATCGTTACCGACCACTCTGATCTCGACACCAACTGCACGAAGACGTCAGCGACTCCACATTTCCAGCGAGAGAAGGGGGGCGGGGCTCATCGGGGTGATTCCTTACCTTTGGCAAGATCTGGTCGAAGCTGCAGCGCGTTCAGCTTCATGTACTTGACGGCTTTGGGGTCGAATCGCAGGATACCGAAGTCGTGGACGGGATCGCGGTAGACAGGGTAGGCATCGACCTCCTCGTGATTGTCGAAGACGACATAGCCCCAGAACGGACCAGCTCCAACGACGTGTCGGTTCGTCAGGATGTATCTATAAAAGCGCAATCATCAGCCCTCTGTTGCTTGTCTTCAAACCTCGCCAGAAGGAGAAAATTCAGCCTTACCCTCTCTGGGCATCCACCACGAAACCAGTAGCCTCGCTCGTCAACGCCGGGTCGGTGTCGAAAGAGCAGGTCTGGCAGAAGCGAATGGACACAACGTTGCTAACGACGTTCTCAATGGTCTTCTGCCATGCCTCAGGCTCCTGAGATATGGGCAGCATGCTGTTCAGCCTCGCAGTATCTTCAAACTCCGACTCGTCCTCCTCCACGTACGACGGGTGGTCGATCTCGATCTCGGGGGTGTTGTCGCCTGCGGATAGCTTGCCATTCATTGCGCGGTGCTGTTTGTGGGGTCGCAAGCTCTCGGGGCTCGTCGGGGCCTTGCGCTTGGAGCGCGGCGAGGTGTTGTTGCCGTTCATATCTGCAGCGGTGATGATGGATGGCTGTTTTTGGTGTTCTTTCGAGGGTGTATCCGATGCAGCGACGCCGGCAGACGGAGAAGACGAGAAAGAACGGTAACAGAACTCGGAAAAGAGGACTTGTCGCGCCGTCTTCTTATAGCTGATGTCTCTAGCGAAAGGGGCAGGCAGAGGGGTGCGGGAGCAGCCGTGTCTGACGGACAGGTGGCGGGTGAGGATCCGGGGGAAGCGTCGGCTGAGAGCTGTCGCCAAGGGTGGAAACAGGGTGGGAGCAGCAGCAGTGGGCGCCAGGCGCAAGGAAGTCACAGTTCCTGTGCGGACGACGACGAGGCGCATCCAGCGTTGGAAGGATGGCAGCAACCCTATGGGAGCAACCTTCCGGCAGCAGACGCGGCAACGTACGGGTGTTGATGGTGATTGAACGAGTGACAAGTGCACCACGAAGCTTGACTCTCAGCTGTCAGAGGAGAAACAACTAGTATAGCTGGCAGGGCACATGCGATTGCCCCTGTCCAGAGCAGTGTACTAGACCGGATCAAAGCAAGCAGACCAACAGCTTTTTCTGTCGGTTAGAGAAAATTTCAGGTCGCGGAAAACGAATGGATTCGCACACAAACAGGATGTGGCCAGTATGGGGGTCACACACCGACCAAATCACCAGGCTAGATGCATAACAGCCCGCTTATATGGGTGCATGTCCCGAGTGGGTGTCCTGCTCATCCCTGTACCCAGTTTCCCACTATTGCCCCCAGTTGCTGATGTAATGCGAGACTAGCGCTGCACCAAGGGCCTGCAGAAGAGCCTGTAGCCTCTGCTAGGCCCACCTACCGACGCGGCAACATTCCGCCTAACAATTTCAACAGACAGACGTCAACGGGTGTGCCTGGCTGCAGGGCTAGATGGGACGGAGAGGATCATGCTCTCCCCAGAGCACACCATCAGGGGCAGCTCTCCCATACTGGACGAATATGCAGGTCTCACATCTAGTTGTGCGAATGACCGCCTGAGGCGCACCTTGATTTAGATTTTGTCTTCCGCCCCTCTGATTCGTCTGACGAAGGGAATGCTAGTGGCCCGCGAGAATCCTGGATCATAGATGTTTACATGAACCCCAAGGACTCTCAAGAGCAAGTCGGTGTGGCAGAACATGGCTTCCCCAGTTGGCGATACGGTGGTAGTTTCACGGACTGGTCTGCCCACTTGGCGACGTCTCCGTTACCATCCGTGGACGCTTTTGGATATCCTTCGAAGTGGCTGGGAGAAGACATCCGACGACGCCCACGCCTGTCTTTTAGTTGAGACAGGCGATGCTTTCAATCATCAGTGTTGGAGGTTCAAGTGGGCCACCTCCTACTTTCATCTCTGGAGCTCACTCAAGCCGCGCCCAGATAAAGCAAGCCCACCAGAGAGCGGCTCGCACTCTCACTTTAACGGCTGAGCTTTTCGTCAGCTGTTGCTCTCGCATAGACGTCGCGCCATTCCAAATGATTTCCCCTCCCCCACCGATACTGCCCTTCCGAATGCAGGCTCGATGTTGACTACGTATTGACCGGGTCTTCGTAACTCCTCAACGGAGGAATTTCTTCCGATGAACCGTCGCAAGATATACAGCTTCTGGGTACACGCGTAGTTTCCAATTTGGCCAGACTTGAATGCCCATGTCTAGAGAATATTTAGTCTCGGGCTGTCCTAGAAACAGCGAGATCTCATATGCCGTAGCCATGACGGTGGTAGTTCTACTTTCCCACATTCGCAATCATAAGCTAGCACATATTCTAGTACCAGAACTGTCTTCTAACACCAGGCTGATGTTCGCAGTATTTCCAAACACCAGAAGGGTATTTCCTGTGGTGGTAAGCTTTGGGTTCTTAATTCAGTTTACTACTGTTTCCTCAAGCTTTACAAGAGTCCATACATATACAATAGACGCAACCTGACGATCCATGCTCCCGGTTCGCTACTTCCAACACCACATTTACTTGAGCTTTAAAAGCACATTGATTTCATTCTCATCTCAGCTATCAACGTCTTCATTGCGTCCTGAATCACTATTGTCTCTCAAAACTATGTTTCTCATAGATAGCCCCCTTTTACATCCTTCATTAAGGCCAGCAAGATGAGTGTCTAAGAATCTCGTGTCTGTATCCTGGCCACAAATACAGCCCGGCGTATGCTAGCATCATAATCCTCATATAGACAGAGAGATATTTACATCAAAATATGCTGCAATACATAAGCCTCAACCCTTCTGTTCTGATCTCTGTGCGACAACTTAGAAATTTCTAGTTGTGTTTCAGCTGCCTTGTCTTTCTTCAGTCGTCACCTCACCTTCTTTCGTATCAGATTAGCTTGGAATTATCATGAAATGCAATACACAGAAGCGTCACGCAGCACAATGAGTGCACATTCAGCTCACCGAGACTGTAAATTCTTAATAAGGTAACTTCCCATTCAGTCATCTACCGAACCGGTATGTTTTGCAGGTGGTCGTTTGCTTCTGCGAGCCTTGAATTACCCATGAAAAACAAAACACACCAGGCAGCATCCTTCCCGTCTAAAACTAAAGTGGTAGGCTACCGGCAAGGAGCAATATCTCTGGACCTGATGGTTTCCTCTAGATTGTTCTTGCCACATTCAGTTTAGCCGACTGCTTCCTTCCTTGATCCCCCAAAGTCCTCCCGGTTGCCTTCTTTCCCACCCTTCTCACTTACAACCCTGTCCTACTTTCCTCCACACTCCTCGCTGTCATCTTCTCCCTGTACCACGCAGACGAGCTTCTCATCAACAGTCAACGCATCTCGGCTTGACCCTCACATGCTGAGAATCAACTTCTTTAGTAAGATTTCCATTCTCTACTCATTTGCTCTCTTCACGTTTGGCTCATCCCATGCCCCAACGATCACGCCTTCTCCTCCCCTCTATCCGCTCTTTCTCATTTTATCCCACGACAACACATACTGACACACTCTAGAGCACAGCAACATCACAAGATCACCATGTCTGACGCTACCACCACCGAATCCGGAGAGGGTGCCAGCACTGGACGCGTCGGCGCCTGGACCGACGCCGAGCGAGTAAGCAATTGCCGATTTGTATAAGCTCAATATTTTTTTTCATCAACTAACATCACTCAGGTTCAATTCTTGCTTCGTGTTCTGAAGTCCGCGTACTCTGATGGCAAGGGTCCTGATTGGAAGACCATCAGCATGCCTGGTCGTACAACCAAGGCTCTTAAACACCAGTGGACTTCCGTTGCAGCGCAGATGCGTAACCTCGATATTGACGGCGATGAAGCCGCGCCGGCTAAGCCTCGTGCCAGTATGTCCGCTTGAACTATGCTCACTTTCAATACTGACTTTCATCTTGCAGCGCCCAAGAAGCGGGCCACCAAGAAGACCGCCACCAAGAGCAGCGAGGGTGAGGAGGGCGACGACGCCACTCCCAAGAAGCCTACCACCCCTCGCAAGAGGGGCCCTGCCATCACTAGCGGCGGTAGGTTCACATTCGCCATTGATGAACATACAAGTAAACATACTGACAACACATACAGAAGGTTCAGCCAAGAAGCGTCGCACTCCCGCCAAGAAGAGCGCTGCAAAGGTCGAGGCCGAGGACGAGGTCGACGACGAGGTCAAGACCGAGGCCAAGACCGAGGCCAAGGTTGAGGACAACGGTGATGAGAAGAACGAGATTTAGCTTGCTGCAACTCTTGCCAGTTCATCGCATTGGAAATGGAATGGTCTTCTATCTCTTCCTTACTTAAATGGTCTTTTCTCTTGGCTGAAGATGCTTTTCTGGAGGATCACAGATGGACATCCTTTTGCTAGGTAGACACAATTCCTAGGCAGCTGCAGCGGCACAATCAGATACGAAAAGAAAAGGCTTTTGCGGAACTCACTGTTGATTTGCGTTCTTGAAAGAGAAGAGTGAGTACACGAGGGTGGCCTCAAACCTTAGCCCCAGTCTCAGCCGTAAAGATTCATCGTATCTACGAGAAACCGAGGGCAACATCGTCTGTCAATACCGGTGTTACTAGCATATGGAACTATACGATCAACTGAAGAACTTCAGTGCTTGAGGTCCGCTTGATATCTGGTTTGAGCTGCAGATTAAAACGAGGAATTTGGTGCTGGTTACCCCTGTAAAATTGATGATTGCAATCACCTCGGGAGCTCTCGAACCTGTTGTCGGTATACTGCAGGTGAGGGTGGCATAAGAAGCACAAAAGCACCCGGTCACGAAGTAATTAGAGTAGAGAGAATCGTCCTGCAAGGCCACACCATCCCGGCTTACTCTACGTAGAGCGCTTGCAGGAAGTTTCAACGGGGTCCTGGTGATTAACTTCGTGCCCGGTTGCGGACGACTCGGGTTTACTCGGAGCGATCAGGTCCATCAGATGCAGGGAGAGAAGCGGTGCCTGGGGTCGCCTCTCGTCTCAGACTGCGTGGAAGCCTTCAGTCGTCGACAAGGTGCATCACAAAGCCGGAACTAGACGAAGACCTCAGGCAAGGCCAGCCCTACCGACCTGATACCTGCCAGCATCGTTGACAGGGAAACTGCTAGAGGCCACCAAGAGCTCGCTGGAGAATTGGGAGGCACTAAATATTAGATAGTCTTGGCCCCTGATCCAGACTAGAACTACTAGTCGTCAATTCGATTTCGCTAATCCATCAATCCAAGGTCTGAACAGTCGCCATAGGCAACAAGAGTGTACCCGGAGAGTCGTCGCTGTTTCATAGCCTAAGATCTCTCCTGTCAAGGTTTTTCAACTAAGAGGCTGGAGTCTATCGGGAGAAGGCTTCGTTTTCCGAGCACCTCACATACAAGGGCTTATTCAAATGTAGAGTTTTTCATCTTGATGCTTCTTTTTAAAACAAGTTGTCGCTGTTGCGACTGGTGGTGGCGGTAGTTCACTTTGAGATAAGCTTCAAGGATCTTCGGATCGCGGTTAATGTCTTTTCCGGCAGTTTGGCGGCATGGGTGGAACCTAGGTACTAGCCCACAGTGTGTGCCTCCTCTTCTGGTCACGTGTCAGCTCGAATGTAGCCTTGATGGACGAAACACTAGGTACCTATGAATCTCCACCAAATCCCCCACTTGCCTGTCATCACATCGCTACTATTGCGCCTCACTACCATCCATCAATACTATTGCTCCTCATTGCCTTCCATAACTATTGGTCTATCACTACACGCTCTTCTTGGATGGTAGAACTACTGCCTGAGTTGCTGCCATTGTCATCTTGGTTGGCATTTTAATCTGCAACAAGACCTTACTGCTCCTTACTGAATGCAGAGAGACACCACAAGAGCCCACTCATAGATCTACGACCGATCCCAGGCCTCAAGATGGCAGACTCAAAGCACGACAAGGCGTACAAATATCGCCAAGAGATCAGCCAAGTAAGTTCTGGAAGTTTTTGTTTCCTTTGTATTTTCTGCATGTGTCTATCTATGTCTATTCCTGGGGAAGTCTTGCACATCAAACACCAAAAGCACTGGGCTTCGAAGCCCCGTTGGAACTCAACAGCAAGAAATCATCGTGACTCTCTGTGCAACCGAGTCACCCAGTACCAGACCATTTACTCGCGCTATACTTAATAATCGGGGCCCGCCTTCTATCAAATGCAAGTGCAGACTGCCCAGCAGAAACAGTTCCATGTCGACGACTCAGCATCCGGGCCAAGTCATGAGGAGACTGGCACCTTCCTTCACTTCCTGGGAAAACGCTTCCCTCTCGAGGTCACCCACTCCCACAATCTTTTGACTTTTGGTCTCGTCGAATATTTATCAAGAGCCACACTCTTCCACTTTCAACGCCACTTTGAGAGGGACTCGACCGCCAGCATGGATCAACAGTCGCCTTTCGCCCCTCCCGACGACCGGCCGGACGTTGGCTGTTCCCTGACTGCTCTCATCGGCTGTCTCAGAATGATCGTCGGTATCCTCGAACAGCTGACTGAGGACGACGACGGTGGTGAAAATTCAGAGCCTATTTCGGATACTCCCAAGCCAGCTCGTCCTTCGAGGGCGGCTAAGGCCGTTGCCTCTCGCATTCAACGGGAAAGCATCGAACTCTTCCAGTCTGCGTTTGATCAAGCCGTCGGAGTGGTTCATCAATCCGGTTACAAGTCCATCTATGATATACCAGTCACTGCAGAAGAGCGTGCGTCGCTTCGAAAGCCCAGGGGCAAGCGCCCGAGGGGCAAAAAAACTGAGGAGCCATCTATGAAAGCCCAGCCGAGAGTTGGAGGAAAACTGCGCCATGGCTTTCACGATCGGTTAACTGACCTTTTCAAAAAGATGATGTACGTCTCCGGCGAGACCGCCGAGCCTTCGGTCGAAACTACCAGCATAATTGAAGACATCGTTCGTCAGCAGGTCATCGAATTGGTAAGCCAATGTCCCATATTTATATGGTCTGGAATACTAATCATTGTACAGCTCCGGAACTGCACAGACCTGGCAGCTCGTCGCGGCTCTCGATCCATCACGATCAATGATCTCATTTTTCAGATCCGCCACGACCAGGCCAAGGTATCTCGCCTTCGGACGTTTCTTTCGTGGAAGGATGTCAGAAAGAACGTCAAGGATTCAGACGACAAGGGAGGAGAGGCTGATATCGGCGCCGGCGAAGACCCTGGCGGCGGTGTGGTTCCTGGAGGCCCAGTCGACGACGCAGCCAAAAAGAACAAGAAAGCCAAGGTCGGGCTTCTTTGGGAGCCTTCCTCATTTTACAGCCAGGAGGTTCCCGAGCGCGATGACGAGGAAGACGAGGAAGAGGAAGAGATGAACTTCATCACACTCCAACGCCTTCGCAAGGCCGACGAGCGGACCAAGGCCATGACCAGGGAAGAGTACGTGACCTGGTCCGAATATCGCCAGGCATCATTTACGTATCGCAAGGGCAAGCGTTTCCGCGAGTGGGCTGGTTTCGGAATTGTCACCGACAGCAAACCTTCTGACGATATTGTTGATATTCTTGGTTTCCTGACGTTCGAGATGGTACAAACCCTCACCGAACACGCTCTCAAGGTCAAGGAACAGGAGGATCTCTTCAAGGCTCTGAACGGCGGTGATAATGCGGGATCCAAGAAACGCAAGGTTGCGACTGGTCTCTTTGATCCGCCCAGCGAGGGAAGAAGCCCAATTGAGCCACGCCATGTCCAGGAAGCCTTCAGACGCCTGCAGCAGCGCCCGAAGAAGACCCGAGCCATGCTCAACGGCACGAGACTTCCTCAACACACGGCTCTCAATATCGTGAGTTGACCATTGAACTGCTTTGGTTCTATGACTGACACGACAGCAGTTCTGATTTCCCCGTCTGTGCTATTGCGTGCATATACGACAGCGCAGAGAAGTCTCTGCATTCGCATGCTTTTGCGAAATTGCGCATTTCACTTTCCTATCACGATGTAAAGATACCCACGGGTGGGCAATGGATTTTGGCGTTGGGGGACGTCGTCTTCACGGACTTTGCAGCCGGCGGCGTCGGACAGGCTGATTAGCTAGGTAGCTCTCATATGGTAATTCAAGAAACGGACGGCTTGATCCATGCATGTGTTCCGAAATGTTTCATTTCCTGTGAGGTATCTGCGTGAAATACCAGCGGCGACGATGGGATGAGGCACCTAAGGGGCAGTTCTCCCAAATCCCCTTCAGTACGTACCCCTGTCCTACTGCTGATCGTATCCTGGACCATGCCACTTGGGCACAAACAACCCCGCAGGGAGGCGCGAGCTCCAGCCAGCCATCCCACCACCTCGGGACGATTAGATAAGACAGACAGATCCCTTCCAGACTCAGTCGTTGTGCACTGCCTTGCTTCAATCTGGCTGCCTTGAGTTACTAGAGAGTGGCGTCCTTCGCTTTCAGCCCGTAACTTGTGCTATCGCCGTATCCCAAGATTCCACCACACGCAACATCATGGCACCTCAAGCATCATTAGTCGTGAGTCGGCCCTCTCCCCCATCTCCATGGTCCTACCCCGCCGTCGCATGATGACGACATGGCCAATCGCTAATCTGCCTCGCCTGCGACAGACGAAGCTCAAGGTCCAGCTCAAGCTGGCAATCGCGCGGCTGCGCATGGTCCAGCAGCGCGACGAGGCCATGTCCAAGACGCAACGGCGCGCGATGGCGCAGCTCCTCGAGGTGGGCAAGATCGACTCGGCGCGCATCCGGGTCGAGAACATCATCCGATCCGACATCACAACCGAGCTGCACGAGATACTGGAGCTGTACTGCGAGCTCCTGATTGCGCGGGCGGGCCTCCTCGAGGGGTCGACGTGCGACCCAGGCCTGGAGGAGGCGGTCAAGAGCGTCATCTACGCGGCGCCCAAGACGGAGATCAAGGAGCTGCAGGTCGTCCGGACGCTGCTCGGCGAGAAGTACGGCAAGGAGTTCGTGATGACGGCCATGGAGAACTCCGACGGCAAGGTGTCGGAGAAGGTGGTCAGGAAGCTGAGCGTCACGCCGCCCAAGGAGGAGCTCGTGACGGGATACCTGGAGGAGATTGCTAAGGCGTACAACGTGGACTGGCCGAAGCGGCCGCATGCGGAGGAGCCGCTCGACCTGCTGGACGACGACGATGAGGACAGCCCAAGCGGGGGCATCGGCGTGAGGATACCCGAGGGCCCGCTGGGCAATAGCTCCAAGGTGGCCAAGGAGCAGGAGGAGCTGAGCAAGGCCACGCCGCCTAGGACGATCGGTGGCCCCAGCAGTCCGTTGACGGTGACCCCGCCGAGGATGACGACGGACAACGTCCACCCAAAGGTCACGCTCAACTCGCTGGAGCTGAAGCCCAACAAGAAGATGGACGCGGCGGCACAGAAGAAGCCCAGCGCCAAGGGCCCTGGGGGCAACGTGCCTGACATCAGCGAGCTGGAGAGGAGGTTTGCCGCTCTTAAGAGGTGAGGAAGTGACGAGGATACCATTTTCGCGTAGGGACTGGGCTAGTTTGGGTTTCGTGAGGTGCACGTGGAATTGCAGAGCATGCATACTCTTTATTTAGTATGGTTGAGGCATGGCGTGGATTGAATATTTTTTCAAACTTCTTGCAGCATGGCCCCCTGAATTGTAGGCCAACGTCGTGATGAATCAACGTTGGTTCTTGTTTGCATCTCCAGGCATCAGCCATTACCAGTAAGCTTGACCAGGAATCGTTCTGGCAGAACGCTCAACTTTGTTCATGCATACCTGTCACCTAGCGCTCACCGTGACATGTTTGGCGTTGGCAGAAGGGCCATAAGTGTCCATAGCAGGTTGTGATCCTACGGCGCGTCTGATGCGATTGAGGCCAAAATCCAACGAAGCGCTCCGAGCAACAAAGGCAATGGAAAAGGCTGGCAGTGCTGTGATATCTGGACAATAGGCAGGTACGGCCTTGAGTGCCTCGGAAGGCGCTCCTCAGGCACGAAAGTATTCTACAGCGGCGCGATAGGTTTATAGTGGCTTCGCTACGACTGAGGGCGTCAACACGCGATCGCGGCATATGGAGATGTTGAGGCGTTGACACAAGCCCAACAGATGACACGAACTCGAGAAAGTTGCTCAACGGATAGACGTGGCGAGACAGCCTCGTCAAGATACACGATGCTCACTCAGGGCGTCGCTGCGAGACAGCTACGGCCAGCCTTCTTCACCACGACCCAACACGGGGCCGCAAGCAATGAAAGCAAACAGAAAAAATCTTCTCCATCCAGAGGAAGAAAAGGGTTCCAAAAATTCCCTAGCCGGCCGAAGCTAACTAGGAGTGGTCATAGTTATAGTTTTCAACTAGCAAAAACACGATCTCGGACGAATCCTCACTGATACGCGTAAAGCCCTTGCACTCGGATGGAGAAGAAAAGAGGAAAAGAATTCTGAAAGGCTCGGGGTCTGGAGGAGATTTTATAGCCTGCACCTGGTCGATGGGTGGGGCGCGCAATCAGCCGCGTGGTACGTGCCCGCCTTCGTGCTTGCTTGCCTGCCCACTGCACGCGACCCTGAGGACTTCCATCTGCGCCCAAAAAGGACTAGCGCTCAGGAGCAACCACAGTGAAGTTAGGGCCCCACCTGCCGGCCGGACATTGTGAGCGTGCCTGGTCTGCAACGAAGAAGCGTCGGTACGTACCGACCGCACGCCCCGAGCTCCGTGGTCGACCTCACATCTCAAACCTCGAATCGCGGGGGTGACAGACAGACGGACGCTCCAGGGGACATGCGAGTACCCCAATAGCCGCAATGCTGTCCTTCATCCTCATTCAGAACCGCCAGTGAGTTCCGTCGCGTCGCAGGCGCCGTCAAGTCCGGAGAGAGCGCAGAGAAGCTGACCCCTCGCGATTCTTCTAAAGGGGCAAGACCCGTCTGGCGAAGTGGTACGCACCGTACAGCGACGACGAGAAGATCAAGCTCAAGGGCGAGGTAAACCCTTTCCCTCCCCCCACTTGTCACCCATCTCCGGAAAAGACGCAACCCGACTGACCTGTGCTACGTGCCACACACGAACAGGTCCACCGTCTCGTCGCCCCCAGAGACCAAAAGTACCAGTCCAACTTCGTCGAGTTCCGGAACAACAAGATCGTCTACCGCCGCTATGCCGGCCTCTTCTTCTGCGCCTGCGTCGACACCAACGATAACGAGCTCGCGTATCTCGAGGCCATCCACTTCTT
Source organism: Colletotrichum plurivorum (assembly GCA_014235945.1). NCBI lineage: Eukaryota > Fungi > Ascomycota > Sordariomycetes > Glomerellales > Glomerellaceae > Colletotrichum > Colletotrichum plurivorum. Next base: position 596,523 of record WIGO01000001.1, on the reverse strand, counting down.
CGTCGAGGTCCTCGACGCCTTCTTCGGCAACGTTTGCGAGCTCGATCTCGTCTTCAACTTTTACAAGGTCTACGCCATCCTCGACGAGGTGTTCTTGGCCGGGGAGATTGAGGAGACGAGCAAGCAGGTCGTTCTAACGCGTCTAGAACACCTGGACAAGCTGGAGTAGTCGAGCTGGATCAGTAGTAGTAGGGGGCGGAAGAGATGGAACGGGGCCATATGAGACAGGTGCCCCTCGAATCGGCAGCAGGGGGGTTGGAGGAGATGGAATCGGGGCGATATAGACCCCGCAGGTCATTATCAGCGGACTACGGCTGTGGCTTGCTCATATTGCAAAGGAGTACGGATGGGCTGGAGTCTGGAGTTCAGTCAAGAGGGCATGCACAAAGGCCACCTCATCTTGACGTAATTATGGCAACTGCTGAATTTAAGGAAAACCCTGTGCTATGAACGAGTATCTTGAATATACACTCGGACCAGAGGCAGGGGAAAAGTGAGAAGCGAGTTGCGCTCTCGCATGCACGCAGGCCGAGGCGCCGTCTACACGACGCCCGTCCCCCACTCCTGCGTACCAACCACGCAGAATGCTCGATCTGATCGCATGAAGTGCAAAGATTTGTCCCATGACAAGTAACTGTTGAATCCCTCCCCTAGTCTGGGGCCACCGACGCAGTTGTGTCAATCCCAACCAAGCATTCAAGACTGCCCGTGTTCCCAAGAGGTCGCCATGCTAACCGAACCTCCGTATTTCGGTGTGCTTAGAGAATCCCGGAAATAAGTATGAAGTTCCCGGAATGAGGGAGCAAGATCAGTAGGGAGAAAGGGCGAGAAAAGAAAACAAACACCAAAAAGAAGAAGATGCGAGGAATAAGTCTTGGGCTGTGCCGTAAGATCTCTGAGTAGGAACTCGGGCAACATGTTGCGGATTGCCGCAAGACCAAGTATGTTCCTCATCAAGGTTGCAGTTTAGGCGTCGCCGCCGAAATGGAGAGGGCGTATTGTGAAGGCTCTTCGGTGTTTGAGAGCATTCCCTGCCCAAAGACTCGTGAATGGCCTTCGGGCCAGAATGAGGCCACTTGACGCCCCATCAAACTTTCAAGTTTGACATCTGACTGGCAGTGTGTGCTGCATCCTCATCTTCGTACATGTCCATGGCCGTCTTGCGACGAACCATGTTCACTTGAATTTTATCTTGTTCGCGGCCGCGAAAGAGATTCAAGACGAAAGGATTGTATGGCGGATCTCTCTCAAGAGGGTCCAGAGTTTGGAGAGACTTGGTTTCGGCGGATGCATAAGCGTTTCTGCCTGCGCAGGAAATGGTTGTAGTAGAGCGACCAACCCCATAAGGGGCATCAGCCATTTGAACGTCTTCTCCGTCGTCAGACATTTCCGTCGCCGTCGGGTAGCAACTTTGATCGTCATAGCCAAACGGCGAAGAAGTTGTGTCATGAGAACGGTAGTTGTTGTCGTCCATAATGTCGGGATTGAGCGCGGCGCCACTGTCTGGATTTGCAGGCCCATAGAACAGCTCCCTCTCAAACCTCTCGAAGAAGGAGTTCGCCGCCAGTATGGCCTCTCCGTATTCGTCCGTAGAGTCTGGGATGATCTGCCCCTCCTCGATGTCATCTTCGTCGATATCATTTTGTGTCGACCAGAAAGTCGGCATCGAGAGCTCGGGCGACACAGAAACATTCCTGTCATGTGACTCAAGATGACTCTTTGAGGGGGTCTGAATATCATCCCAGGGTAAACCTCCTTCGAAACTCTCATCTCTTCTCTTCTTCTTCGGGGGCCGTTGAATGTCATCCCATGGCGAAAGCCTGCCTTCCGAGCTATGGTGGCTCGATCGGTGTGACAATCCGGACTCCCTGTCAGTCACTTTTGTATCGCTTGTCATGGAGCTTCTCTTGTTACTGAGAGCAGGTCGGTACGAATCAAGCCGGCGTCGTTTTCCAAGTGGGTCGGTATTGGCGCCAGAGCGCCGAGGACCTCTTCCCACTGGCTTCGAAGAGTAATCACTGGGTTCAGGGCGGTATCTGTCAGTGTGCTCTCGGATGTATCTGATTCTCTCTTCGTTCATGTGGTTATTGCTGTCCCTTAAGGTGCCCGTCCAAAGATCGGTATCGCCCCTTGCTGAGCCGACAACCCCCTCCATAGGCTCGGGGCTGCGGCATCTTGACGGGGACCTGTGGTTTCGAGATCGATGCGATGATTCATTCTGAGGCTCTCGTCTGATTGCCGTGACTGGACTCTGAGGCTGCTTTTTGCGACAAGCCGTGACGAAGTGTGCCTCAACAGCACCACAGTGGCGACAGACATATCCTCTCGGAGGCGGGCCGTCAAAGATAGGATTTCCGTTCGTATCGCAGTCCTGGATGAAATGGCCTAGAGAATTGTTTGCACCATTAGTTAAGTCGAGGCCTTATGAACTACACATCTGCCCGTACCAGGTATTCCGCAACGCTTGCACACGTAACCAGGAGGAGGAGCTCCCTTCGCAGGCTCGGCGGGCTCGTGTGTCATGTCTACCGGCCACTTTTGGGAGTATGGCTGTTTCAAAAGTCCGAGGAGCTTTCGAAGTCGGTTTTTGGTGCGGTCAATTGTTTCAGTGCCGGCGTCTTCCTCCCCGGAAGTAGATGTCTTCGGCGTCGACTGGGATGCAACGGCAGTGCCCAAGTCCCTACAGACACATGATTCTGGGGCTGGCTTCGACGAAGACGAAGAAACGCGCAACTTCTTGTAATTGATTTCGATGTCTCGTCTGGCGTAGTTGAATTGCCGGCGGTCGCCTGGGTAGTCTTTGAGATGAGTGGGCTGATGCTTCGAGAAGGCACTGAGAACAACGCCCTTGTCGTAGTTCCTCGCACTCAGGAAGTTGCAGCCGTTACGGACAATGTCGGACGAGTCAAGGCTAGACTTGAGGCCAAGCTTTGGAATCTGCTTCACCAGCCACAATGTGTAAATCTCAAGGAGCTTGCCGTTATTGATGTGGAGGGGAAAGGTGCGTTCCAGTATCTCCTCGATATCCGGCTGACCTAACTGCCAAAGGTCGTCGGGCCAGGCGCTCACGTCGCCCAACCCGTCAACCTGCATGGCATCGGCCTGCATAACGAACAAATGAGGAATATTGCAAAGGCAACGCGTAGGTGAGCTCAAAGGCTTCTAGGCTGCTATTGGCAATATTAGCAACATCCTTTTTGGATTCAGGCGCGGCAATACCTACAAGAGGGAAGGCCTGCACCAAGCTTGACCTAGAAAACTCAACGATCAGAAGGGATGAAGAAAGAGGCAACAATGGAAAAAAGAAAAGGAGGTCGCGTAGATGAGGGGGAAAAAGTGCAAAGGAGTGAAAAATTGTGCTTCAGTGTCGGGTGAGGATGAGACCAAAACAACCTGGTGAGACTGACCCCCAGATACAAAGGCGATCAAGTCTCCTGGTGCTTGACCAGCATAGATTGTTTTGGTGATAGGAAGGAACAGGTGGGAGAAAATACGGGGACTTCACCCGGGCAGAAGTTGTCTGGTTAGGTAGAGTACCTACTCTGGAAGGAAGGAAGGAAGGAAGGAGGTGAGCGGGACTAGGGTTGTGCCTTCTGCATGGCAGTTCTGGCAACTACAGCTTTACCGATCGAATGGTCTTGGAATTATTTTTGGGCTCTTTGTTGCTTTTAGCTCATCACTGTGTTTACTGTTTACTGTTTCATTCCTCCTACTGCATCTTGCTGTTTTCTGTTTGGTCAATGACTCCATCTCCAACAGCAATGTCTCATCCTGGAAGATATGAAAAAACCTCAATTACAAACTCTAGTCAGGCAGTGTTTGAATAGAATTGAAGGCTAAAGAAAGAGAGGCATGAAAACTTGACTTGGATAGGTTCAGTGTGTGAGATAGAGGAACATTTCACAGCAGACCAAACATGAAGGCAACAAGCAACCAAACTTCAGATTCCAGGCGAGAATCCATTGTGAACACGGCTCTATCCTGTCAACCTCCGTAATTGCCAACTATTTGCCTCCCCGCAATGTTACCCTCATCGATCGAGCTGCCATATAAGACGGAATGAACTTGCGAAAATTTTCTAGCGTCATTTGAAGCCGACGCGAGCGGCTGGCCTTGCATACGAAAGCTGGAGTGAAGAATGGCGTCAAAATAGGGAGAGTCTAGATCTTAATGTTGCATCAGGCCAAGGCGTCAAATCGTACATGGTTTCCCGTATCGAATAAGGGATTTCCCGTACTGATACGCTCTCGTCTTCCCCGGAGCCAGCCTTACGAAATTCATAAGTACTGTCCACTATGAGAGACTCCAATTGTCCGCGCCTCTGTCCGCAGATGACATTCCATACCTGGAACGACCTTTCTTCCCCTGTGCGCTCCAAACGAACATGGGCGTTTCGAAGCCGCCTGATTCGCCCAATATGTACACAGTTGCGCTGGAAATGTTCATCGACCGCCATGTCAATGGATATATTCTCAAGCAGCGGACAGGCTGGCGATATTTCGGCCACAGTCTCTGTGCAGAACCCATACCACTCTCTGCTGTAACCTCCGCTGTTCCCGCCGAGTTCTCCCCAAACTCTCAGCCTTAGCTCAAGGCTTCGCAGTGACGCGCCATGAGTGCCGATAGCATGTAGAAACGAGACTCTACTGAAGTGGCCTGAGAGAGAGAGGGAGGACAAAGGCGGCAGGGTATCGAAGAAGGTCTCCAGCAATGCATCCGAAGGCAAGGGTGGTATGAGTTGCAGTTCGAGGCCGGTGAGACCGAGAAGCCGGCAATTCTGAACCAGCCAAGAGATGTGTGAATCGTTTACCCTGAGCCTCAAACGGGACAAGGCAGTGAAGTCGGTCGCCATTGTCCACGCATGCAGCCTCTCGACTGTAGAGTCCCGGAGAGATAGACATTTGAGCGACCCCATATTCGGCACTCGAGTGAGTTCAAAACTCAAGGAGCTATGCTCGATCTCCCAGGATACCAACTCCTCCAAGTGACTTCGGTCGCAGCCATAGGACTTTTTTCGGCGACGGTCACGCATTTCGGACGAAGCCGGTATCATGTCCACTATCTCGAGGTTTGGTGCAAGACCAGATGCGAGCATTAAGGCAAGCAAGTCGTTGGCGTGAGTCGGCATGTCTGCCTCTTCCGCATGCTCGATGATGCTAACGTAGTATAGTTGCGGCAATGAGAGCAAGGCAATGTCATAGGCGCTGATAGACTCCGTTCCCTCTGGGCCAAGTTCGTGTATGGGATGCAAGTTGACCCGTCTGAGGTTCAGCCGGCACTGGGGTAGACCGTTGCGTAGGATTTTGACCAGTTGCGGAGAAAAGTTGGTATCGTGATCAACGACGAAACTTGCCAAGCCGGGCAAAGCTTCTAGCAGTTGCCCCAGGGGAGTCCACCACTGAGGATTCCTGAAATCGAAACAAATATGTCCCATATCACGATAGAAATCATTGCTGAGACAAATCTCTAGCCGCCGCACATGTCTTCCATAGGACCTGGGGGCCAGACGGCGTAACCATGGCTGAACGTCGTCCCACAGCGCCCGAGGGCTTCTCAGGACGATTCGGATGCTCCCAAACATGTAATGGGCAGCAATATCGCGGCATGTCTTGCTGGTGAGGGCGAGAGACAATAAGTCTTTTGGCGAATCTTTGAGATACGAGCATATGTGCATTTGAACCTCGAGAGGCAAGTCGTTGAGCACGCAAACTGCCATCTTGTGAACGCACTTTCAAGAGGGCGAATGCGTTGCGATGAAGAGATGATTCGGGAACACGGCCGAAACTCGAGCGCGCGGGGTAAGTTATGATTCTGTTGAGCCCAGACGGACCGCAAGATGCCCACAGTGATATGCCGCATGAGAGAGTCGTGCCTTGTGCAACTCTAGGATAATTTGATTGGCAAATAGTGCAGCCACGCAGCAAGCGGCCGTGTAGCAAGTCCGGTGACTGGTCTGTCCCTCCTACTTTAATTTTTCGAGTCTTTGGTTGATAAAAAGGCCTCGATTACTGTGGATGTACTTAGAAAGACGCAGTCTTCAGAGGAACAGCTACTCACTGCGTCTACCGCCTGCTCGGGTCGGACAGTTCAAACCCCTCACCTCTCCATCCCCAGGCCACGATGTAGTGATCGGAGAGCAGCTTCCACTCCTCCACTTCGTCAAGTCCTTCCAAGCTGTCAACCCTCTCCTTCTCTTCAGCCGAGACCCAGCGTTCCCATATTCGCTCCACCGTCAGTGCATTGGCGTGCTCGAACCCTGCCTCGCGGAGACGGCGCTCCTGATCCTGCGGAAGCTTGTAGCTTTCCAACGTCGGCATTCGGATTCTTCTTGCTGCCAGGTTGGATGTCATCATCTTCCCGAAAGGATCGTCGGGCCTGATGGGCTCGTAGATGATGATGGCGAGGTTGGGAATCTTCTGCTCGAACCAGGCCAAAATGTCTTTCGTTGCAGAGGTCTCAAGATAACACAGACAACACTCGGATACAAGCAGCGTCGGAATGTCAGTCCTGAGTCCCTGGAAGGTGGCCGCGTCAGCCTGTGCCAGATCTCGCAGGTCAAGGCTGTGGCAGTAGTAGCTGTCGGAAGCGGACGGTTGGCAACTCCACGAGCCGTCTTCCTCGACCGAGGGGTTCCCAAGGATTTGCCGCAGGAGTGGTACGGCTTTAACTATGCGTGCCTTCTTGCGAACGGTGATTTGGAAGTCGAGCTCGTGGTAGACTAGCCCGGGCCGATTGGGCCTGGGGAAAAGCCGAAAGGGCCGAGTGTCGGTGCCAGCACCCAGCGAGATGATCTGTTTTTGCCGAAAGCCCGACGGCATACCATCGCTTTCCGACAGAAAGTTGTCGATAAGGCTGTCAAGTGCAACGGTTCTTGTATAAGTGCCTGAGGGGGATAAATGTCAGCCTCCATGTTCGACGGAAGCAGACCCTAAAACGGACCTCGGTTGATGATGGGAAGTCTCCTCGGAGGCGGCCCGGCCATGGCGTCGACGAAGAAGCGAGCGTAGGGGTCCTCGAGATATCCCACGCCCACAGCACTTAAGCGTGAGCCGGCGGCATCATCGTCGGTGCCCTGGATCGTCTGATCGTGAGTCGGGCCTGCGGAGGAAGCTCCGTCGCCACGGCCTCTGCCACGCCCGCGACCGGCTCGGCCTCCCCTCGCCCCACGGAGAGACAGCAAGTTCGGGATTGGGCTCCCGGATCCGGACATGGAATAAGGTGTATGATGAGAAGCGAATGTGTGTGAATATTTGGTGGTTCACACCGAGTGTTTGCGATGAGGACCAAGGTGACGTAAGGAGGCAAGGTCGGATGCGAGATGCTAAGGCGGGGTCCGAACCGCTGTCAAAGCTGTCTCAGCCCAAAGAGACATCTAATAGCACACTCCACTTACCTGCAGAAGGAAATGTGACCTGCTCCAAATCCCCCAAACAGCCGCTGGACCCTGAACTAGGTACGGGAGGCTGAAAACGATTCAACGGTCTCCACCGTTGGTAAAGGCAAACGTACACATTTGTGGTCTATTTTCTTCTCTTCTTTATTTGGTCGATAGTACAAGTTGGTAGGGCGCTTGGCACGGCCTGGAACAGGACCAATACAGTTCGTCTTACGTTTGGGATGCGACCGAATCCTTCCGGCTACGTCGGCGAATGGTCGTGAACGGTACTTTTTAGCGCATCGCATACGTACATTATCAGCAGTGGGTTTGCTGTGCCTCTCAGTGTCTCTGTACCTGTGTGCTTCCGTGCCTCTATGCCATTATCCAGGTAGATGCCTAGGTGGGTATACTGCTGGAGCATGACTTTTCGACGGAGGCATCCAATATCTCGGACGACGCGGGCGTTCTAGTATCACCTATGTAGTACGGAGAATTCGATCGAACGAGACAGGAAAGCAGAGTTGGTCCAAAAGACCTCGACCCGACGATACGAGGTTTCATCAAGCTTCAGATGACGTGAACACCACTCGCCTGAATGCAAGCGCCCGTATTCCCATCGAAAGTAGCAAAACACCCTTCTTACATCACGGACAGCCTTGTAGATTGATCAACTCTTGAAGACCCATCGACGGGCCATCCTGGCCAATTCATTCGCTGAGGAGAGTTGAAAGATGCGGCATCGGATGTGATCTGTATGTACGGTACTCAACTCGCATGGGTCGTGCATCGTATCCCAGTAGCCTGGCCAGCCTAGGCCAAACTGCCTAGCGCGGTGCCTGCGCTACCCACCCGCCCAGGTGCCTTGGAGCGGCCAACTTCCTGGTTGTCGCCTCCCGTCCATCACTGCTTTCCAGGGCGTTTGGTGGCTTTTTAGCCTTCTGTGTAGGAGGGGCATGGCGTGGCTGTGCCATCCTGCTGCCTGCGCTCCCGGCCCTGGGTTGGCTGGCACTTGGAGGGTGAAGGAAGGACACCGATGGAAGGAACCCCGACCACTCACAGGCACACAGGCACACAGGTACGCAGGTACATAGGTAGGTACCATGTAACCGGGTGCATTTAATACCTTACCAAGTCCCCCCAGCGCCACCGATACCTGGCGCCCCTCCACTCTCCTATTCCATCCATCCCCCATCTCCAAACCACGTCAACTATTGTCTGGTAACCGGCGTCTCTTTTATTTCATTCTTTTGCACCAACGACGATAGCGATTGCAAAGATGTTGCACCACCTTGCCAACACGGTCTACAAGAGGGCCGTCGAGGCCTCAACTCCCGCCGCGAGCGAGCTGCCCTGGTGGGCCCCGGCTGTTATCTTCGCCGACTTCATCGTCTTCCTCCCCATCATCTTCTTCGTAAGCTTTCACCGTTTCCTGGTTCGCCGAATTCGCTCGCTAATACATCTTAGGTGACCTACACTGTCCAGACTGTCTACCCGATCTTCGCCATCGTCGAGGACGAGAACCCCCCCGCCTACGACCCTGTCAACCTCAGTGATGAGGACGCCAACTCCGAGGCAGTCCCCGGCGTCGGACCCGTACCCCCCAAGGTCACCGGCGGCCGCCCCACCACCGTCACTTCGTCTCTCCGCTCCATCAACCGCCTCTTGATGGCCAACGGCGGCTGGCGCGCGAACTTTCGCGGCTTCTTCTGCTCCGTCGCCCAGGGCATCGCCACCCTCATCCTCTACGGCATCTTCTCGTCCTTCCTGCCCTCTATCCTCGCCTCTCTCGCGACCCTGCTCGCCGCCCTTTCTCTCGTCCAGCTCAGCACTGCTTGGGTTCACATCGTCATCACTCCGCGCAGCCCCCTGCACTTCTGGTCTCGCCTGCCGCCCTTCAAGCGCACCTTTGACGCCACCGCCCGCCCGGTCGCCGCTTTCTGGCTTGCTACCCAGGTTGCGACCTGGATTCCCATCGCCATTGGTTGGGCGCTTGGCATGGACCTGCCCAACTTCCGCTTCGGCGCCCCGGACACCATCGCCCCCGGCACCGAGCCCCGGAACAGCGACGCCTGGAAGAGCATCGTCATCACCGTCCTCAGCCTCGCCTTCCATATCCTGGTCGTGATTCCCGCAGAGGTCGTCCTCGTGCGCGTCCAGGCCTCGCTGCTTCCCGAGGAGGCCGACACCGTCATTCCCTTCGACCGTTCCTTCGAGGGCAAGGTTGAGCCGCGCGTTGTCGGCGGCAAGGGCTATGCCACCATGTCCCAGGCCTGGGCCACCTTCTCCCGTGCCGCCTGGCGCCGTCTTGTCATTCTCTACGCCAAGATCTTCGCCGTCTGTGTCGTGACCTTCCTCGTCATGGCGGCAGTCATCATCCCCGAGATCGTTCTCATGTCTGCTGCCGCCAAGAAGAACTAGGTTTTCCGGCCACGCGCCACATTCACGTGTGTGCGGTTCGGCGAGTTCGAGCCGTAGCCATGCCATGACTCGTCACCCACTGTCGCGACCGAGAATGTTGCCCTGTCGCGTTTCTCATTAGACTGCGGTCGGACATAATAGACTTTGTCAGCCTTGTATCAGATATGCCAACAGCAGAAGCGGCCCCAAAACACGGGGCAGGATATGGCATCAGAGTTGTGGAAGATGACTCTGGTTTTATGCTTGGAATTCGGAATACCTCTGCTTACTTGGGCACTCCTTCTGAAATAGCTCCCTTTAAGAAAAGGGGTTTTGTCTTTTTAGTCAATTCACACATCCACTCAAGAAAATGAATCCATACAATTGGCAACTTGAAGACTTTTAACCCAGTGCAAAGAGCAGAATATCTTATGTCATTAGCCATGAATTGCTTAGCGTTCATGCGTGAGGTCTGTATGTGTCGTAACACCACTCCCCGGCACCCCCTAAGACTACCTATGCGGCAGCGGCACGGTCGCCGTCCCGACTGTCTTCTCATCCATCATCCTCTGCTTGGTCCCTTCTAGGCCTTTGTCTCTCCTCACATCCCCCTCTCTACACTACAGGAGCATTCGTCGTATCCTCATGTACATCACCCCCTTCACCCTTATCAACACCAACCCAAAAGACAAAGACCACCCAGAACTGCTTGTCTCGAGCAAAAATCCAAACCGACTGGTTCAAGGGAAGAAGAAGAGACAAAGAATCAACCCCTCTCCTTGACCTTTTTTTAGACCAGAGTCTGTGGATGTTGCCATCTAATCAACTTCTCTCAAGAGTATAATGGACCAAAGAAAAAAAAAACGAGTCTGCCAGGATGGACGGTGAAAGAACAGCTGCTCGTCGTGTGAACACAGCTGGGGGTATAGCGGTCTAGTCCGCACCGAGCTGTTGTCTAAATGCGTGCCTTGTCGTCTCTATGGGGTTGTGCACATTCCCAGAACACCCATGGTCTTGGAATGATAGGGATCGAGGTTTGGTAGGGGAACCGCTCTCTTAGGACTTCTGGGAGAAGAACCAGCTGCTGCGCTTGTTGGTGCTGCCCTCGTTCTGCTGGATGCTGGAGATGACGGGAATGGACGGTCCCTGGTTGTCACCACCACCGCCGCGCAAGGGCTTGGCAATGCGGCTGCCAGCACCAGAGAAGCTGAAGCCGCCGATCGAGGGCGAGTTCAGGCCACGAGTGCTGCCGGCCTTGGCGGCCTCCAACCTCTCCTTGACAGCTGCGAGCTGCACCTCAAACCTGCAAGACGAAAATCGTTAGAGACAAAGGAACTGTATGTATTGCAAGGACGCGTAGGGACTGGGCCTTGGGCTTTCATAAAGATGGGGGTTGGCAGGGTTACGTACTTGTGGTTTGCAGAAGCCATCTTCTCCTGGCTATCCTGTAGCAGGCTCTCCAGACTCTGGATGCGCTCGTTGCGCGCGATGAGCTTGCGCTCCGCAATGGCAACCTCCTTCTTGAGTGCCGAGTTCTGCTCGACCAGCTGTCGCTGGACCTGGGTCAGTTGCTCGAGGTTCCTCTCGAGGAAGGCCATCTTCTTCTGCTGAGCCCGGTTGTTGGAGGACCTGAGCACGTTGTTATACTGCTCGCGGGTCTCATCGAGCGAGATCTCGAGCTCGACCACGCGCTCGCAGCGGTTCTGAAGATCGCGCATAAGGCTCTTCTTCATGATGTCGAACTCAGCAATCTGTTGCTGGATGGACTTGCCGTTGGCCATGGGAGCGGCGGTGCCGGCCTTGACCCTCTGCTGGAGGTCCTCGATGAGGGTCTTCATCCTCGTGTTCTCGGCGGCCTTCTGGGCGATGTCGGCCTTGAGTTCGTCCACGAGCTGCATGGAAGTGGTCTGCTTGTCGGCGTAGGCGCTCTCCAGGCGGGACTTGATCTCCTCGACGTCACTCTCTCCGAGGTTGCGAGTGAGCAGGTCCTCGTACTCCTGCTGGAGGGTCTCGAGGCGGTCCTCGAGCTCCGCTCTACGACGGGCATCCGACTCACTAGACGACGCGCTGTAGACGGAGAGTTCGGCTTGTCTTACGATCCCCTGGATCTCGACAAACCGCGACTTGAGCGCCTTAAGCTCGTCGGGGTTGACGACGTCACCCACGGAGCTGACTTCGTGCAGTGCCTCAAGCTGGGCGATGGCCTCGGAAATGGCCTTCTCGTTGTCGCTGAAGACGTCAGCGCCCAGGTCGAAGCCAGCCATCATCTTCGCCATCTTCTCTGCCTTCTTCTTCTCCTTCTCGTCAAGGACTGCGCTCGTCTCCTTGGCACTCATCTTGACATCGAGAAGCTGCTGCTTGACCTCGTCGAGCTCTGTTGTCAGCTCGGCGTTCTGCTCCTTCAACGCATCCATGGTGATTTGCGCCTCCTTGCCCTCGAAGTTCAGACGCTCAAGCTGCATCTTGACCTCGTTGACTTCGGCGTGGAGCCTCTCGTTCTCCTTGCCAGTCTTGGCATCGTGCTCCTTGAGGTAGGTAAGCTCTTCCTTGGTCTCTCGGAATGCCTTCTCTGTCGTGTTGTACTGGGACTCCTTCTCGGCGAGCTGGTCCTGGAGCTCATTCTCGCGGCGCAAGAACTCGTCTCGCTCGTCCTTGTCGAGGGGCAGGCTTGGCGTTCCGGAACGCTCCGACGTGGCAGGTGTCTCGGCCCTGCTATCGGGCAGCAGGCGCGAGGGTGTCGATGGTCGAGGTGCTTTGGCTTCGGCCTTGGCTCCGACGACGCCATCCGCAGACATGGGCGGCACCCACTTTTCCTTCGGCACGGTCTCTCCGGCGCGCCAAAGCTGAACTTCTCCCTCCAGATTCGAGAGGTAGCCCTCGAAGGTTGAAATTTGGCCTCTGGCCTTGCCGAGCAAAGCCTTGAGCTCAGCAGGACTGAGCTCCGCGTTGACCTTTGCCTTGTTCTTGATCGCCTTCGCACGGGTACCGAATCGCAGGGTGCTGAGGGTTTCGGCGTCGTTGTAACTACTGGGAGAACAGTTGATAATGAGGGTCGTGCGACTGTTACCTCCGAGGGATTCTTGCAGGATACGGGTCAACTTGGAGTCTCGGTAGGGAACGTGGGAGGATCGGCCGTCAGTCAAGGCGTTGATGACCATTCCGAGAGCGCTCAAACTCTTGTTGATCTTCTTGGCTTCCTCCAGCGTCTGGCCACTGGCGCCCGTCTTCCCGACCTTTTCACTACCAGCCAAATCAACCAAGAAAAGCTGACCACTCTTTGCTGAACCGGTCTCGACGTTCTTCTGCGTGATGGTAATGACGAAGATGGAGTGCGAACGCGAGGACTCCTGGTTCATATTGGTAGCGGCGACGGCACGGGCGTTTCCACCTCTTCTCATGACCTCGTAGACCTCCTGGACGCTGGAGACGTAGACCTCCAAGAGGCCCTTGACGTAGACGCCGCGGTTCTTCTCTTCATGGACGGGCAGGTTGTCGTTCTGAGGGGCGAGCAGATCACGGATCCTCTCCATGTAGATTTCCATGTAGCTGACTCGTACGGTGTACTCGATAGTGCTGGGGCTGGACATGATGCTGGCGAAGATCTGCTCGACAATACGGGGAATGACACCTCGGCCGGTCTCGTCGTCGATGCTGGAACCCATCATGGTGTAGGACTTTCCGGCACCGGTCTGGCCGTAGGCAAAGACGGTTCCATTGTAACCGTTGAGAATATCGTCGACAGTCGATCGGATGGAGAAGTCGAAAATATCGGACTGCTTGCAGTTCATGTCGAAGACTCGATCAAAGGTGAAGCTACCCTGCGCCTCTTTCGACTGGGGCACATAACTGTCAGTTCGGGTGCCCGCATGCATGCGCGCTTGAGAAAGAGTTCGAACTTACGTCGAGGGTGCAGGTATCTTCTCCATTGAAGGCGACGATGGGCTGGCCGCCCGACTCCAGTTCCACCTTGTTTTGGGGACGGAATCGGGCCACCACCTTGATGCTGTTTGCGCTAGACATGGCGACGGATTTGCAGACCAGGGGACGTCGCGGCCAAGGTCATGGATCCCGATCGGAGGGAAGTTTGCTTTTCGAAAAGGGGATTGAGTTGCGGTTGCGAGGCACGAGGCGTCCGCAGCGCGGCAACGGGGGGGGGGGTGCGTGTGTCGGGTGTGTTGAAAGAGGACACACGCAAACAAGGAAGGCGGGACGAAATGACGGTGTGCACTTGTGGAAAAGACTACTAGAATGACATATCGCAGGTATTTCTGCAAGGCGACAAGCAGGCGGAGGTGGAGAGGGTATTGGCAGCACAAACAGCAAGCAGTTTGCAGCCAGCCGGGTTGTCGGTCAAGGAGGTAGAAGGAGAAAGGTTAAAGGGAGGTGGCCGTCCAGGTTATTGTTTAAATTTGGGGGGAGGAGGAGGATGCAAATGGCGGGACGCGCTAGAATTCGCGTAGAATATTTGATTAGCAGCACCTCACCTCACATTCTCACAGTCCACAGTCACAAGCAACGTAAGGCGAAGGCCAGGCCACGAAAAGTGTCGACTCGACCACTTACGCTGGCTAGTTTCATCCCCACCTCACCAGTACCACCAGCACAGCCGAGGGGTCCGTCCCAGAGGGAGATGGTCCCCTGTCCGGTCACTGAAAATACACAAGGAACAGCGCACGATACGCCTTTCCTACTGGTCCGGCAGCGCCCACCACGGGCATTTTACACACCAGATGGCCTGGCGCATTACGCACTAATTAGAGGTTCCGGTCGGGCACGCGACGACGGGCTGCCGACCAAAGTTGGCCGCACTGCACGGTCTGCTCCTGTTGATTTATTAGTGCACCAGTGTGGTGGGTTGCTCCGCTTTCGCAGTGGTCACTGACAACAAACAATAAACAAGCGTCGGGCCGCATTTTGTGCAGTAGATTTGGTATTTCGCCACCTGAATGCACTTGCCACGAACTCCCCTGTAAAGCCAGATGAAGACGAACGTCACCAAAGACAAGGACCACCGCGAAACGCCAACCGCAACATGGGGCCGCCCAAAAAGCCATTCGGAGAGGACAGCACGAGCCGAAACGCCAGAACCCTCCACTCCCACCTTGTCGGATGCCCCAGCTGCTTAATGCGAGTCAAACCGAGAAACATGTATGGTCCGCCATGGACCTCAGTTCCAACTTCCGCGTCAGTCTGTCGCCGCTGGTCATTTGGCGTCCGTACCCAGCCCTGCCTGCCACCTGCCATCCATCGCGAGCCAAACCCTGCTCGGCCAAGGTGATAAATATTGTGTTGTTCATAACAGTCGTATGTGTAGTGTGTGTGGGGTGTTGGTGTGGTATCATTTGTTACAGAAATTCTAGTCCTCCCAGCTCTTCTCGACAGTCTCCCGAACTCGCTTCGTGTATTCCTTGCGGTTGTCTTTGTAAAGGTTCGAAGCCTCTACGTTCGCTGGAGAACCGGTGTTCGGGTCGTTAAGCAAACTTGAAAGGCAATGTTAGCCCTCGCCTCGCCTCCTAGCGTGCAGTATGTGGAAAGATCCTCTCACCTCTGGATACTCGTCAAGACCGCGGCGACGTCGTATGTGGGACTCCATCTGTTCTGCAAAATGTCGAGGCAAAGCTCTCCGGTGGCGTAGACGTTGGGGTGGAACATCTGGCTTATGAACTTCACGGCGGGAGGCTTGTTAGGGTACTGCTCCTCAAACTGCATCACCAGTCTGAATGTTCCGTCCTCGAAAGGGGTATCGGCGGGTCCGATGATGACCGCATTCCTGGAGTGACTGTGTCAATAATGGTTGTATGCGTCATCGGCAAGCTCGGGGCGTGATCGGGCATACCACGTCATGACATTGTCGGGAACAGGAGAGGCAGAGACGCCGGCGGGAGGGTCGGTTTGCATGCGCTTTGGGTGCTGTCAGTCGTGATTCTCGGCGAATGATGGACGTGGGCATCAAGCCTCACCTTGAAGTCACGCATCAAGCGACGTCGGGCAGCGGTCGACATGGTGGCGGTCGGCACTGATTACCAAGACTGGCGGAGGGGTCGGTTGTGGTTGATGACGGAGCCGTTGAACACGGTCGATGGGATCTGGGAGAGCGATTCAAAACGTGACGAAGGTCGTGATATCGTCACTGAAAAGTTGCAGTTCCGCGGACGTTCAAGGGCGAAAAGGTGATGATGGGAGAAGACCGTGGAGGTGCTGCAGCATTCACAGTCCGAGAGGATGGCGCGGGTAGCACTTCATCACCGCCTGCCGCTTAGGCCACTGAGTGGAACCCTCCGGTTGTGGCCAATCAGTGCCGGCGAGATTTAACGCGAATCAGACGAGACCAAACCAAACCAGCGCCGAGATGGTCCCTGGCGGCAGGTGCGGGCACGACGACTCGAGGCAGGCGCGAGTGACGAGTGACGACACCCTGCAAGTACCGAGTGGACAGCCATTCTTCTGTCTCTTGCGTCTGATTATTGATGCTCCCAGAACACGAGAGACAAAGACATCGGCGTTGCGCCTTATCGCTTTGCTGACAAACATACGGGTGTACAATATAAACCCAATCCCTCCATGCTTTGAAACAAGTGACCGCCACGGGAGCGTGTTGCCTGCATACTCGAGCCGTTTCTCCGAATTCGAGAGATACTGACGATGACAAGCACGTGTCACGGTAGGTATCCGTACCTACTTATTTGATGTGGAGGCAAGTTCAGAAAACACCCTGTACACTACGAGAAACCTTACTAATCCTGCAATGCGGGCAGTACTCTGTACATATTAGTAACCAGGTACTGATGAGCACAGTAAAACGGTTCCGCGGCGCGTGTGCAAGGCGGAAGGCGCGAACTGCATCCCGTTCCGAAAATACGTTCCGACCATACTCCCACGGCCCGGGGTGGGGGATTCGGCTCCCCAGAGACCTGGGGATTGGGGGGATTGGGGCGTGAGGTCACCACCAAGCTCGGCCCCGCCCGTGCGCTCCCCCTCTTAAGCCGAGGAAGCCCGCAGGAAACCTGGGGTAATGCCAGCCCGAGCTGCCCGTCCGCGCCCTTCCACATGTTACTTTCCGTTGCTTCATTCCTCACTGCATTTAGCAAAACCGCCATCCTATCTATTTCTGTACCGTTCTGCTAGATCGTCTCAAGTCAAAAACTTCTCGTCCTCGATCTTCTTCCTGGTCCCAATTGTCACAGAATCGTCGCCATGTATTTGAGACAAGCCTCGAGGCTTCCGAGCCAATTCGCCAAGCATGCGACGACGGCCCGCCAGTTCTCGACGAGGACCGCCCTTCGGCAAGAAATTCGGGATGCGTACATCCTCAGTGCTTCCAGGACGCCAACGGCAAAGGTATACGGGCTAGCCACCGAGTAAGTGGCTGTAGATCAGACACTGACATGCCGTGTAGTTCAACGGGTCGTTCACGAGTGTCCCGGCGCCGAAGCTAGGCGCCGTCGCCATCAAGTCCGCCCTCGAAAAGTCGAAGGTCCCCGTTTCCAAAATTTCAGACGTCTATATGGGCAACGTGCTGCAAGGATCAGTCGGACAGGCGCCGGCTCGACAGGCTCTGGTGTTTGCCGGCCTGCCGTCCAGCGTCGAGGCCATCACGATCAACAAGGTGTGCGCATCAGGGCTGAAGGCTGTCGCGTTTGCCGCGCAAAACATCCAGCTTGGCCTTGCGGAGGCTCAGATTGCGGGAGGCATGGAGAACATGTCCAGAGTGCCGTACTACGTGCCTCGCGCTTCGGGCCTTCCTCCCTTTGGCCACGTCAAGATGGAAGACGGATTGATCAAGGACGGCCTGACCGACGTCTACGACCAGTTCCACATGGGCAACTGCGCTGAGAACACTGCCAAGAAGTACGAAGTCACCCGCGAGATGCAGGATCAGTACGCCATTCAATCCTACGAGCGCGCCCAGGTCGCGTGGAAGGCAAACGCTTTTGCCGAGGAAATCGCCCCCGTCACTGTCTCTGGGAGGAAGGGTGATACCATCATCAAGACCGACGAGGGGTACCTGGATGTGAAGTTCGACAAGGTCCCCACCCTGAAGCCTGCATTCGTACGCGACGGCACGGGTACCGTTACCGCGGCCAACTCTTCAACCTTGAATGACGGTGCGAGCGCGTTGGTTTTGGGAAGCAAGGAGATTGCGCAACAATACGGTGCTGGTTCTAGGGTCCTGGCCAAGATCTGCGGTTCGGCAGACGCTGCGGTCGACCCCATTGACTTTCCGGTTGCTCCCGCCAAGGCGGTTCCCATTGCGCTCGAGAGAGCCGGCATCACCAAGGACCAGGTGGCCGTCTGGGAGTTCAACGAGGCCTTCGCCGCCGTCATCAAGGCCAACGAGAAGGTGAGCATGATGGGTCTTTTGTACGCTGAGCCTCCACTAATCCAAGTCTCTAGATTCTCGGACTCGAAGGTGCCCGCGTCAACCCCCTCGGAGGCGCCATTTCCCTCGGCCATGCTCTGGGCAGCTCCGGGTCGAGAATCCTCGTCACCCTGCTGCACCAACTCAAGCCTGGCGAATACGGCGTCGCTGCGATCTGCAACGGCGGCGGTGCGGCTACTGCCATGGTCGTGCAGCGCATCGAGTCTGTTTGAATGAAAAAGATCAGATGCCGCGTCCCTTGGCCGCGGCAGCGCAAGGTCCGGGTTCAGAACGGAGGCTGCACGCTTATCTTAGCTTGATGTACGACTTGGAGCTTCCCGCTCAGACGCGTGGACGGATCTCAGGCGCAGGGTGTTGGACGGCGCACATTTGTACAGTGAATAAGCCACATCTATGAACAAAACAGCACAATACGAAAGTTTTCTTACATTGATGTACTCAGTTGCACACATGACGGCGGAGGCGTTGTAATCGAGGTGACAGGAGACAAATTTGAGTTGCGCGACGGGGTCTCGGCGGGGCGACCCAGACGTCTCACCGAGACCGTGGCGCACCCTTGTCGCCTTTCACCGAAGGACCCACCTCAGTACACTTTCAGTACACTCACTCACCTCAACCTCGCTTCGTCTCATCGCAACTCTCACTCACATCCCCCAGCACTCACTCACCACCACGCGCGGCGGTACATAATGGCCCTTCTCTTACAATTTCTCACCCAGATTCGCCAATTGGTACGCGCCCAGAACAGCGACGAGCTCCGAAATTGGCTCCTCGTCGAGCCCAACGCCAACCAGCAATACCACCAGCTCGCGGCCGAGCTGCGCACGCAGTTCCGCTCGCGCGACAACAGCAGCGGCGGCCTCGAGAACACGATCGAGAAATGCCTCCCCGAGGAAGATGACGTGCCCGAGGGTCAGGGCTCGCCGTGGCCCGGGTTCGTTACCTTTATGAAGGACTACATGCTGTTCTGGCGCGACGTCGACTTTGACGACCTGTTGGGGGCGCACACACTTCTCAGCGGCCTGGTCAAGTGAGTGCTACAGCAACAACAACGATAATCCATGAGACGAATTTCCAACTGAACGCTCCGCAGCTCCTGCAGCACCGCCTTCGCGCACCCGACCTACGGCGGCATGCTCCTCAAGACGGCAATGTCCCTGTGCGAGTCCCTCTCGCGGCTCACCATGATGCTCAGCAAGCGGCCCGACCTCACGAGCAAGATCCGCAACGTCGACGCCGACGACCGCAAGTCCATCGCCGAGACGTCGGCCGAGATCATCCAGAAGATCTTCACCACGTGTCTGACGGACCGCTCCAGCGCGCGCTACCAGAAGCCCGAGGGGAAGAAGGTCGGCGTCTACATGTTTGCCAACCTCGTCCTCAAGCTCCTCTTCGCCGTGAGCCTCATCTTTTCGTGTGCCCCGACATGACCATGTCATCGCTGACAACTACTGCCAGTGCCGGAGAAGCCACCTCGCAAAGCAAATCTTCACAAACATCTCCACAAACTCCCCGCCGCTGTCCTACTACCCAGCCGCCCAGCGCGTCAACTTCCTCTACTACCTCGGCCGTTTCAACCTCGCAAACTGCCACTTCCTCCGCGCAGCCCTCTGCCTCGAGGAGGCCTACCTCCAGATCCCGCCCGCCCTGCAGTCCCACCGCTGCCTCGTCCTGAGCTACCTCATCCCCTGCAACCTGCTCCTCGGCCGCCTCCCCTCGCAGCTCCTCCTCTCCCGCCCGGAGGCCGCCACCCTCGCGCCCATCTTCCACCCGCTGTCCCAGGCCGTGCGCAGGGGCGACTTCCTCCTCCTCCAGCACACCCTCGCCCAGCACGAGAAGTGGCTCTTCGACAAGGGCCTGCTCCTCGTCCTCACACACCGGCTGCGGCCCCTACTCTGGCGTTCCCTCGCCCGGAAGACGTTCCTGCTCACATACTCCCCCGGGCCCGACGACTCCGCCAACCCGTCGGCAGCAGCCGCCCCCTCCCGCCGCGCCGCGACCCTGGACCTAACGGACCTCCACACGACAGCAACATACCTCCAGCGAAGGCTCGAGGGCTACGTCCCGTCAAAGCACTCTCGCCCCTCTAACGCAACCCCAGCCTTCATGAAAGCAGTCTCCCACGACGCGGCGTCCACCCTCGTCCCGCCGCCAGGTGGACCCAAAAAGCTCCGCCCCAACGAGGGACTAGTCTGGGGGAACAGCCCCGTGGAGATGGACGACGTCGAGATGAACGTCGCGGTGCTGATAGAGATGGGCTTCATGCACGGGTACATCGCACACTCGCAGGGCCGCTTCGCCGTCATGGGCGCGACGAAAAAGAGCCCCGTGCTCGCCGGCTGGCCGACGCCGTGGGCCGCGCTGAGGGAGAGGCAGTACGCCGAGGACGTTGACATCGACGACGTTCCCGGCTGGGTGAAGGGGTGACGCGGGACATTGGGAAGTGCCAAAAAGTGTACAACATAACGAAAGGAAATGATACCCACCAAGTCAGCTGAAAATTAGCACAAATTTGAATAGAGAACTTCACGTCGAAGGCACACAGTGTTGACTTTGAATCTTTCATTTGTTGTGGCCCGTCTGATGGCAGGGCGGCTGAAATCGACACACAAGTCATCGTGTCTCGTCCTCAAAATCCCCATCTTCTCTCGTGTCATTCCCACGACGTCGGTCTCATCACAATGAATCACTCAATGTATGACCCCAAGCCAGCTATGCTACAAAAGAGTCTCTCCCCCTTATGAAGAAGTAGATTTTTCCGGTCCAAAGTCCCCCCCGTCCACAAGCCCCTCCCTGTCGTGATCGATGTATCCATATCGTAGTCTCTTCCTCCACGTGTTCTCGAAAAATAACAAAAAAGTAATCGTACGTAAATGGGTATAGGTGAGAAGCAAGCCGATCCAAAGAAAAAAATGTTGCAAACGGCCCTCTGGGAGGAGGGCCCAAGCGGGCGAACCCGAGAGAATGCTTTGCCAGCTCGCGTTTGGAGCGCGAGGTTGCTAAAACAATAAACACTAAACTGCCGCAATGTAATCGCGGTAGGTGGTCTGATATGTCCGTCGAGATAAGTTGTGCAAAAGGTGAAGTTGCCATCTGCTGTCGGCGTATGTGCGAAGCTCGCCGCATGTTCGTAAGCGGCGTGGGTAGAAGCGAAGAAGAGCCAGCAGCAAGAAAGGTACGCGGCAAGCGTGCTTGCCCTTGAGCGGGAAATGATGCATCCGACCGGGCGGGCTGGGTCCGAGACGTCAAGGTCGGAAAACAGCAGCCGAGTAAACGGCGCTGCGTCGTGTAGACAAGCATGAATGTTGAATCGAAAAACAAGCTGCGTGCTGGCTGGTACGAAGTGAAGGGAGGCCATTGTTGTCGAGTGACAATCAGTAAAGGAAAGTAGCTGCAACAAACGCGATGATGAGACCAGCGACGGCTCCGCCACCCTGTTTGTTGCCTTCGTTCTCCTTCGAGGTCGTTGCAGGGGCGGCCTCCTCCGTCTCAGAGACAGTAGTGAGCTCAGTGGTGGTCACCCGGGATTCTTCGGACGTTGTGGCAGTGTCATTCTCGTGGAACATACCGGGGATGACGGTGGGAGTCGCGGAAGGGGAAGAGGATGGCTCGGCGCTGGAGCTGCTGCTGGACGTCGGGGCGGCGGAGGAAGACGGCGAAGGAGTGGGCGTCGGCGTGGGAGTCGGCGTAGGGGTCGGGGTCGGCTCAGGCTTCACAACCTTGATTTCAACCTTGTCATCCTTCTTGGTGTCCTCCTCCTTGTCCTCCTTCTTATCGTCCTTCTTGTCATCCGAGTCGTTGCCGCCAGAACCGTCAAGGGGGAAGACGACAATGTGAGCCTTCTTTCCCTTGGGTACAGTGACAACACAGTACTTGGAGTTCCCGGCACCAGTACCGGCCAGGTTGCTCGTAACATCACCAACTGCGCTAGTAGAGGGGTCGATGGCGCAAGGAGTGCCGTTGCATCCACCCTCAGGGCACTCAATCTTGACACCGTAGGTAGGCTTCGTGTTCTTCAGCGCGGAGCCTTCCCAGATGGGGTTGTAACCGAGAGTGACAAAGGTCCGACCCTGCGCATCCTGGTTCGCACCCGCGACGTAGGCGGCCCAGTTGCCGACAGCCTTGGATTCATCACCCCAGATGCAGCCCTCGTCAGTAACGCCAGGCGGGTTGATGTAGTAGCTGCTCAAGGTTAGTTCGTGGCCCAAGGGGTGAAAGCTGATTGAGACTTACTGAGCGGCGGTGCTGCACCAGTAGCTCGGGTCGGGAACCGCGAGAGTGATTGACTTGTCAATGACGCTGGGAATGAGCATAGCCTCGTTACCAGGCAAGACAGTCTGGCAAAACGACAAGGTCCTGCCGCACTTGTTGTAGACCTCGACAGTACCAGCGCCATCGACGCAGTAGGGAGCGTCTTTGATGGGCTTCGTGGCCTTGCCGTCAGAACCACAGAAGAGGCCACCGTTCTACGCTGGTCAGCCATCTCGAAGGAGGACAATCACACCGGGCAGTCGTACCATTGAAGAAGGGTAAGTGTAGCTGGACTTCGGGTCCCACTGTGCCATGACCTTGCCGGGCTTGCAGGCGATGGGACAATAGGTTCCCTCAACACAGGTTTGATCAGGGCTCATGGCGAAGCCATTGTTAGAGGCGCCGGGAACCTTGACTAAGTCTCCGTCGCTGGGCAGACTGCAGATTGCCTTGCCATCCGAGGTCCTCTTGATGACCTCCCTCTCGGCGAGTTTCTCAATCTCCTCAGCCGGACCAAGCACAGGCTTGAGCTTGTGAAGATGGCGGTGAGTGGAATCGTGGGCGTTGGCCGGCTGGGCGGACACGAACATCAAGGCCGAGCCGACGGCGGCCTGAACGGTAGTGAGCTTCATCTCGGAAGCGGGGTCTCGTCAAGAGTCGTCGTGTGAAATCCTCCAGCGGTTCAGTTCAATTCAAAGAGTCAAGTCTCTCGGGTCTTGCGGCGCGTCGCGCGAGTTGGGCGGCAGCAGCGGTCGGGTTATCGAGGCGTCGAGGGCCAGTGCTATAACATCGAGACGGGCGATTCGAGCAACGACGTCGCGCGCGTGGTGTTTCGGTAGGGAAAGTGAAGCGGTTGAAAGCGAATTGCAAAAGCGAATGTCGGTGAAAAGAGCGGAACGTCTCCAAACCGGGGACTGGGCAAGGCGTAAGGATGCGGTGCAAGGACAAGAGAAGGGAAGAGGAGAACAAGCGAGGGTGGAGGTGGCAGGATGGGCCGACGATGAAATGAGCGCGCAACAATCAATCGCCTTTGGGGGGATCGCTTCTTGGCCCTCTGGCCTCTCTGGGCGAGGTGCTAGCTAGCCCAGCAAGCCCAGACGACAAAAACCTTGCGCGATCTCACCCCCTGTCGGGCGAGAAGGAGGAGGAGGAGCCCAGGAGCTGGAGGAGAGGGCCAGGGTAGGATGCCAGGCTCCCCTCGAATCCGACCAGGGCCCTCGAAGGGGACGGGCGCGAGATTCCTGACGGGCAAACCGGCGTTGGCGTCCTGCCCATGGCGACGCGACAAGTGGGCGGTGGTGATGCATGGCTGGACGGGGGATGAGGGGGGTCAGTCTGGGATGTGAGGCCCGGGGGGGAAATGAAAAAGACAGGGGCTCTCGGCCTTGGACGGTCTCGCCAATCAGACTCGGCCGTCATCTCGGCAAAGCTTGACTTGTTCGACGAAGGAGCCAATGAGACGCGCCGCGCGACTAAGACGTTTGGAGCCGAAAGAAATGAGAGCACGAGCCCCAAGACCATGGAAGGCACACCCACCCGCACCTGCTGCATCTATTGCAGCGATTGCACAGCGAAGCTGCGGCCTAGACTCTGGTACCTGCATAAGTCTGCATAGCCTAAAGCAACTATGAAGTCACGCACAATTTGCCTGCAGGTACCGGTTCCAATTGGCTTGTGTCGGCCAGCGAGACGAAAACAAACACCCAAAGCACAAGTCAATTTTGCAGTCGCCCAATGATGAAGTACCTAGACAGCGTGATGAAAATCGCCGGGTCGCAATGTCGCACGCGCGCCTGTCATCCAATCTTAACCTCAAGCTTAATTCCACGTGCGAACACCAGCAGAGTTGTAGTCTCGCCCTAGTCTGCCCTTCTTCTTCTTCAATCAAAGAACACAGACGAGAGAATGGGGGCTAGAGGGTAAAAAATCTTCGCTCTCGCCTCCCCTGACCAGTGACCGCAATGCGACCTCCTGAGCCTCACGATAGTGCGACAACTGGGTCTCAAGGTCGCATGAATCACATTTCTTCTGCGGATAGAGAGGAAGAAGAGACGAGCCGGTACGGATACCCGGCTGGTTTGCCGTGGAACGCGGCAGCGCAACGTCTTCTGCAGCACCGCCGCCACGACTCACTCTACGGTCCTGCCTTCTGCTTCTGGACGAACGCCTCACGATATCTGGAACAAGCTCCACCGTGCCGAGGCCTAGTCTAGTAGTCAGCACCTTCCAGTGGGCCGTCTTTCCCCTTTCAAGCGGCGCTGTCGACGGCGCCGCACCAACTGGACGCCAGCAGTAAAACGTCGTCGACGCTGTATCGCACGCCACCGAAACGTGCTTACCCTTTTTGAACCTCATCTGCCCCCTCAACCATCCAGGCTCCCCTCGAAGAAGTCGGATTTACTTTCCCGTTCTGTGAGCCTTGTTCAACTCAGTGGCGCACAACTCGCAAGGTACATCGCCAATCCAGATAATGTGGGCGCGTCGCATGAGCCTCATGTCCCGGGGGCCCTCGCCTGCTCGTCGCTGCACCCCACGTGCCCTCTGCCCAGGAAACAGGCCGAGCTCTGTTTCTCTCCGACGAATTTCCAGCCCCAGCATCGTTGACTCGAGCAAGGTGAACGAGCCAACTGCAAAGGCTGACGGCGACCCGTCCGATGCGATACATCATCTCTGATTCGGCCGTGCGAGAGATCCGGGGGGAAGGGGTGCCACCTGTAACCTGTCAACGACCACCACTTCTTTGCCCGGCGCTGTTGCTAGAGCGAGGAGATTGCAGACATCTGGCTGTCTCCGAGGAGGCATGGTCGAGCCTCCACACCAACCCTTCGTTGGTGCTCACGCGATGCGTGCTGTCAGCAACCTCCACAGATGATCGCAATAATCGACAGCCACAAATCCGCCTCCGATGGGAGGGAGATTCGATGTGCTTGCAGCAGGTCTCGTCGTCACTGCCCGCGTCCCTGGTTTCCATCCGCGATGTTGTGGATTGCACCGTCCGTCTGTCGAGTATCAATGGTAGATTACGGATACAGGATGCCGGATGATAATGCCGGGTGGATGGTAACGGACATCCACATGGATACCGCTCATTGCAGCTCACTTGCGTTTTTCGGAGCTGTCTAGTTTCTGATACTCAAGCGAGGCCGTTTGCACCTACATCACGCCACGCCGTCTCGATTAAGATGGGGTAGTTGCGCTCCAAGAACGGAGCGCGAAGGACCAGAAGCCTACTCTACCACTGAGTTCTGGCAAATGTACCAACGCTTCTCGCTCCGCGGTAGAGTCTTCCAGTAATCGCGACTATGCGATACCGGCAGATGTTGGTGGATATGGCTCCAGGCTGCCAAGACGCGACATGCGACAACGTGATGTCCTCTCTCCATTGGTCCATGCCTATCTCAGCCAGCTAGCTACCTATCTCGCCTTGAGGACGTGCCTGGTGGCTCACCGCTTGCCAGTGGCTTTCATGTATCCGGGGTGCCTGCACATTGGCATAAAGCCCACTTCATGGGCATTTGTACAGGTTAGTGCGAGAGTGGTTGAGCAAGGGGCTTGCAAACGCAAAGGCAGAGTTTGCACCAGCAACTCGGTAACCTTGCTATGGGACGAGACCACGTCTCTCATATGCATAGGAGCCTCGGGACGATCTCGGTTGAGCTGGGTACCGGGAAGACTTTCGAAGTTGCGATCACAATTAACGCCATCCAGAGCACTTATTCTACATTCCGTAAGCGAACTTGATGATATCTCTTTCAGCTATAGCCCAGAGTGGAGAGCGTCCCGCCGAATGATCATTAATACCCCTATTTGTTTACTGAATTGCTATTGCTAGTGTGCCTGTTGTTGCCGATCTTCTTCTTCTCATTCTTGTGGTCCGTGTTATCGCTCATGCTAGTACCCGCTGGGTGCGCCAAACGAGAGCCCAGCTTTTCTCGAGACTCAAGTGTCGGGCGTCTTTGGCGCAGATATCAAAGGCGACTGCACTCCCAGGGGCCGTTGGCTAACTTCCAAGGAACTCCGTCTGTTTCGTGTCGGACGGAACACAGATCTCGGACGAGTGTGATTGATCTGTTTGGGTTTGATGGAATGCGATTGTCAAAGGAGATAGCTGGGAGAGCTCTCATTTTCGTAGAACATCCACAGTACGTAGAGTTGCTAAACATATCGCAACCGGTACGGCCTCAAAATAGAAGTCAAGCAATTACGTCACCGCAGTGAGTGAGAACTCATGCCGTCCACAAACTTGAAATTTGAGGTCTCGCGTATGACCTACGCCCGTCCTCAACGGACTCTTAAACAGATTCCAGGTACCTGGCATAGGCACAATTGCTATGCAGTTGTTCTCTGGCCAACATAACACAAGGAGTTATACAGGGCAAATGATCGCATGTCTGCGAGGGCTTGCCCGTTGTCGGATTTCAGACCTTGGTTGTTCGCTTTTGTACTCTTAGTCGATACATACTTATGAGTTTTCGTATTGCCCATACGGTATCTTACTACTGAATTGTCCGACCATAATTCCCAAAAAGGTGCGGCGTCCGGCCTATGATGGCCCGGGACGTACCTGCCAACCGAAAGTTAGGCCAAGCAGTGGCTTTCGACGTAGGGAAGAACTGCGAATAGGACACCGTTAACCAAAATCTCTTTTACACTCATCGAGATGGTTGCAACTAACACCTCACCGTGAGAACGAACTTCAATTTTCCCTCAAGAATAGATCCCACCAAGAACCTTGTGTCCCAAAGTCCCAGTCCAAGCAAAAGAGTCAACACAAGGGAGTAGAGTGAACTTCACAAGCTTGGACCCGGTCAGTTATCGGACATATTCGTGTCGTTCAGCTAGTGGCAGGGACATGGATGATAAGAATAGCTTATAGGGGCATAGTTGACATTCACTTTTTGGTTCCCTTGACAGTGAAGATCCTTAATGTTGATTTCCTCGATGATGGCGTTTTTTGTTGGTGTTAGGGCCTTGACAGCAGGTAGTCCGGAGAGTCTTTTATCTGAATTCGGGAAGGCACCGAAACTGTCACAGTTCTTCAAGATCTCCAGATGTCCGTGAAGGGAATCACTCATTCAGATGTATAAACGTTTTCTTCCCAAAAGAGAGTTGGGGGTTTTCTTTTATATACGGGGGTCTTTTATAATCTACTCCTCCGCCCGCCCGGGCAAGATACTCGGACCGGCAGAGAAGAGCCAAGTTGAAGAGAAACCAAACCAAAACGCCTGCCCAATGCCTGCTATGCCAATGCCAGAACCAATCCGATCCAAAAATGCCCGCTTGCCAACCAATGCCATCGTGATCCAAGCCGACCCATGCCCAAACCCGTCCCTTGCCTCATTATGCCCTCCATGCCGTCCCATTTGTAAGTCCGCTTATGTACAGTCGCCTCCCCCGCTTTAGATGGCGCGCTTCTTGATGTTGCACTTCTTGAGGCACTCGTCGACGCCAAGGGCGATGCTCTTGGGGATGGCCTTGCGGACCTTGTCAATGTCCTCGCCGGCGATGCTCTGGCCGAAGGTGGCGGCGATGAGGTCGTCGCTGAAGGCGAAGGTGCTGTCGGCGACCTGGCCGGTGCCGAAGTCCTCGGAGGCGAAGCTGGCGACGAAGACGGCCTCGTCGCAGTCCGGGTTGAACTGGCTGTGGATGGAGCCCTGGTAGAAGGGGGTCATCTCGAAGGGGCCCAGCTCAGTGCGGATGACGCGGCGGGTGGTGCCGTCGGCCTCGAAGACGCCGTTCTCGGGGGTCATCTCGGTGATCAGGCGGCCCTGGACGACGACCTGGAGCTCGGCGGAGCGGGGGTGGACGTGGAGGGTGTTCATGCCGCAGGGGCCGACGCGACCAACGGCCTGGGAGGATTCAGTCAGCCAACTGCCGCATGCTGGATCAGGGTTCGTCCACTGGTTATGTACTTACCATGCCTGAGTTGGTGCTGACGAGGGCGGGGAAGGTCTTGCGGTTGGCGGCGATAAGCTCACCGCCCTTGCCGGCGTTCTTCTGGGGCTGGTTGAAGTTGAAGACGAACTGGGAGTCGTCGGGAAGAAGGGTGAAGCGGTCCGCGGCACTGCGTAGAGCGTATTAGTGAGGGTGTGCTTGGGGGGATGCAGCGGGGGAGACTCACCTGTCAGCGAGGAAGAGCTTCTGGGTCAGGGTCAGATCAGCAGGCTTCTCGAAGCGGGCGACGGGCCCAGCGGAGGCGGAGGCGGCAAAGGCCAGGATGGTGGTGGTGGCGGCGGGAGAGAAACGCATTTTGAATGTTGGTTGTTGTGGATGGTTCTGGTTGTAGATAGCAGGACGATGCAGGAAAAACCCCAAATACGAGATAGACCTAGGAGATAAGGAAATAAGAGACTAGGAAAGATGAGACAGATAGGAAACTGTTGCTTGATTGTCTGTATGCGGGATGAGATGCAAGAGAGAAGGCATCACGGAAGAGGGATGAGATGCTTTGTTATATACTTTGGTTGATCCCAACTATCGTCCACTTGGACATGTACGAAAAATAGGCAGAACGCGGTTGGATGGTGTGCGCAGTCTATTTTGGAGCTGTCAATCTGTGCCATCCGGCGTGAACCAAGATGGCCCCAGCCTCCCAAGGAGGCTTGGGATGGACTTTGGGACGGCACACCACGAGCCGAACTGCTATGTCACGGTTTGGTGGAGGGCTAGAGAGGAAGAGGAACGACTACGGTACGCAGCGTTGGCCGGGTGTGGTGCAGTCCGAAGAGACTAGCATTCTGCAAGTAAGGCTTGCTGGCAGTCAGCGCTAGCTCGATGTCATTTCCATGCCATTTTCCCCTCTTCATCCTCGAGCGGGAGCTGTGAAGTTCCGGCGTAGATGATAGGCTCGGCCGGGGCCGTCAATGCCTGGATTGGCTGGGGGAAAGTATGTATGTGCTAGGCAGGTCCTTGGTACGGCCCCAGGAATGGAGAGTTCTAAGGTTAGGCGTGTAGTAGGTTGTCTTGCGGGACCCAAAGTTGGGGCCTTGGGAGGGGCTTGGGGGCTATCTTGGATGCAGGCTGGGGATGCGCTCGTCCGCTGATTGGCTCTTTCGCTTCTCGGGAGCGTCGACCCCGGCATCCACAGGGCTATGCAGGGCCGCTGCACTGGTCGCTGCCCGCCTACGCGCGCTTGTTTTTTGCGTTTGCCGCCTAAAAATAAAACAAGCGACCACCACACTGACTGGTTTTTGTTTATTCATCCCAACTTTCTTTGTCAACGGCGGAAACAACGAAACGAAAAGCTTGGCATCTCAACTTCCTTCCTTCGATCCCAGAACATTCCGACATGTTTCCCTGCCACATGGGCCGGGTGAAGGATCGACCCAAGGGCCGCAACTAGGCCAACCTCCCTTACACTAGGCACTCGTCATTCATGATCAACGCCTCGCGGATCACTGTTGCTCCGGGGTGCCATGCCGCGCAACCACGTGGGGACGCGCTGAGCATTCTGTCATCATGCTCCTCTTGTTTGCGGCTAATGCAGAAGAGCCAGCCGGTTAACCGCTTATCGGGCTTCGCAAGTGTTGACGCCGAAGGGACCTCGCGCACCAGCACATCAAAGTCACGCTAGCGCTCGCCGTCTGGTGTTGGACCGTCTCGAGTTCAACTTTCAACTGGTCTTCCCAACATTGCCTGGGCTGGATTTCCAGGCAAGCCACAACGATCCCACGCATGCCCGAGCTTGCTTCCCTTGTCGAAATCCCTTTCAAAAGTCCTGGGGCACCCCGACCAACCAGTGCGAGCTTACGGCATCATCACTAGCATACCTTGGTTTGCAAAATTGAGAGATGTGCAATAGGATTGATCTATCGGCGAAACTAACGGCTTACGCCCAGACTGCGAACCGACGAACGGGGACATGCACAGCAAAGCACGCAGAATCCATCGGTTCCCAGCCCCGCACTTTGGGCATTGAGCGGCACAGCGGCAACGGGTCTTACTGAAGCCTACCGGGGAAGAGTCTTTCCGGGCGGCTGTGCTCTCCGGTGCAAGGCCGTCGGTCACGGCCCTATCGCAGGCAAGTGGAGTGCAAGTCACCGAATCCTCCGGCATGGTCTAGCGGACATAGAGCATGGCGACAGGTCGATCGGAATGCCTCCTCACCCAAGGATTGTATTCATGTCATCAAGGGCACCGCAGCCGAGAAATCCATGCTGGCAGGTTCCGATCACTGTGTGGCTGCCTCAAGGAAGCTGACAGGCCAAGTCTGTGAATCGTAGCAAAGCATTGTGAGCCGGCGGCACGGTGCTCGCTGCGAACAGATCTGCCTGGAGAAGAGTCGAAGGTAGCCCTCGAATATTTCAGCTCGGAAACCGGCCCCTTCCCTATCAAATCTTCGAAATCCAGAAGACTTCCAGGAGACGCGGCGTATCCCGCGCACTTCGTTGCCTCTGAAGTCCGACAAGTTACGTGAGCACTAAGTTGGTCTGAACCAAAGGGCCATCTCAACAGAAAGCGCTCACCACGAAAGCCGAGATACAACGCGCTAGGTACGCTGCGTAACCGGAGTTTGCCTCGCCGAGCTGTCGGCGTCTTCGCATGTTTGCATCGAGGCGTCGATCCTCGTACGGTCGCCCACTCACGATACTTGAACACCTTTGGAGCGAGGTGTAAGCACATGCGACCATACCCACTGGAGAATTCGGGATCCCGTCCGCTCTCCCATAGACAAGCCAGTGAGGGTCAGAGTAGTAGTCAGGTCGGTGACGACTGGCGAATGCCTGATGTTGCATGTGTTTTTTTTTGCTCGGCGATGTGGAGATACCGGCACCGTCCGGTGGTTGGGTTGGCCCCGGACCGGAGCTGAGGGTGGACGGATGACTCAGATATTGGCTCACCCCCCCCTATTTCCCCGGTATCAACATTGCTGCTTCTTAGGTCTCTATCGAGTCATCGGATGTACGGGTGTCTATTGATAAGAAACGTTTCATTCAAAACTACCTATTTCGGGTCTTCAGTTCAACGTTCGGTAGTGGAAGGAACGGTCATACCACACCTTCCCTCCCTCGCCTCCTGCCTTACACGCAGGATTACTCATTCAGAGCTTGATTACTTACCTATCACATTTACCATTGCATCTTCAAGTACCAGTTCCAAGTACACAGCTTTTCAAGCCCTCGACGTCCGAGATATTTCTGCGCTGTCAACGACTAACACCCGTCCTAAACATGGGCTTGCTCATCACTCTGGTACCTGCTCTGCGAGGGAATACGAATTGGGGCATCTTGATCGTCAGCTTCTCGGTCCCGCCACATTCGCAAGCTGGTGTTGCCCACAGCATGCGGCCGATGACGCTGCCGTCCGCCTCGAGAAACGCCATCCCGTTTCCTAGCGACATGCGGTACTTTAACCCCGGGATGCGAAAGGCCCTCGCACGTCTCAGCTTGGCCGCGGACACGAATCCTCCCATGCGGTAGAGGAACGTCTCGTGGCACGTCGTGCAGGTGATGCCGACGACATAATTGTGCGGAGCGCAGTGCATCGTGCCGTATCGCGCCGCGACGAGCCCCAACCGGCTTTCTGAGAATCCCCGTGCTAGCCGGGACAAGCTCATGGCCTCCGCGAGCCACTCGGCGCCATCGTCCCCTTCGACCTCCCAACGCACGATTTGAGTCTCGTTGTAGCGCCTGGTCAGAATGGCTTGTAGCTTTTCGAGGTGGCCGCCCTCCGTCAGGTGTGCCATGATGAAGTCGGCGTCTTCGCCGTAAAGCCTGGTCCCCAGCGTGCTGACGAAATTTTCGATATCAGGACCCGTGAACCGCAGCGCCAGTATGGCACATGTCGCAAAGGACTCCAAGATGCTTTCAGAACTAAAGCCCCGACTCAGAGGGTACAGCAGGGCAACGGTGCCGATCCGCTCAAACTGGGCCGTCACGGTGTTGTGCGTTGCATCTACCTGGATATCTCGCGTGAGCAGTGGCGGCTGCTCCTCGTCGCCGAGCTCCCACGTGTAGTAGTCGTGGTATGTCATGTTAAGAAACAACTTTGGGTCACTATGGTTCCGCGGGTCTTCCAAATTAAGAACCGGCGGGACGTCCAGAACCGGCGTGATGAGAAGCGGGCTGAAGTCGCCCAGGAGGAGACACTCCCGAGCGGTCCGCCACAGCTCTAGCCAAAACTCGGTTTCGAGGGCCCTTTCCGTAGCGCCGTTGACGATGCCTCGGAAGGCGTGCAGAAAGTCCATCTCATCGCGACACCCGCGAAACGACAACATCACGAACGCGTGCGCGAAGTTGGTACGCCCGAGCTCCTTCAACTCCAGCAGCGGCCCGAGGCCCAGGGGACCGATACAAGGTCCCAAGCCCGACGCCCCGAGAAAGTCTACGAGGGTTGGATAGTGCCGCAGCTCGTCGTAAAAGACCTCATGCACCTTCTTGATGAAAACCGGATCGTCTTTGGCGTCGGCCAGGCTGTAATCGGAGGTCATGGTCCTCACGCGGCCGCTCCGTGCCAGCTCCATGGCGGTCCACATGCGCGAGAACCACTTGGCGTAGGTCACGCAAGTCATCCCGTCGAGGCGCTCTCTGACGGTTGCTCCATGGTATAAGCTCTCGACCATGCTGGGGGAGACGTCGTCCAGGTGTACGACCGTGAGAGCAGTGTCATTGAACACGTTGTGGATGACGAGCAGGATCTTGCTCTTGAGCTCGCCGGTCCACTGCGGGACGCTGTAGTAGTCGTGCCAGAACTCCCAATATCCCTCCTCGTCGCTCTCGTCGAACCCCTGGATCACCTTGATGGGGGTGTTGATCGCCACTGCCACGACCTCGGCATGCTCTGGAGAGTGGCGGCCGCGCTGCTGCGTGGCCGAGACGTTCGGGTCCCAGACGTGCGAGACTGCCACGACGGAGATGCCGGTCTGCTTTAGACATGCTAGATGACGGTCGAACAGAGCCACGGTGTGTCCCGAAGGCGTCTCGACGGTCTTGCTGCATTTTGACTGGCCTGCTGAACGCGCGCTGCGTAAGTTGAACGTGCGGATGAGAGCTTCGTCTGCGGCATTGGCGAATGAACCCTGGCATACCAGGCAGCGCAGGCCGGGCGGATTGTCTTCGTACCAAAAGGTGCTCAGATCCGTGGAAACCATAATTGTTCTCGTCGGATAGAGAGTGATGTGCAAAATATACACGAAGGTACTTGGACAATACTTCACAACAACGCCAGCGAAGACGGCAGCGACAACATCATATAAAGAACAATACGGCAGTCAAGGAGCAGAAGACGACAGGACGCGAGAAAAGAGAAAACGCATCATTAGAGAGAAAGCAACAACCTGACAGATAGCCTGCTCGACACACCCATCTCAGGATTGTTCAGCTACGTCGCTTGGCGTCGAGGAACAACCAATCTCGTGTTGCTTACAACGTCGAAAGCCCTCCATCTCGCCCCGAAATGGCAACGAGCTGACTGGAAGAGATGCACGACTGGCATAGTATCAAATTGTGGCGTTATCTTTTGGTCGCAGCCTTCTATGGCAGGTGAGGCCAAAATATGCAGGGAAAACACACTTCTCGGGAGTTTAACCAATTCCACCGTTCTCTTTGACTCACTTGGTCGCATAGTGATGTTGAGAAGTTACATCCAGGGGAAGGAGAACGCAGCAGAGCCAAACCCGAAGTGACACATGACTCGACCGGTAGAGTGTTCTTGCTGAAAAAAAAATGAAACGACAAAGATCTTGTCTTGAATTCAATAAGCAAGACAGAGTGTTCATAATTTTCAAAAATCAGAAAAATCGCAAAAGTATTATAGCACGACTTGGTATCGATCCAAGGACCTCTGGGTTATGAGCCCAGCGCTCTACCCCTGAGCTACCGTGCTTGATCTGATTGATGAAAACTCTGCCAAATTTTGGGTTCAAAAATGTTTTCGTGGTGGGGGCCGAGTCTTCGACGCAGACAACGTCACTGCCGCGCCCATATCAGCGACGTATCGGATCATTTCTTTGATAGACCCAGCAAATACTCTTCTTTGGAGTTTCTTCTTTCCTCAGAATGTTTTTTTTTTACATGCGTTGTAGATTGATGACTTGTCCCAATTGTCCCAAACCACCCGTTTCCAACCCATCCAACATTTTTACAATAATCATACAACCGTACCTTGCGTTTACAAGGCCTTTTCTCGGGCACCGACGACACGGTCGAAGCTGTCAAACGCCATGGTCATCGAGTGACGGCCGCCGGTCTTGCCGCGCAGGTGCTCGTCAAAGTTGAGCACCTCCTTGAAGGGCACCTTGGCCACGATCTCCACCGTCCGCGCCGTCGACTTCTTGCCCCTCAGCGACGCGATGGTCTCGTAAGGGTCCGGGGGCGCGTAGATGCTGCTCGCGTCGATGCGTGAGCTCGAGTCGGCCGACTTGTCGTTGATCTCGAGCACGTGCCCGCCCGCGCCGGAGCTGATGTCGTGCTGTACCATGCCGGCGGCCGCCTCGGGGCAGCTGATGTGCACGAGCATGACGGGCTCGAGGACGCCAACGGCCTGGCGGGAGGTGTGCGCCTCGCGCAAGGCCTCGCGGACGGCGCGGCTTGCGGCGCCTGTGAAGTGCCCGCCCGACGGGTTCTCGGTGTCGGCTGCGTCGACGGTTATGGTGATGCGGCACCCCTGTACGGGGGCGGCGCGGCGGGGGCCGCGAGCGACGGCAGCAACGACGCCGTTGAGAAGTTGCTGCCGGGC
Source organism: Colletotrichum plurivorum (assembly GCA_014235945.1). Lineage (NCBI taxonomy): Eukaryota > Fungi > Ascomycota > Sordariomycetes > Glomerellales > Glomerellaceae > Colletotrichum > Colletotrichum plurivorum. The sequence goes on along the minus strand of WIGO01000001.1, from coordinate 561,442 downwards.
TTCCTCGGGGTCGAATCCAGGGAGGGTGCCGTCCTCTGGGAGGTTGATTATGATGTGAATCATGTTGCCGCCTCTTTCTACGGTTGGCTCCAGCGCGGCTTGGCGGTGATGCTCTTCCAGAGGCTCGAGGGTTGCGCTGCACGACACCTTGCCAGATTTGCTGGCGACAACCCTGTCGAAGGTGACGCGGTGAGGTCCAACAGGGGCCGTAATGCACTCCTTGTAGTCGACTTCGATGGGGCCAAAGTCGGCCTGGACCTTGGGGTTCTGCTTCAGGTTGTAGACGGCAATGTCCAGGTGAAGCTTGCCCATGCCCTGCAGAATAAATTGCTCCGTCTTCTCGTCCCGAGTGTACCTCAAGCTTGGGTCCTCGCGCGACGCGTTGTCTAGGGCGATCTCGAGCTCCTTGGCGGCAGTGGGGCCTTTGGGGTCGATAGCGAGAAAAGCAACGGCAGGGGGGATCTCTGGTGGCATGATGTGTAGATGCTTGAGATGCTCGGGGACGTTTCTGTTCCCGATGGCTGCAAGAAGAGTGTCGCCCGTACGGGCCTTCTTCAATCCCTTAATAGCGCCGATTTGGCCCGTCCCTAGGCGTTGAATTTCCTCCGCCTTGGCGGCGGAGATCTGGAGCAGGCCGAAGGGCTTCTCAAGGACCTGCGTGTGTGTGTTCCACGTGGACGTGTTCCTGTGCAGTTCGCCATGGTATACCCTAACGAAACTGAGAACTCCCTCCTTGGGGTGGTTGAAGACCTTGAACACGGATGCAACTGCTGACAACTGGGCATGACTCGTCTTCTTGCCCGCTTTCTCGTTCAGGAGTTTCTCGAGGTCGTGCTTGGCAGTCCCCACGCGGACCTCCAGTTGCGGCCTTTCGTCTGGACTGGGGAGATAGTCCACGATGGCGTCCATCAGGGGTTCCACACCGATGTGGCGGAAACTTGCCCCAGCGAAAACGGGAATCGCGTTTCCATCGCCGCTGCGAATTGCGCGCCGAACGCCGTCCTTGAGCATTTGGCTCGTGATTTTGCTGGGGTCCTCCGCGAACCATTCCATGATGGCCTCGTCCCAGTCGGCGAGGCCCTCGATCAGTCGTTCACGGGCCGTCTCTATTTCCTCGAGCAGAGGGTTACCCGAAAGCACCTCCTGAAGCTCTGCGAACTCGTACTTGGTCTTTTGTTTCTCGGCCTTCCAGCGGTACCCAACACGATCAACCACGTCGATGACGCCGACGAATTGATCACCCTCCCACCATGGTACCTGGCACACCAGAGGCCATCCATTTAGGCGGGTGCCAATCTCGAGCACCGACTTGCGGAACGACGCTCCATCGCGGTCGAGCTTGTTGACGAAGACGATGCGTGGAATGTTGTGTTCTTGGGCAGAGGCCCAAACTCTTTCCGTGTGCGCCTCGACACCCTTGACCGAATCAATGATGCATACCGCACCGTCGAGCACGGGCAGACATCTGTCGACCTCGAATCTAAAGTCCTGGTGGCCGGGGGTATCGATGAGATTGATGGTCTTGGGGACTGTTCCGGAGGGGCAGTCTTCAGGCAGAGGCCAGTTGAAAGTGATGGCGGCCGACTGGATAGTGATGCCTCTTTCTCGTTCCAACTGAAGAAAGTCCGTCACTGTGTTTCCAGCATCGACGTCTGCGTTGGCGTTAGCTTACAGCTTACATTCGACAGCAGAGTGGTCTCGCCCTCAGTCAGATCTCACCGAAGCGCGGGCCGTAGAGCCCTTGACTGGACCTAACACGACTACATACATACCTCCAACTCGGTGTGTCACACCGCTGTAATACAACATGCGCTCCGTTGTGGTTGTCTTGCCCTGCCAAACAATCAGTCACTCGCAGAAGCCTAGGAGTATGGGCTATCACGCACAGCATCGACATGGGCAATGATTCCAATATTCCTGATATTCTTGATGGCGGAGTGGTGTTTTGCTTGCGCGGAAGGTGTGTGTATCGATCTCCGGAAGCTCACAACGCCAATGTAGAAAGCTCGTCCGGCAGGCCGGCCCAAAAGGGCCGGTCTGGGAACGGAGGCTCGGAGGGCTAACATGTTGAACCCATGTAGGTAAACTTTTTATATGAGAGTATGGGATGGAGTGGGGTGATGAAGCGCCAATTGACTGCGCTTACATCGCAATGCGCAGGAATCTCCGGTGAGAATGAAAATTCCCTTTCACGATGTCTCAGTATCAGATCATCGATGAGCCATCGGACAAGCTGCAGGATTGAAGCTCTCACCTTGAAAGCCGAGTTCAGAGGTCGGCCAACTGACGTCGCACCATGCGAAATCAAGCCCCTGTCGGCGCACTTGGGAAGGCGGTCACCAACCTTGAAGCTCCGTAGAATGCAATCCAGTCTGTGGCTGCCAGGTGTCGGCGGGACATTTCGGGCTGGGGACTGGATGGAGGTTGGCGCCTCCATGTGTCAGAGTGGCTGGTGTTGGACCCCGTTGGAGGAGAGGTACCTGCGTACCTTCACACTTAACCCCCGGTTCAGTCCCCACAGCTACACCCCTTGCGCTGTATCTAATCTGCCAGGTTTGCCAGCTTCAGGAGCAAGACCGCTGTGCGTTGGCGACCTTGACTCGTCAGCCTCTTCTCCGGACGTCACACCTTTGCATCCACCTTGCTTCTTCCGCACCCACACATCACTCATTCCGAACCCGCGATACCCAGTTGCCTGGCGTCTCCATCCACGTCAGCTTCTTCTTTTTTTTTCTCCTCTACACAACTACCATCTAAACATCGCCTTTTCGCTCATCGACTCCCCCGATCAATCTCCAAGCCAAGCTGTCCAAAATGGAGCTCTCCGACGCCTTGTACGTTGCATGGCCCCCAAGCTGTGGCAGCAGCTTGCCTCCGTCGGCGCATGCGCAACAATGCTAATCCATCTCGCACCATCAGCCGCATTGTCAACCTGGTCACCGCGACCATCATGGTCCTGGGCGGTATTGCCCAATTCTTCGGCTTCACCTTGTATGTCACCTCCCGTTTCGCCCTCCCCGCCGGACCTCCTACCACCCGCACCCAGATAGCCTGCCCTAACTCGTGGCGCACGGCTGCGCGCATCGGAAAACCCTTGAGCACGCTCGTTGAACCCAGGGCAGTCGGATAACTGACATTCCCATGTAGCCAGGGTATCATTGTCGGCGCCTACGTCATCATCTTCGGTCTCTGTAAGTTTGCGCCTTCTCGACAGCTCCCGATACGCGGCCAGGAATCGCAGCTAACCCGTTGATAGGCACCGCTCTGCTCGGTAACCACCCCTGCCGCCAGCGAATTCCCTCGAAGCTCTTCTAACCCCGATTCTAGAGTTCCAGATTCCTCCCCAGGTCTCCCGCTACGCGTCCTTCCTCTTCTCCTTCGTCGGCCGTGGTGTCTGTGAGTACATCCCAAACGCGCTCTCAGAGCTGCGAACAGAAGCAAGCACCCCGCGGTCCTAACGCGCTCTTCCCCAACAGTCTACATCTTCATCGGCTCTATCCTCCTCGCCGACGGCATCTTCAAGATCATCGCCGGCTCCCTCATCGGAATCATCGGCGTCGCCTACGTCGTCCTCGAGTTCGTTCCCCAGATCGAGCCGCCAGCCAACATGCGCGAGGCCGACGTCGGCGGCTGGGGAGCAGAGCAGGTGTAAGCTAGCTCCCCCCCTTCAACTACACACATCAAAACACAATCTCGGATGCTTTTTGCTTGCCCCCAACCTGAAAACTTGGGAAAGGGAGAAGCACCGGTTTCTTTTTGCTCCGTACAACGATATGAACGGGATTTTGCTGAGGATTTTCCGAACCGTCAAGATACTGAGAAGAGAGGGAACGTGAACAACACCAAGAAACATCAACCTCACTCAGCCCCGGAAAAGCCCTGGAATGGGGAAATGACCAAACGAGAGAAACAAGCTAGCGACGAAGAAGGGATTAACTTGTACCGAACTTCCCCTGATTGTTTTGGCCCTCGTGAGGGCCCGCTGTACATTGTGTGTATTAGGGAGTATGAAGCACCAAACGGCCGAGCGATGCTGGGAAAGAAAGAGAGCGGAGCAGCATGTATGTCGCTTCCGCGCCGGAGTATGTCTCTTTGATGGATGCCTTGCCGGACTTGATGGCGGCAACGTATGATATTCATTCGCATTTCTTTTTAGATGGTGTAAGGAGAAAAGGGAGAAAATGGGAGGTCGGTAAAAGCAGGGTATTGTTTGGGATCCGTAATGGCAAGTCTTGACAGACCTGACTGATTTCTGCCCCCGAAGAAACTATTTCCCCACGGCTCGCCCTTTTTATGAATTCGACGCGCAGACCTTTTTTGAAACAAAAGAATCCAGTTCGGCTTCGGCCCCTGTTCCCCTTTTTTCTCCTGAGCTCTTTTATCTCGGGCCCTACTATTACCAGCGTTGGTCCCAGTACCCATCTAGCCATGCCAGAATACACATGTCATACTCCCCTACGACCCCTCCGTGCCCCGGGCCCGATGAAGAATTTGACCGTCGTACGAAGAAAACGCCGAGTCGCGTGCCAGCCAGTACAGATGAGATAAGATGCAGAATTTTTGGGCGCCAAGATGCGCAAACACCAAACCCAGTGTCAAAAGGCCGGACACCTCTCTCAGTTTTTGTTTTGTCTCGTCCACCTTTCCGAGCTAACATGAACCCGCCTGGAAATCCCAGGGGATTAAAAAAAAGAAAAGAGAAAAACACCAGCCGATCCGTCCAGAAACCCACAAGCAAACTCCAGAGCCATGGTGAATGTGTGCACGTGTGCGATAATCCCCGGCAACCTAATGTTTCGACCCGTTCGTGTGTATCGTGTGGAAGTTCGTTTACTCATTGTTCAACTCCGCCAGTTCCCTCTCCTTCGCCGCGAGCATCTCCCTCATCCGGTCAGCTTCCCGCACCAGGGCGGCCCGTTTCTCGGCCTTGACCCTCTCGCCTTCCATAATGTATCCAGGGTTGCTTGTCTGGCTGCTCGGCCCCGGTGAGGGCAGAGGAGTCAGTCGGGTGTTGGAATAGGATCCCGGGCTCGGTGCCGAGGCAGCGGGAGACATGGCGGATCGTGCGTAGTGCTCAGCAGCGTCCTCGCCTCCGGAATGGTAAGGAGGGCTGTCGTCGCTCGTGGTGGGATTCAAAATCGACTTGATTGACGACAACCGTTTTGACGTGTCAGGGCCACCATCGCCGGGGGGGTGAGCCTCGACGGACAGTGATCGCTTGCGAGATGGGGGGAGAAACGACGCCGGGGATAACGAGGATTGTCGTTCCCCGGTCCCGGCGAGCGACGTGATGGGAGCGAGTCGGTTGTCCTCGTTATGGGATCCCAAATAGGGGTGCGAGGTCCGCGAATTCGACGACTGATATGCTGCCAGGTCCGCCGACGGCAAAGGCGAACCTTGGCGGTTCGGGCGCACGAGAGGATCTGGGAGCATGGGCGCCATTGTGTTCTCGGGGCGACGTCGGGAGCCCAAGTTTATCGATCCGTCCTCGTTCATTGTGCCCCTCTCCGGGCTGCCCTCCGGCGCTTGACTTTGCGTCTCCGAACCCTCGAGCATTTCCTCTGTCCACTCGCCGCCAAAAGAGGAGGGGATGACACGTTTGCGTCGCTTGATGATGGACTTTTTCATGGTGACAGGCCTGTGGACGCCGTGAAGTTTGTAGTAGAGGCCTAATTATGTCAGCACATCGAGATCTTCCCCAGATTTGGACGGCACATACCGCAAGCGTTGCAAATTGTGTGCCCACTTTCATCCCGCCGCCAGAGAGGAGTAATAGTCGTGCCGCAGTTTTGGCAGGCGATCACCACAGTCGTATTTGGGTTCTGTCCCTGTATTTGCAGAGCACCAATGTCCACAGGAGCCGCAGGATCATCGACTGCCATTGCCTCAGGCTGTGGCTGGCTCGAAGAACTACCTCCGCCCCCACAACCTTGCCCCTGGACGACATTCAGATGAGCAGATTTCGAGACGCGGTTGTTGTAGGCAGGGCATCCGCTGCATCCCTCGGCACCACCAGTGCCGTTGCACTTCCCGCCGCCGGGACAAGTTCCAGACGGCGCGTGCTCCTCGGTGACATAGGTCGGGGCAGGGGCACTGAGGTATTTCGGACCTGGGCCTGGGGCGGGTGCGATCTTTGGCGGAGCGGTTCTCGGGGCTGCTGCAACAAGGTGAGGGGGCTTCTTGAGATTAGTTGGCCGCGAGGCGTTCCTGGCCTTCTGGTAGAGACCGCAAGCGTTACATATCGTCGTTCCCTGAGGTGATCTCCTCCAGAGAGGAGTCCGAGTCGTGCCGCAGTTGCTGTGACTGATCAGAACACCGCAGGAAAAGGGGTAAAGGGGCAGTCGTCTTCTTACCTGCAAACCTGGCCGGTCTGGCCTGTCGAAGAACTCGCCGTCGTCGGTGCCGGGCTGGGTCTCGCTTCCGTCGTTCTCGTTTGCTGCGGAGAACCGTCGCTGGAGATGGAAACTGGGCTTCTGGCTTGTGTCTTTGACGGGGCGTCGCTTGACGGGCTTCGTCGCTCGTCTGGCCGAATATTCGTCGAAGCCTCGACACTGCTGCTTCTCGGGCCCGGACTAGGGAGCCTCCCCTGCTCTACGGTACCGTACTGTCCTCCGTCTCGGTTTTTGGGCGACATCCGCCGAGATGGAAGGGCGGTTCGCATGGTCGAGGGGGGCTGCTTTGCCGACCCCTGTGCCGCCGGCGAGATGCCATCGGCCATCGCCATTCGAAGAAACGTGGCTCGGTCGGGGGTGTATAGGCCTTCGGAATGCAGGCGTTTGCAGTAACTGTGAGAACAAAGGGTGCGAGCAGCTCGAAGCGCAAGGATGCTGGAAGAAGTCTGCACGAGGTATCGACCACAGGATATTTGATGACTTCGTTCGCAGCAACGGTGCAGACCGGAGGAACGAACCGTTTCGGAACAGCGAAGGTATTCAACGGGCGACGTTCAGGAGGAGGAAGGAAGGTGGCAGGTCAAACTTAGACAACCCCACCACGGTGCAAATGTGGTTCGACGTTCGGCAGTCCGGAGGGCCAGAGGAGAAATTGCCCCGTCCACCGTCGACAACAGGAGCCAGGAGCGAGTATGGAGCACCGGCTGGCTGACGGAGCAGAAGGCGGGATCGGAAGCCGGGACACTGGAGAGGACAGAAGGTCGCCACCGTTGGATCCAGGGCGAGATGACTTTGCCGTATGGGGCCTCTCTGAACAAGGCACAGTGTGGTGTGAGAGATGGAGGGGCCGGCCAGGGGGATTCGATATGCAGACCGGATGCTGTCGAATAGGGGCAAGGCGGACAGGAGGTCGGACTGAGAGAAGATGACGAATGCCTAGGAAGAAAAGACGGGCGATTTCGAGTGCATACTGAGGAGGAAACAACTATTACTGATTACTGTTGGCGGCGATGGGCGGAGCGGACATGTAAGAGAGCCCCTCGTCGAAAAAGAGTCCAGTGGTAGTGGCTAGCTGCCTCGGAGGGTTCACCGGGCGGTGAGTGGTTCGGCAGGCGATAGGACAGTGGACTTGGGCGGTAGCGAAAGGGGGACAGGCAGGTTTAGACGGGCGTCAAGACCGGGCTGGCGGGCAGGATAGAGCCTGAGGTGAGCCTGAGATGTGACGGGTGTTGGCCTAGCAGGCGGCGAAAGATGGTGGGCAGCGCTGGGGGGGGCGATGGTGAGGAACGAGGAAGGTGCAAGGCAACGCGGCACTGGCAGAAATCACGAGAATAGAGCCGACAGCCCACGCTGGAGGGACCTAATGACGAGTGACGGACGAGAATGGGGGAAAATCGGAGCCTGTCGTAGGGTGATCTGGGCTGAGAGGTCACGGATTACAACATGTGGCTGCTGATTGGCTCCCTGTGGCATGTCGCTAGACAGGGGGCTTGCGAATCCACCGACTCCGAGTCCACTCTGCTGCGTCCAGCATCGCGGCATTGATGACACCCGGCTAATGCTGTTTATGGAGGTACCTAATTGTGTGCCCGGGTCCTTTTTTTCCTCGTCGTGTTTACTTCTTCTTTTTCATTCAATAATCTTCTCCTTTAATCTTGTTTCTTGTGAGCTGACTCGGAACTCCGAGATGCCTTCGCGGTCCAGACATGTCCAACATCAGAGGATCCCGAGATAACTACAGATGGGGGCCGAATGACACGACCAAGACCTCTTTGATTGTCAACACGCCCTAACCCCGAACAATACGGCGTGATTAGTCTATCCGGGTTGACCTGGCCCGGCTACCCTGGGAGACCGACCCTAGGAACTCCATCGCCGCGCGTTCTCTGATTTGTTTGACCGAACTGGAGAATGGGTCAATCGGCACGTCTGGCGAAAGAAGGCCGTCTCCATGCCATGCTGCACAGGACCGGACCCTTGGTGCCGGCCCCTCAGAAGGAAAGAAGCAAACTTTGATACCCTGAAAAAAAAGCCGAATGTTACGCCAACTGACTTGTCGCGGACCGCAGTGTCTCGTAGCTTGTAGTGTAAGGCAGGCACTCTACCTATGCAGTACAACAAGCTTCACCGACAATAGAGTTGCCCTCTGCCGCAATGCTGGTCAACAGCACCTTGGAAACCCAGCAGATCATCCCATCCCATCCCATCAGATTAGACAAGGCCGGATCAGGGCATGGGCGGGTGAGCCGACACTCTGATCACTGGATCAGCGGCACACACCCATCATCTCTCACATCGCCCGGAACGGCCCCCGCGCTGGCGAAGCGAGATGCGGCACCAAGAAGACAGTAACCAAATCCACCCTCGCGCGTCGCCCTGCCAGTTCGGTCTCAGTCTCCGACGCTGTATAGCCTATAATAGGGAACGGTACAGGCGCCTTCGGTGCTCTAGAATCGAGCTTCGGGGCATGCCCGGAAGGTCGTAGTGTGTGGAATTAGTGTAAGCCCTTCCAGAGATGCGATGCAACACACCCAAAAGGGCGAGCCCGAGTCCGATACAAGGTAGCACGACATGCGCTGCCTATGTTGCTACGACGTGTGCATGTCGAGTATTGGAACAAATACGTAATAGTAGTAAGAGCAGGGCCTGACTTACACCGCCACCACTAGTCCAAAGAAGGGACATATAGGAAACGAGAACGAGAAAAAAAAGTCATACATCGTCAACATGCAATTCCTTCCCAGCACGCACGGTTTGGCTTTCGACCTATCATTACACCACGCACCACACCACCACAGGCCTCCCTCACTGTGAGAAAAAGCGCCCTCCCCCATCCAAGGGACGAGAGGATTGGCACCTGCATGGAGGTGGAGTGGACCGGAGTCCGGCTCCGAGAACCTCGCCTGCATGCAGCCCCAGGGGCCGGTCCAGTGACAGGAGGCCTGAATAAGCTGACAGGGTACGCGTAACATGGGCAACCGATGGGCTCCAGGAGCAGGAAGCGGTGACGAATAAGGCAGTCGGTGTCCCAATGTCCCATACAGTGTACAGGCACGCCCCCTCATCCTCAAAGCCTTTTTTCTCCCCAATGGTGACAATACGTAATCCCGAGGACGGCAAGGGCCATCCCTCGGTGTTAAGACGCAGAGATACGAAGTCAGCAGGTTTCCCTTTATCTCCTGTTGTTGTTTTCTCTTAGTTCTTTTGTTTTCTCCTCTCCTCGGCAGCCGAACGCCGATCTAATTACAAGACGCCGAGGCAGAAAGCCGAGCCGGGCTCGCGTGGAAATCTCGGTCGAGATTATCAGGAGACGGTTGCCCCGAGCTCGTGTAAGCGACTTGGTCGCCAGATCCGACATAACCCACCTGACGCTCGGCGGCGTTATTCGGTTTTACCAAGATAAAACTCAAAGTCCTATCAGCTGAGAAAAGCTGCCTTATTGAACCTCATGCACCCAGCCATCTCCCAACATCAGGAGCCAATCGATTCGCTTTGGGATGTCATCACAGGCCACGCATATCATGACATTGACTCCGCTCGGCGGCTAGCGAATGCCCTGCGGCAGGAGAAAGACTGGTGATCAGGTTTCTTCTCCCCAAGGCTGCTCGACAACTCTAAGTTCTCAGAAAGGGTATATGGGGCGTCTGCCAAAATGTCATTGGGTATACTACGTAAATTAGAGAGTTGCCTGCCAGCTTGCCGCCAAACACGTCGCACAGGAATATGAAGAAAACAGAAGGTAACAGGAGCAACAAGATAGGGGAAATCGCCGCGATCTTCGGCAGCCCAAGCAACTTGTTCGTTCCGACTTCTTAGGCATCGGGGTCGCTTTCGCCACTGGAGACGGCATCTCCAAAGTCTTCCTTCATCTCCATCAGGGCATCCCTCGCCAGACACACCACTATCGCGATTGTAATTGCATTCCATGCGCTTTGGCCGCGCTTGTTGAAACCCATTTCGACCTGGAAGCTGATGGTTGCGTCTTCTTCCTTCGAAGAGTCGATGGTCAGCACCATGACCGACGTGTTGACGATGAAGAGGCCATAGATGACGGGCGGCTTGCGGAAGAACTGCGTGCTTCTCAGAGGATGCGAAATCTGTAAGCTTTGGCCCCCATTGCTGCCTTCCGCACGCGGAGGGCTTGATGGTGGAAACATGGGGGGATTCCGCAATGGAGATGACGGGTATTTGTCCGGAACGAGGACGACTCTATTGTCCTCCGGTTCAGCTTCGTCGGCGTCGTTCTCAGACTGTTGGTCGGTTTTCTTGCGATCAGCAGTGTCTACGGAACTCAGGTAACCCCTCCAGTATTCGCGGTGACGCTCAGCAGCAACTTTTAGTTGTTGCCGCATATGGTCCTCAACCTGTAGTGGGGACATTGTGTTGTCAACAAGGTCGATGATGATATTTGGTACAATCTCGAGCTTGTCGTAGCCGCCGTCTCTTGCCGCCCATCTCGTGTAAGTGAGAAGCTCCTTTTCTATGAGCGCTGGTGCTTTATGCCTCTGACCAGCTTGAACCAAGCCTCGAACATCTGTCGTCAACTGAACGAGGCGCTCTAGAGCCTTGGTCGCTACGTGGTGTCAGCGTTTTCTTTGCTGTATCAAAATTGCACACTCGAAGCGTACCTTTGTAGTCCTCATTGCTTCGAGAATAAATAATTGGCGGATACGCCTCAGAGCTGGCGAAGAGAATGTCCGGTATGGGTTGGCCGAGGAAATCAGTTTGCCAGTGTGACGGTAACAGGGGCTTGTACTGTCTCATGTACAGGATTCTGAACAGATTGAGCTCGTCTTCGGCCCAGTTGTCACTTCCCGGGAACAATTTCTTTTCTTCGTTCATTTCATCCAGTTGGCGTCGCACCTCCTCCTTCTCCTTTTCGCTCAGAACATCTCCTCTCCGCGCGGCAACTTGGCGAGGCGTCTTTCTGACACGACCGGACAGTACCCTTTCTGAAGACGGTGTGCCACCTCTAAAATAGTCTCCTCGGGTGCTGGTACTTGTTGCGGGAGTAGTCAATCCTGGGCTTTCCGTGAGTGGCGTTGTGCTTTGCTGCCCGCGACTCAACGGTCGAGAATGTTGCGGTGTGCGCGCAGGCGAGGCGGATGAGGGGCGATGCATCGTCATCAGTTGCTCCGTCGCTGCGTGTTGAGGTCGAAAAAAGTTGAAGTTGGAGAATCAAGTAAGTTTTCTGGAGTTGGGAATCCTGTCATCACTCGAGGAAGGAAGGTAGTCGGTGAACAAGGTGCGAGGATGCATCGCTTTATCGAAGCTCGACTTTTTTTTCACCTTGATAGAGGGGCTGCTATTTTCATCAATTCTTGCAACTTCGCGAAGGCAGGAAGCAAGGAGTAGCTCCAAAACAGGCAGGCGCAAATGGCCAGTCTATAGCATTGTCTGCGACGCATGCGGCGCTGGACAAAAAGCCGTTGAATAATCTCTGGGGTCCGTCCTTTCTCAGTCTTAATGTCGCAGTGACTTCTCTGAGAGAATGAGACAAAAAAAGGTCCAAAAACCATAGCATTCTGCTTTAGGTACCTATGTATATTGTAGCGAAGCCTGCAGGTGGCGGCTGCCAGGTATTAGTGCCACCACGTTGGCACTTGGGCTTCGCATGCTAATTCGTAGGTTGCTAGGACTAGGTACGTATCCTTCAACCTTACGTAAGACATGCTTCCACTTTGGCACCTGAGTATTCTACGACAGAGAAGAATCCAAAATAGAGAAGAAAATATGTTTGTTATAAGAACAAGAAGAAAGTGACAATGCAATGAAGAAAAATATAGATGTAGAGGCGGCAACATAGACGGATAGGACCGAGAGAAGCAAAGATGAGATACTTGACTATGGGCCTGGCCTGGCACTTCCACTAAGGCACACGTCTTGCCACGTGATCGATCGGCAGATAACCGGTCTGGCACTGCCTTACCGCGAAATGTGGGTCCTCGCGCAGAAATGACATCCTTCCCAGACGGGATCGATCACTGAGGGTAGGAGAAAACCCCTGCACTAGTGGCCTGCCTAGCCTGCTAGCTTGGTGGAGAGGCTCTGAATTGCATGACGGGGCAATTTTTCAGGTCGCGACGACGCGCTCAAGCATCCCAGCACCTCCTCGCTTCAGGTCGGACGTTTGCAACCACCAACATCGCACTCACCGCTCGCGCACGCCGAAACAACCCTCCGGCAGCAATTCGTACATCCCTTCTCCAAATCACGAGCCGCACGCAAACGAGTCAATATATTCTTTCGGTAGTCGAGTTATGCGCCAGCGTCTACTACCAACGAACCAACACCATTTACGATGAAAGATTGGAGCAAGCAGACCGTGGTCCAGCTCAAGGCTGAGCTTAAGCGTCGCGGTCTTGCACAGGCTGGACTCAAGCATGAGCTGGTTACGCGCCTCGCCGAAGATGATGCCGCCGCCATAGCCGCAGAGAATGAAGCGCAGGCCGCCGAGTCTGACCCGGCCGAGAGCTCTGAACCCCAGCACGTCGACTCTGTGAAGCCATCTGTCGATTGCGCTCCTGCTGTCAGTTCTCCCAACGAAGCAGCAAATGTCGAGCCCGAACCCGAGCCCGAGACTGCAGCGAAAGATGCAGATCAATCAGCGCCCGAAGCTGTCGACGAGCCAGCGGCGCCTGCCGAGTCGGACAAGTCAGACGCAGTCGCTCCTGCCCCAGAGACCATGCCTTCGGTCGAACCCCCGACTCCGGCCCATTCCGAGGTGGCTCAAGATGTCCAGAAGCGGAAGCGGTCAGAAAGTCCCACCGACTCCCCCGAAGCTGCCTCTCGCAAGCGCATGAAGGCGGAAGCAAACGGCGATTCGCACTCATCGGAGCCATCTGGCTTGACTGGAGTTATAAGTAAGATCAAAGAGGGTCTGGAAGAGGGCACCAGTATCGCAGACGATATCGCCAATGATGCGAAAGATATTTCCGAGAACCTGCCTCCCCCTCCTGCGGGCGAGCCCATGGAACAGGACCAGCCTCAACCCAAATATAACAACACCGAAGACGTCGAAATGACAACAGCCGAAGATGTCGTCAACGGGAAGGCCTTGCAAGAGCCGCACGACGCCAATGTCCACGCTTCAGACGTCGAGCATGCCGATCGCAAGGACCAAGACGACCCTTACCAAGCCAAGGAAAAGCAAGAGGCCATCGAGCAAACTCGGCAACCCACTCCTCTCCAAGACGACGGAGACGCGATGGAATTCGAGCGCGACGTGGAGCCTGCTATCCATCCTGCCACCCCTGCTCTCTATATCAAGAACTTTATGAGACCCCTGCGAGACAACGTGGTGCAGGAGCATCTCCTCCGGCTAGCCGCTCCTGTGGGTGCCGGCCCCAGAGAAGACGACATCGAAGACTTTTACATCGATGCAATCAGAACCCATGCCTTCGTTGTTTTCAGAACAACGGCTCTGGCTTCTCGCGTCCGCAACGCCCTGCATGACGTCATCTGGCCTGATGAGCGTGAGCGTAAGCCGCTGTGGGTGGACTTCGTGCCGCCGGAGAAAGTGAAGGACTGGATCGACGAAGAATCACAGGCAGGTCGCCGGAGAGGCGCTCGCTGGGAGGTTCTTTACGACCGTGAGGATGATGGATTTGTCGTCGCCCGCCTCGATTCCGGCACCGCCCCTCCGCCGGCGCTCTCTGCGCCCGAGCCGTTCAGGCCTGTTCCTTCCGGCCCTGCAGTCAAAGATGTCAACGCCATTCCTCTTGGACCTCGTGGCGGACGTGGATTCGACGGCGCGCCCGTGGGCCCTCGGGGAGACGCCCCGCGCGGACCTGGCGGAAGAGGCCCCCGACAGATTCCCAACTTTCCTGGAGGACCCATCAAGACCACGCAGAAGAACCCTCCCATCTCGTACCAACCAGTCTCGGAAGACCTGGCCAGCAGACGCGTGCGTAACATGCGCTCCTTCTACACCCAGGATCTCAAGAGAGACATGGGCCCCGAAACCGATATCAACCGGTACACCTTTGAGCAGGGCGATAGTTTCGTCGACCGCGGCCAGGAGGTTTTCGTCGGCATTCGTCCTCCGCATAGGGAGAGAGATGCTCAACGCCGCCGCCAAATGGGCGGCCCGCCGCCACCGCGTGGACACCCCGGGGGCCGCGGCAGACGCAATGCTAACCGCCGCCTGCCCCGTCCACTGAGCGATCGGTATCTGCCTGGTATCAATGAAAGCGGCCCCTACAGACAAGGGGATCGCGGCAACTACGGACCCCGCTTCGACGACGACCGCCGTGATCGTCTCGACGACCGTGATAGGCGGTACTAGAACCGCAGGCAAGCCCCGTGCGTGTCAGTCACGAATGCCGATATCCTGGATGCGGCTCTGAACTGGCTCTGGTCTTGACCCAATCCGACGACCTCGGTCAATTTCTGCCAGAGAAGGAACCTATTCAGCTTCTGCAAGAGCAAGAGAGGAAGAACCCTCTTGCATTTGGACTCGACGCCTGTGCGTCTTGCCATGAATATAGGTGGAGTCCCTCGGCATCGCAAGGCTCAACAAGCCCGTCAGACGACTCGATTTTTTGGTCCGGCTGCGATTCCGATGTCTATCGTGTAAGAACAAGAAGAGACGGCCAGAGGCAGCGCTGTCTACGACAAGATGCTGCCTTTTGTCATGGACATGGTGTGGGCGGGAGAGCAGAGGAAAGGGAAGCAAGGGAAACACACCTGTTAACGAGAATCACTAATTGGGCCATGGATGACGGGGTGGACGGGCAGAAGGTTTCGGAGGGCAGCTGGTTTACCTGACGGTGGCTTTTTTCGTCGTCATTCTATTCCCCCGTTTCCCAACACAACAACACAGATAGATTGCATTTTTTTTCCCACGCCACGACCACTCGGCCGTAGAGGGATGGAGGATGTGCTGCCATTATCACTTCCGTTGCGCTGCGATACCATGCCGTTGCTCTGCCCATCTGGGGGGCGGGCTTCATTATAGAGGAGGCACTGCACACTTGTTTGATTCCCGATTATCTTCCTCGAGAATAGTCAATTCAACGAGCATATTTTCCTGCTTCCTTGTGGCGTGATTCTGCCTTGTGGCTGTTTGTCGTACGCCGACCTGGTTCGTCGGTAGCTATAAGGCCGGACCTTTGACCTCATAGCTGTCTATGCGAGCTCTCTCTTTCTCCCCCGCAGTTCGTGTCCGCGTCCGCCAGGGCCACGGAGGTGTCGGTATGCGTCCGCCTGTCCTCCCGGCAAGAAGATGCGACGGCCCGAAAAGGGAAAAGGGGCTGCATGTAATCTGCGGAGGACGTCACTTGAGCCTCGGCGGTGCACACCTCCGATGCGCCGTCGAATCATCACCACAGCGGCCTTTCTCTCCGTCTTATATGTCCGCTTGTCCGAAGTCTTTGGACGGGACGCACTCAGCGGATTGGGGATATCAGCGCCTACGCAGGAACTACTACACTGGTTTACAACTTTCATGACGATAGCGCACGTCCGGCCATACACATGTCAGTATCTACACGAGTAAGCCTGCCATCCGGGAATGTCGGACCGGTCCGCTGGAGTAATCCATTTCCACCCTGCGAGCGTCGTTTTCGGAGAGGTGAGGAGGCGGGCGCGGGGGCGGGTAGTATTCCCGTCTTGGTGCTCGACTCAAAGTTCCCGCGAACGCGCCCGTCGGCCGAGTCGAGTAATTCACCTTAACCGTCCGATGATTTTAAAGACGCTTCGACCAGCACACCTGGCTGGTTCTTATCTCGTCCGTAAGAGCCCTTAGTCGTACTTCCTACTCCTCATCCCCCGCGCGAGTTACAGCCGCAACGTACAAAGTTCACGGCACCAAGGATCCATGACTTCTGGCGACTTATAGACTTTTGAGCCTGTAACGTCTACGTCCGCCCCGGCCAATACGCTTAGAACACACACGCGAAATGCAAAGCGAGTGCCTACCACGGCGTGCGATTGGCACTTGGATCCCGGGGCTCTCGGGAAGGCCAAGCTCGTTATCGGCTCGTAGCATTCTGCTGGTCTTCAGGCTTTTGTTCAAATTCCCATGTGTTTTACGGGATTAGGCATCCGAGAGGGTATCTGAGTATAAGAAATCTCCTGTGGTCAGATGCTCTAACTTGAGCAGTTGTGGGAGGGGTTTGGTTCCTTGACTCGGTACCTGGGCAGAGCACACTCAATTCTAACTGCGTAGATTTATTCCCCCCGACTTCAACGTTGTTGCCTTTTCACTGATATTCGAGTCTCACGACTTTACCTATTCACAACAGCTGGGTTGGGACTTTCAGCGCCATGGGCGGGATCGTGCCAGCAAGCAAAGATGTATCCGTCGAGACGGTCGAGAAAGGCCCGCTGGCAGGCTCGCCTCGACCAAGCAGCACGCCCGAGGAGGTTGCCATGGCACAACCGGAGTGGCAGGCGACAGAGAAGAGCTTAGTCCGAAAGCTCGACATGACGGTGCTGCCGGTGGTCTGGATACTGTACATGTTCAACTACCTCGACCGAAACAACCTGGCGTATGTCGACCTATTCGCCCTCCCCTGCGGGAGTTCGAGCTAACGGACAGACAACAGGCAGGCTAGGCTGAATCGCTTTGAAGAGGATCTCGGGCTCGTGGGGAACCAATTCAACACGGCGATCTCGGTTTTCAACGCTACGTTTGTGTTGTCACGCTCCTAGCCCGCTGATGTCGTTGCTGACGAGATATTTAGCTATATGCTGGCCCAACTACCTTCCAACATGCTCATCACCCGCGTCCGGCCAAGCATATACATACCGTGCTGTGTGATCATGTGGTCGTGCGTGTCGGCTTCGACAGCGGCGGCCAAGAACTTTTCCAGCTTGATCGTCATCCGGCTCGCGCTCGGAGCCGTCGAGGCGCCCTTCTTCCCCGGAGTAGCGAATCCCTCCTCCGATCCTGGGCCCTTCCCTTGCTGAAACACGTTTTACGCAGGTCTTCTACGTCCTTTCGTGCTGGTACACCCAGAAAGAGCTTGCCTTCCGGGCTGCAATTCTCTACTCGGGCATGCTCATCGCTACCGCCTTCGCGGGCCTGATCGCCGCGGCCGTCTTCGCGCACTTGGACGGCGCTCGGGGCCTGGCCGGGTGGCAGTGGCTCTTCATTATCGAGGGGGTGGGCAGCTTCGTCTCAGCTTTCGCGGCGCTTGCGTTCCTGCCAGACTACATCGGTTCTCGAACCGGCGTGTGCTCGTGGCTCTTGTCAGAGAGGGAGCTGCAGGTCGCCGCGCAGCGGATGGAGGCCGACCGGGTGTCGGTGCCGCAGGAGAAGGAGACGGTGATGCACGGCCTGAAGCTCGCGGTGCGGGACGTCCGGACGTGGCTTTTCGTGAGTGCTCCGCCAAAGGGAAGCATGCGTGCTGCGCGTTGTTCTGGCTGACTCGTTTGCGTGCCCCAGGTCTGCCTCCTCGCCTCCTTCCTCTCCTCCCACGGGCTGAGCAACTTCTTCCCCACGATCGTCCAGGGCTTCCGGCTGGGCTCGAACACGATCACGCTCATCCTCACTGCGCCGCCGTACCTCCTTGCCGCCGCGGCGGCGTTGTGCGTGGCCGTCTCGAGCGACCGTCGCGGCGACCGCGGGTTGCACATCGTGGGCCCCTTGTGCGTGGCGATGGTAGGGTACATCATCACTGCGGCGACGGTGAACCGGCCGGTGCGTTACTTTGCGAGCTTCTTGTTCATCCCAGGGGCGTTCGCGCCTACGGGTTTGATCTTCAGCTGGGCGGCGAGTACGCTCAATGAAACGCCCGAAAAGAGGGCTGCGGCGACAGCAATCGTGTGCTTGCTGGCACAGCTGGGGAATATCTGGGGGCCCTACTTCTTCCGGCCGGAAGACAAGCCGCGGTATCTACTCGCCTTCATCCTCATGTTGATGTTTTCAACGCTTGCAATCGGGATGGTCTTCTTGGTGAGATTTTTGCTGGGAAGGGCGAACAAGAGGTTGCTGGCCGATGCAGAGGTGACAGGCAGGAGAGTCAGGCTGTATATACTGTGATTGACGTTTGCGAACATTCGAGGACAGGATTGGGAGGCGTGGGCGTTCAATAGGTATGAGGGGATGACGATTTGCGGTTATGACTGACGCAAGGATAGGAAGAGTAACCTTTGGAAGAGGCGAGGGGCGTTTGCGTACTCTCAGTCACGGCCTTGGTACCTATACTTCCTGCTATAGTATTGCTTTTGTTTGCAACGACGGGACGTCGGCAAAGTTGAGTCAATTGAGCCAACTAAGAAATGCGACTTATCTAGCTTCAGCTCTGCGGTTTGGCCCGTGTCTGGAAGACTCTGGCCGGGAGTTTAAGGTCAAAGTGCTAAACTAAGCTTCGACTTTTCGAAACCCAGCCGGCTCGAGACAACTCAGCAACGTTCGACTGGCAGGTCGGTGTGCGGTTTGATGCAGGTTGTGCAGCGCGCAAGACCTCTCAAATGCTCTCTTGGCATGCAACCAAGCGTCTCGGCTGAGCAGCTGCCCGTCGCGACAAGTAAGTGCGCACGTGATGCCATTCAGTGACAGGTAGGGAAACACAATCAGACAGTGGCATTGGCTGAGCTTATCCCGCAACTGATAAGTCTATTGTTGATGCGGAAACAAAGACAGTCAGCTCGCTGACTTGATGCACCTCCGCTTGCGTGCTCGGAAAGCTTGATTTATGAGAGCGAAAGGAAGAGAAGGAGAAAGAGACAGACAGTCAGACCGCCAACGACGGAGCCGGGGTCTCCGAGGAGATGGTGTTGCAGGGGTCTCTTTCTTAGTCGACCGGGACACCGACTCGAGTCGGTGAGAAGTTGAAAGGATCCAGTCTGTCATCTGTTTCTGGTTGGCAAGGGAGAGCCCGATAGGCCGTGAGCAGAGTGCGACTCCGTCCGCCCCGTTTGCTCCGTCCAAGGTTCTAGTCCACATATCAGTTGGTAGTTTAGTCTCCGTATAATAACTCTCGCTGGCTTCTAAGAAAGGTATCCTCATTGGTGTGTGTGGAACTGTCAGCTCCGACTACGGCGGGCAAAGCGGCTGAGCTGTTTGACTTGAAGCCCACCACGCCGAGCCTGGAGATTGCGTCAATTTCGGGGCATCGAGAGGCAGACCATCTATCACATCTGCAGAGGCGATCTTAGGGCTCAGGGCACGTTTCCCACATCAAGTGCCGACCCAATGCCTTGGAGTCTCGCTGGTGATGTCACAAATGGTGCAACAGGGCTGATAAGAGCCGGGGCGGCAATTAACCCAGGTGCTGCGAGGATGCAGTCCAATGGCCTCTTGACATTGGGCAGATTGTGTTACCTCAGCTCATCACCTCACCGATAAGAACGACATCGGCGGGCGCGCCTGTACACTGGGGCCATGAGCGATGTACCTCAGGTACCTCAGACATCTTAACGGTGGGCGCGCCCTTACACTGGGGCGAGGTACCTCAGGTACCTCAGACGTCTCAACGGCGAGCGGTGCCCCAACCTCCAGTGCTTCAGTGCTCCAGTATCACTCTCGCTGTGGCCTGCCACGTCCGGTCAGAGTTTCCCCTGCAGCAACCCGTCGCGACCCAACGGCTGGCGTATCACAGCGCTGAATGCCCCACTAAATCAGCAAATTCGCTCAAAGGGTCCAATGACAAGCTTTCCATTTTGCTCTCCAACACTGTCTACTGGCTGTGACCTGGACGGCCTGGGGGAAGAGGGGAGAGAGAAAGATGGAAAAAGAAAAAAAAAAAGCCCCGGCCCCGGACGTGCGTGTGTGGCCCCTCTCTGGTGGTGTATCAATGGACAGCTTGCTGCGGGCTGGGTGTGACTCCGCGTCGGCGCTCGTGCTCTATTTTTCTACCGATATCTGCCTCCCCTTCGGTTTTTTCACCTTTCTCACCTTCTCTTCACCAAAAAATCCTGCTACATCGCCCCGTCACAAAACCCCTCCGGCCATAATCCCTCCACAGCCAAACGTCTCGTCTGAGATCAATATCACCCCTTTCTTCTGATTGTCCATTTGCAAATCTGCCCTTATGAACGGGCGCCCGTCAGTCTTCACCTCTCAGGTAAGTTCGTTTTTTGCTTATTGGTCGTGGTTGTTCGTCTCCGGTGCTGTGGTTGGGGATGGGGGATCTGAGGTCACGGCTTGTGTGATGCTTCAGACCCCGCCAGCCAAAACCGTGAACCGTGCTCGTGCCCTTCCTTGGCCCAACTCGGGCCACTGGGCTCTGCTTGCACACCACGGTTTCCCTCAATTAAACGTCAATGCTTCGAAATCTCGGTTGCTGACTCGCTGTCACATAGGATTATCTCTCAGGTCCGCACGATGCCCTCCCGCGTTGACTCACCGCTCCCCGCAACTCTCAGACTAACAATGGCCAACAGACCACTTGTGGAAGGCCTCCAGGTCCTAAGGGTCTCTTGATACACAAAGCAATCCATCTTCCATCCGATCACTTTCCTAATCGATAAATCATCACCATGTTCTCTCGATTGGCTACCCAATTC
Organism: Colletotrichum plurivorum; assembly: GCA_014235945.1. NCBI lineage: Eukaryota > Fungi > Ascomycota > Sordariomycetes > Glomerellales > Glomerellaceae > Colletotrichum > Colletotrichum plurivorum. Next base: position 540,593 of record WIGO01000001.1, on the reverse strand, counting down.
AACAAGCCCGCGGCCAAGAGTGCCGCCGGGTTGAGCTCCGGTTTCCGAGTTCAGACCCGATTCCTCTCCAAGCAGGCCACCGGCAGCAAGGGCCGCAAGATGCCCTTCAACCAGAGCCGTGCCACTGCTCCCGTCGCCAACCTCGACGCCACCTTCACCATCCGAGTACGTTGAGCCGACACCTGTCAAGAGAGACGACGGTTCGCTGACTAGAGACACAGGATGGTCCCGTCTTCTCGGGCCGAGCCTTCGGAGCAAACTCTAACATCTCCGGCGAGGCTGTCTTCACCACCTCTCTGGTCGGCTACCCTGAGTCCATGACCGACCCCTCGTACCGCGGCCAGATTCTGGTCTTCACCCAGCCCCTCATCGGCAACTACGGTGTGCCCTCCAACCAGCTTGACGAGTGGAAGCTCCTCAAGTACTTCGAGTCCCCGCACATCCAGTGTGCCGGTGTCGTCGTCGCCGACGTTGCCGAGCAGTACAGCCACTGGACCGCCGTCGAGAGCTTGGGCAACTGGTGCGCCCGTGAGGGCGTCCCCGCCATCTCCGGTGTTGACACTCGTGCCATTGTCACCTACCTCCGTGAGCAGGGTTCTTCCCTCGCTAGGATTACCATTGGTGACCAGTACGACGCCGACGAGGACGACAGCTTCATCGACCCTGGCCAGATCAACCTGGTCAAGCGTGTCAGCACCAAGGCCCCCTTCGTTGTCGAGTCTCCCGGTGCCCGCTTCCACGTTGCCCTGATCGACTGCGGTGTCAAGGAGAACATCCTCCGCAGCCTCGTCAGCCGTGGCGCCTCCGTCACTGTCTTCCCCTACAACTACCCCATCCACAAGGTTGCTTCCAACTTTGACGGTGTCTTCATCTCCAACGGCCCCGGTGACCCGACTCACTGCCAGGAGACCATCTACAACCTGGGCCGCCTGATGGAGACCTCCCCCGTCCCCATCATGGGTATTTGCCTCGGCCACCAGCTCCTCGCCCTGGCCGTTGGCGCCCGCACCATCAAGCTCAAGTACGGCAACCGTGCCCACAACATTCCCGCCCTCGACTTGACTACCGGCCAGTGCCACATCACCAGCCAGAACCACGGTTACGCTGTCGATGCCTCCAGCCTGCCCAGCGAGTTCAAGGAGTACTTCGTCAACCTCAACGACGGCAGCAACGAGGGTATGATGCACAAGACTCGCCCCATCTTCTCCACCCAGTTCCACCCCGAGGCCAAGGGAGGCCCGATGGACAGCTCCTACCTCTTTGACAAGTACGTGGAGAACGTCAAGCTTTTCAAGGAGAGCGAGAAGATCTACAAGGACAACCGCCCTACCCAGCTCATGCTCGACATCCTTAGCAGGGAGCGTGTCGGCGTTGAGCCCACCACCTTGGCTGCGGCTGCCTAAGTTGGTCTCTTGCGAATTTGGTTCCTGGGCTTGAAGGGGGTTTCCGGTGTCTCGGCAGGTTTCATTTGGGTTCCTTGGGCATTGAGTAGTTTGACGGTGCCGTTGGTTTTTCCTTTTTAGTTCTACAGTCAGCCAGAAGGCTCAAAATCAGCTACTTCTCTAAATTGACATCGCAGGCCAATTGCCTTGCAACAGCTTCCAGAATTGTCTTTCGCGTCCTACTTGGTTGAGCTGTGACGTCTGTGCTGAATGACTGGACTTGACTGCCATCTACAGTTTTTCTCTTTGACCAATTTGATGTCAGCATATACTCATACTGCCATCTACCAGCGTCGCTTTGCAGCTCACTGTATGACATCGATCGAACGTTGCTATACATATTATTGGTGTTAATTGGCGGCAACACTATCAGACATGCTGAGCACAGCAGGCTTAGAGCTTCTTTATATTCTTCAAAGCCAAAATGCGGCAACTGCCAGACACGTTGGCGTTCAGCAACAATTCAAAACTCCAGGTTATATGCTTGCAGGCACGCCACTGGGAAATGCTTTTTACCTTTCTTTCTCTCTCCTTTCCTCCCACTCACAAACATCAACGATAGAGGCAAAAATGCCCTTTTCAACTCAGTCTCAGCCATATTGTCAGTGTCTACTAGACACACTAGGAAACTCATAAGCCTCCAATCTTGTATCAGTGGGGGATTTCTGTTCTCTTCCCAGAGCAATTCAATATGCCAGTCCAGTCTTTACAAGAGAATCTTCAACTCTGATAACGAGCAAGCTGCCAGCCAAGAGCCAAGAGCCATGTATGAGAAATGCCGGCAGTTTCACTTGAGGTGCTGCAAGTCGGCCATCACTTTCTGGCCGAAAAGGGTTAGGTGGGGCGGTGGCCCGAGGTTAGCCGGTATCGCCGCACGGGTTTTCCCCAGTGACGACACAGCACAAGATGTCCTACTCCGACAACAGGAGGTCCACTATTCGGTAGCAGCTAACCATCCTTAGAAACTATTTCTCTGTCATCCGCCTGTGTTGTCCGTCTGAAACTCTCTCCTGGAAAGGTTAGCCAACACCGAATAGCGGACTAGAGGTCACCGTATAGGGCGTCTGTACAGCACGAATTGCCATTCCATTCCTACCCCCACCCGCCGACCGACAAGCATCAACTCTCCCGAGAGCCCATTGCAACAGCAAGAGAGCAAAAGACCTCCGAGAGAATGTCCGCCCTCAGAATCCTCGTGCCCGTGAAGCGGGTCATCGACTATGCTGTGAGTTGCTGAGAACCCGTGGTCCGTCGCGCGATGCCCGAGTGGGCGCACGGAATTTTTGGCTCGTGATGACGGTCTTTGAACTGAAGCTGAACGAATTCCCCGACGACAGGTCAAGCCCCGAGTCAACAAGGCCCAGACGGGCGTCGAGACGGCCGGTGTCAAGCACTCGATGAACCCCTTCGACGAGCTCTCGGTCGAGGAGTCGGTCCGCATCCGCGAGAAGAAGCGCGCACCCGGCGGCGTCGAGGACATCACCGTCATCTCCGCCGGCCCCCCCAAGGCCGTCGACGTTCTCCGGACCGCCATGGCCATGGGCGCCGACCGCGCCATCCACGTCGAGACCAAGGAGGGGGACGACCTCGAGCCCCTCTCCGTCGCCAAGCTGCTGCAGAAGGCCGCCGAGGAGCACAAGTCCAACCTCGTCATCCTCGGCAAGCAGAGCATCGACGACGACGCCAACCAGACGGGCCAGATGCTCGCCGGCCTCCTGGGCTGGTCGCAGGCGACGCAGGCGAGCCAGGTCGAGTTCGGCGAGGGGGACAGCGTGAGCGTCACGCGCGAGGTCGACGGCGGCGTCGAGACGCTCAAGGCGAAGCTGCCGCTCGTCATCACCACCGACCTGCGCCTCAACGAGCCGCGGTACGCGAGCTTGCCGAATATCATGAAGGCCAAGAAGAAGCCCCTCGAGAAGAAGAAGCTGGCAGACTACGGCATCGGTGTCGAGAAGAGGTTGAAGGTTCTGAAGGTTACCGGTGAGTCCCTCGGCCGCCCGGCGGGTTGTCGCCCCTCGGGCTTCTTCGATGCGGTTAGGGTCTTGCGGAATGCTGACAGCTCTTGCAGAGCCCCCTCAGCGCCAGGGCGGCGGCAAGGTCGAGGACGTCAACGGGCTCGTTGCAAAGCTCAAGGAGCTCGGCGCCTTGTAAGGGGTGCTTATATAATTGCCTGTACCAATACCAAAGAAGTGTCGACAATAGACTTGTTTCAGCACGTGCTTCCCGATGCCCATGATGTGGCTACATTTCCCAGTTTAACCCGTTTTTGAATGAAGAGGAAGCTTGGAAGTTTGAAACAATATTCTACTATACGCAGGCCTGCCAAAGCACCACAGCCGCTCGCCGAATGCCCAATCCTATATACTAAGCAGACACTCACCAGTCGTCCCACCCCTCGTTTTCCTTCTTCGCAGCGGGCGCCGCGGCGCCGCCGGTCTTCCCCCCCTTGCCCATAGCAGACGTGCCGATCGAACTGCTGCTGTTCTGCTGCCTCTGGTCCGCGAGACTAGAGAAGCTGTCCCAGAAATCCTTCTTGCTCTCGTCCAGGGGTGCCTGTCTCGAGCCGTGGCCGCCGTTGCTGGGGCCCTCGACGAACCGGTTGAAGCCGTCCTGGGCGTTGCGCGCGCCCTGTTGAGCAACGCGCCCGACCTGGCCGGCGGCCACCTGGGCCTGTTTCGCAAAGTCGGATTCAGCCAGCTGGGGAGCGACGAATTAGTCCTGATCTCTTGGTCCGGGCCGGCGCGGGTGGAGACGGAATGCCAGAAGTAGAAGGGTCACCCACCTGTTTCGCTGTGGGCTGAATGTAGCCATCGTTGACCGTCTTGGCCGTCTTGGAGACGGTGCTCGTGAACCAGCCGAAGCCCTTGCTCAGCGCGGCCATTGGGTCCTTTTGCAGGTCGTCGACCGTCGGTATGCCGCCGCCGTCCTTCTTCTCGGGCATCGGCGTGTTGCCGAAGCCCGCGTATTTACCGCCTTGGCTCGGGGGCACGTGGTCCGGTCTCGAGGCGTTCTCCGCGCCCAGCTTGGAGAAGTACTTATCGTCCACCTTGACCTTTCTGCCGGGGCTCGCCGAGCGGCTGTTTGTGCCGCTCAGCGGCGTGCCGGTCCTACTAGCGGGGTTCGCAGCGCCGGCGGGCGCGGGCGCCGGCGTGGGCTTTTTCTCTCCGGGGACGTAGTCCCTGCCCTCGACCTTGGCCGCGAGCCTCTCCTTCCACTCCTCACCCACCTCTCCGCTGTATCGCTCGGCGATGGTCGCGTCGTCCCACGAGATGCCTCTCATCCTGGTGTCCTCGTGCTGCTCGAAGAAATTGCGCCAGTTTTCGTTACCGCCGAGGCGCATCCGCTCGATCTCGACCTGCTTGAAGGCGTCCATGGAGATGCTGCGCACGAACGAGATGTGAACACCGAGACCGCGGTGAACGCCGGCGCATGACAGGCAGATGAAGATGCCAAACTTTGGGGAAGCCCATTGCGGGGACGGGGCGTTGCAGTCGCAGCAGACGTTGTTCTTGGCCTCCTTTTGAATCGCGGCCAGCTACAGCACCGGAGAGTCAGCGAGCTGCCGCGCGGTCGCGGTGCGGCCGACGACGTCGGAAAAGAACTCACCTTGGCCCGTGTCTCAGGGTCGACCTCCCACATGGCCTTGGAAGCCATCGTGGGAAAAGTCTAGGGGATTAGGTACTGGAAAGAATGAAGAAGAAGGCGGCCAGGCGGCGCAGGTTGGAGTGAGCGTATTCGATGTTGTCGCAGCAAGGAATTGTGGAGGGGTTCTTCACTGGCAGATGCCGATAAGATGGAGGTCGTGGTTTGCTCCAGCAGACAGGAGACCGGGCAGGGGACGGGAGTCTGGGCGGACGTGGCCAGCTGGCCCTGCTGTCAATTTAGCGCGGCACCTGCTCGGGCCAGCCCGGGGCACGGCACACACGCGACCTCCATAGAGCCTCACTCACAGCCTCTGACTTCCAGGCGCCTCTCGCCGCCCACGCACTGATCCGTGCCGCCAAAAGAGGGTGTCTTCTTGACCAGCCGCTTCCGTGCCGAGTCTGTCTCAAATATCAAGACAAAGGCAAAAAGAAATCCCCGGATGGCTAATCGTTCCACGGCATTGTGGCAGGGGCCTGGCACCGCTCATGGGGTTTTGCTGGAGACTCCCCCAGCGTGGCAAAGGTCCAGACTGCCGACTGCGACACTTGACTTTTGGCCCTTCCCGGTACCGCCAATGACGGCCCCCGAAATACAGAGAGGCACCACTGAAACCAACCGCAATTCCATAGGTATTCATTCCCGCCCACGGCGTTCCTGACCCCATCCGTCATGCGGAGAAGACACTTTGAAGTTCAGACGGACGCGAACTACAACTAACCTACTTTACCTGAAAGTCCGCTGCTGCCCAGGTAGGTAGGCTGGACATACTTTGCAACCTTAACTCACTGTTTGCGACTGTCACAAATTTTGGCACGAACCATCATGAACTGCAAAAGGCTACCCGTTTTTATTCGTTTTGCGCCGAACTTTTCCTCATCCTTCCAGACCGCCTCGAGCTAAAGCTAATGTACAACCCAGCGCAGGGTGACGGAGAAAATTGAGGTAGGTAACAAATACAGGAGAGGTGGTCGGTGAGATCATTTGTGTATTAGGTTAGGGATGATGGCAGCGCTGCACATCATGTCTGCACTATCTACCGAGAGCGAGTCTGGTGAGAAAGCAGACGTAGATGTAGTGGCCACCTGTGTGAGGGGCACTTCCAAAAGGGTGAAATCGTCGTAACAGATACCGCATCATGAAGCTCGTTAAGGCAGCGATGTGGCTCTAGAGACTGGCTCTGAGACATGCACTGCCGGGCTGGGGTGGTTTGGTGATCCTCAGTTAAGAGGAGGTAGTGGTGGTGGCGGGAGCGGCGGGAGTGGCAGCGGCGGGAGTGGCAGCCGCAGCAGGAGCCGCAGGGGCGGCAGCAGCAGCAGGGGTCGCGGCGGTCGCGTCAGCAGCGGCCTCCGGGGTGCCGTTGGCCTTGGTCTCCTCCTTGGGAGCGTTGGCCTCCTCGTCCGTCTTGTCGGGGCTGTCAATAGCGACCTTGACGGCGATCTCGCGACCCTCAATCTCCTTGCCGTTCATCTCGGTGACGGCCTTCTGCTGGAGCTCCTCGGAAGCGAGGGTGACGAAGCCGAAGCCGCGGCCCTTGCGGGGCTCGCCGCGAGCCTGGAGCTTCTTGATCATGAAGCGGGGGATGGGGCGGAGAGCGATCTTAGCAGACGACGGCTCGTAGGCGGCAAAAAGCTCCTTCAGCTATCGGGGAATTAGCAAGCAGGTCCAGAACGTGGCAGCAGGCCGATTACTAACCTTCTCCTCGGTCAGGTCATAGGGCAGGTTGGCAACCATGACCTTGGTCTTAGAAGCGATACCGTCAGCGGGGGGACCACGCTCACGGCGCTCGCGGGGAGCACGAGGCTGGGCAGGCTTCTCGGTCTTGCCGGCCTCAGTGGCGCTCTTGTTGGTGGCATCGGTCAGAGGCAGAACCTCAGAGGTAGGCGGGACGTCGGCAGCAGCCTCGACGGGGGCGGTACCATCGGCAGCACCATCCTCCTATGCATCGTCAGTGTTTGTGGTCTTATGGGTGTGCTTGATGGGATGACTCACACGGCCACCACGGGCGCCACGGCCACCGCGACCGCGGCCACGTCCACGGCCACGGCCAGAAGGTCGGCGGCGGTTACCCTCGCCGGCACCCTCTCCGTTGGCACCCTCAGTCTTCTCTCCGGCGGGCTCAGGCTTACGGGCAAGCTGAACGGAGACCTTACGCTCCAGAATCTCCTTACCAGACAGCTCAGAGATGGCGCGCTCGGCCTCAGTGGGGGTGGAGAGGTCGACGAAGGCGTAGCCAACAGGTCGGTCGGTGCGAGGGTTCTTGGGAATGGAGACGGACTCGCTGTGGAAAAAGGCGGGTCAGTATGAGCTGGCAGGCGTGACGCAAGTGGGTGGGATTTTGCGGGTCTGACGAGGGAGGAGAGGCCACGCTGCAACATCGCGACAGTCGGGAGAGGCGGTCTGCACGCCGACGCGATACCGGCGGCGAGATGCAGGGCTCCCCCGATCGATGCAGCACCGCACTGGACCGATGTGCAGACGGCAGTGATAGAGTGCGATGGCATCCGCGTGCACTAGGTAGCTAGCGAAAAGCCCCATATGGAAAGAGGAGCGACTGCTCTATGAGGGGCATGGCAGGTGCGAATGACGACGGAGCTCCAGTTGGTTGCAGGGGATATGACGACGGAACAGATGAGCGAGGAAAAGGCGGACGACTCACACAAGGTAACCCTTGAAGAATTCCTTCAACTCCCCCTCAGTTGTCGCGTAGGCCAGGTTGCCGATGTAGAGACGACGTCCCTCAGCAGCGCTGGCGAGGACGGCGTCGTTGTTGGCGGCAGGCTTATCGGCGGCCTTGTCGTTGAGAGAGGCATTGCTCAGAGCGTTGGTAACGTCATTGACGGCTTCGGAAACCTTTTCGACGGCAGCAGACATCTTGGCGGTGTTTTGGCTGGGTGAAGAAGAGGTTTGATGTGGATTGTAGGCTGCGTGCAGGTTGAGGTGCGTGATAACAGATGACGTGCGGACGAACTTGGGACCCGGTGACAGGAACTTGTGTTCGGTAGGCTTGAAGAATTGAAAGTTCGGTGAAGTTGAACTCTGAAACAATGGGGGGGAATTTCTCAGGGTAGCTTGGTGCCCTAGAAAGCTTGAAAGAGGTTGACAGACGACGTTGCGTTGCGCGGTGACACAGGATCTTGAAGTTGTGATGTGGAGGAAAGGGGAGAGAGGAAGGGAGGCCGAGCTGCGACCTGAAATACAAATATTTTTTTTCTGGTGAGCAGGGGGGACACCAGCGACGAGGGTAAGCGAGGCGTAAACCCACCGAACAGCAGGTGCGGCCCACGCCTAGAAGCCCATGGGACGGCAACAGCGCGCTCTTGACTGCTGTGGCGGTGCGGACGGACGAGGGTGCGGGTGGGGTACTTGCCTATTGTGTCTGCAGCAACCCGCAGGGGTAGGAAGGGGGTTGAGAAGGGGGTACACCGAGGTACCTCGAGGCTTTGGTACCTAGGTGGGAAGGATCGAACGAAGCACGAATGGAAATGACGGCCAGCCAGGCAACTTCCTCGCTGAATGACGGAATGGCTCTGTTGTGCTGTCGTGATTATCACATAGTTACCAACGGAATGACCATGATGCACGTCTCTAAGGACGCTCTTTCCATGCTGTTTGCTTCTCTCTTATTTACTACCTATCTACCTAGGTATGATAGCTGTCTGCATGTGGTGTCAAACTGACATACCTATCCGACAAGACACGCTCCTGCCTTGCCTTGCCTTGCACTGCCCAACAACTACCTGCTGTTTTTACTGCAATAGTTTAATATTGAAGGCAGGACCGGTCCGGCCACTTTGGGATGAAAGGCGGTCGGCGTCGAGCAAGGGCAGGCAGGAACGTCCCGCGGAAGGAGCGAAATGTCATTCAGCCAGGGGAGGGGATCCACGCGATAGTGTTAGACAGGTACTTAGCTGAGAAGCCACAGGGCACGGGCCCCAGCAGATGGGGCCGGTGACACACCCCTGCACCGCAAATGCAGCGCTGCAGCTTCTTTGCTGCTTCTTTTCCCAATCCCATTTCCAATGGATCCATACCGCTTGTGCTGTCGCTCTACGGCCTTATCGAAAGCGTCGCGTCATTCACCGTGTTGGTCAAGCCACTGTTGCGGCGAAACAACTGACACGTACAGCCATCAACAACACATGCGACTGCCCCGACGGGAGCTGGTGTGATCTGCCCGGCGGCGACAACGACGACAACAACAAACCCATCCAGACCGGCCTATCAGGAGAATGAACTGACTCTTCCCCCGCAAAATGGTTGCGATGGGATCCCAGCCAAGCCAGCCCCGAGCCAGTGCCCACCCGCTGATGTGCGTGTTCGTGGAGCCACTGGGAGCCGAAATGCGACAGAGATCTCGGCATCTGCGGTCTCTCAAAGCGCGGAGGCTACGGGTGCCGGCACGCAAGCTCAGGTCAACAACTGTCTCCTGTTGCTTTTCAAGAGCCTCCCCCGCGGTATCTGTTTTTCTTCACCGGCCAGACCACCTGCCGATGCGGTTTGCCTGTCTTGCGGGAGGTCTGCTTGCCGTGGCCACAACTCCCGATTGGATGCCACAGTCGGCAAAACCTGCAGGATGAGCTCGCCCCAGGGCCCGCATGCCTGTGGAGAGCTGCCGCCATCGTCATTCTCTCCGCTTCTCTGTCTTTCGGTCAGTCCATCACTGCTTGCCGTATTAGCGGTGTCTGATGTTGCCAGGCAGCCAAGCAGCACGCGACGGTTCTAGCCTTTGGCGCCAACTGACATTGCGGGAGCAGGTCCATCTCTGGATGCTGGCTCCATCGCACAGGCTTTCGGCAAAACCTTCTCCGTTGCTTCCTCTCGAACGTCAGTCTCGCCGGAGAAGAAGCGCGGGAAGCTTCTTAACCTTCCGCGAGATATCTAATCTGGGAAGCGGCACACAGTTCGGACCAGCAGGGTATGGGCAGACAGACAGATTGGCCATGGTCTTCTTCTTTCCCATCCCAAGTCACCGTTGGTTATCGAGAGACATGCGCCGGAGATTTAATCCTCAGGGGTCCACCGGTGACGGTGCATGCTCCGATTAAGTTGAACTCCTCTGTGTCCGACCGTCCTTTATCTGATCTCGGTGACTACCACGCCTCCCGTTGGGCACTAACCTGGGCCAGTCCTCCGAGCTTCATACACTACTTCTATGCAGTAGCATGCGGCCTGCCGAATAACGCCGCCCATTTGGCTGCAGCGAAGCTAGAACAGGCGAGACATGTCTAGGTGCAACCACGACGGCGACATCGGGCGTGAACCCGCTGACCGCTGACCGCTGATCCGGCCACCATCGAATTGGCTCGGACGGATGCCAATTAAGGCCCCGTCTGCCGTCCCCGGTCGACGCCGCACTCCCGTATCAATGGGACCGCGGAGGGCTGCTTGCGACCCCGAAATTGGACCAGAGAAAACAATTTCCCTCGGCCCACTGGATTTCGCGGAGCGCATAAAGACCTCTGAGAGGGACCCCCGGCAACCTACGCTAGCACGCCAGGGGTCCCAACGGCGCCCCTGCAGGGGGGGCGCAAGAAATAGGGACGAGGGCAGAATTTCGCTCCTTTTACGGCTTTTCCCACCATCCCTACGTCCTCATGTCCGACCTCAATATCTGAAAGCAATACGGATACCTATCTAGGTCTCCGGAAACCAAAAGGAGGTGGTTTATCAAGGCTGTCGATCCACCGGCAATCTCCCAACACTGTTGCTATAGCGTGTCATCCCCCTCTGATGGCAGAATAGGAGCCAATTGACCATCGTGTTCGCTACGCTTTCTGTCAACCCCTAAACAAAGCGAAAGTTTGGTTAGAGGCCGTCTTGACTTTTTTTGGCCGAATTGCTGACGGCACTCTGGATCTGACGGTGATGCGAAGCAACGTGGCAACCTGAGTCGGGAAGCTTTTCCCCTGACTTACCTCGCCTCACAATTTAGCTGGCCTTTGGCAGGTTCCCATCCCGTCCCTCACGCCGTAGCCGTCCCCACAGGAGCTCTTCGAGAATGGGGCGGCGTTGCTCGCCTTGCCTCGAGGGTGACACTGGCGCCGTCGTCCCGTGTCCGCGGCTCCAGTTCAACCCGCCCGCCCAAGTGTTCCGTTGCATGCAAGGCCCAGAGCACAACCCACCCAAACCCGCCCCTAATCCCAAGAAGATTAGCGACTGAGTCCCGGCAGTTCGCCTGGGCTATTGTCTCTGTCGTTATCGCCTGTGGCGCAGAACCCAAAGATCTGACGCGGATCTCGGGAGTTATCCATGCTTGTGGCTGACCAGCATCAGCACGTCACACAACTCCCTTTTATTAGGTAGACAGGTCATCTGGAGACGATCAACTAGCCTCTCGTTAGATGGCTTGAAGATGCTCGCTGTCAATACTGTTGTTGCTTTCTGTCGAAAACCCAGCACCTGTTTCCGTCGACGGCCATGATTGGCACGTGATCCCCGCTGAGGGTTTTGCAATGTGCCGCGCCTAACCTGCCCAGATGCTCGCAGCTCCGATGCCGCTTGAGGGGCAAAGAAAAACATCTCCGAGCCTACCCCAGCGAATCCTGGGGTCGCATTTGCTTCGATTCACGACACTCGAGGCCGGCAGCTGTTCTGATAACTTTGGGTTTCCCGTGGCTTTTTTGTCTTTTCTAACCTGTCTCTATAAGAGTCATTACGAGAAACTAAAAATTTTCTGTCGATTTTTTCTTGATTGAACACACGCAAATACAGATCATGATGGCCATGAACAACGGCCCTGAGCCGGCAAATGTAGCCGACCTCCCCGGCCGGTCCATATTAATCCTCTATGGTTCAGAAACCGGCAATGGCCAAGACATCGCAGAAGAGCTGGGTCGGAACGCCCAACGCCTACACTTCAAGACCAAGGTCGACGAGATGAATGGCGCCCAACTGGTCTGTCTCCTCCCTCTTCCTCGTTGAAGGCTGCAACGCGATCTGAAGTTGCAGAACACCCTTGGACAACCATTGTTGACTATTATTATTTCTCCAGAGCATGCTACTGAAATATACACTGGTCGCGTTCGTCATATCAACAACCGGCCAGGGCGACATGCCTCGTAACTCAGTCACCTTCTGGAAGAGCCTCTTGCGGAAGAAGCTGCCACCGGGTTGCTTAGGTGCCGTCAAGTTCACAACATTCGGACTTGGCGACAGCATGTACATCAAGTATGTAAACGGCCTTGCCCCGATTCAATCAGTGAAGGAACTGTTGTTGCGTAATACGGATGTAATTAACACCACGGTGGACAGGTTCAACTGGGCCGTAAGGAAGCTCCATAAACGGCTTGAGCAACTAGGCGCTCAGGAGTTCTACCCTAGGGGAGAGGCTGATGAACAAGATTCGGACGGGTAGGTTCTCGTTCCCTTGCAGGTTGCACCCGCACTTCTCACAGCCAAGATATTGTCACGTACCTCGCTGACATACATACCAGCGTGGACGAAAGGTACATGCCCTGGGCCGCGGATCTGCGCAAGAAAATGCTTGAGCTTTTTCCCCTGCCGAGCGATCTTGCACCGATCCCAGAGGACGCCTTACTGCCCCCAAGATACAGCGTCTCACTGGCACCCCGTCTGGAGACAAATGGCCAGTCCGAAACAAACATCAGCTCTCTTATTGATAAACCGCAAGTTCAGGAAGATATTCCTAATGGTGCGACAACGATAGTTGAGGATCTGGCGGATAGAACGGCGTCAATTAGCATAAATGACTCGCCAACCTCCCCTCCAGCAACCATCCTGCCTATCCCGAATGGCCAAAATGCCTCACTCGAATTGAACAAACGAGTAACACCGGAAAGTCACTCCCAAGATGTCCGCCTCGTCCGACTCGCCCTCCCCGGACAACCAGAAATAAACCCGTTCGACAGCCTGACTATTTACCCAAAGAACTTCCCTCGGGATGTCCAGAAACTCATCGACCTCATGCACTGGGCTCCCATCTCAGACCTTCCTCTCGCCCTGCCCTCCGACTTGCCCCGCGGCCTCTTCGTCGACCCTGACAGCACGACGACACTGCGCCATCTGCTCACCCATAACCTCGACATCACCTGCGTTCCGCGCCGCAGCTTCCTCAAGGAGATGTCCTACTTCGCGACAGACCCGTACCACAAGGAACGCCTCCTTGAGTTCACCATGCGCGAGTACACAGACGAGTTCTACGACTACACGACACGCCCGCGACGTACCATCATCGAGGTCCTCGAGGAGTTCACCTCGGTGCAGATCCCGCTCGCCAGGGTGCTGGATATGTTCCCCGTCATGCGCGGCCGGGACTACAGCATCGCCAGCACCAAGCCTTCCGGGGCGTCGACGAGCGTGGACCTCCTGATCGCGCTTCTCGAGTACCAGACCGTTCTCAAGAAGATGCGCCAGGGCCTCTGCTCGCGCTACCTCGAGTCCCTGCCCGCCGGGACGTCGCTGAGGATAACGCTGAATCACAGCTCCGCGTCCCTCCATGGCCCCGCCAACGCCCGCCGGCCTCTGGTCGCAGTGGCCACCGGCACGGGCGTCGCGCCTCTCCGGCTCTTTGTGGAAGAACGTCTCTCGCACCCGACGGGCGCGGGCGACACGGCCATCTTCTTCGGGAACCGCAGCCGGCACGCGGACTACCACTTCAAGGACGTGTGGCACGACCTACAGGCTAAAGCCGCATCCTCCGCCGCGCCGGGAACGGGCAAGTTCGACGTCCACACGGCGTTCTCTCGCGACAAGGACACGCCCAAGACATACGTGCAGGACGTGATACGGAAGCACCCGGAGGATGTCCGGGCCATGATTGCCTCGGATGCGATCTTCGTGGTCTGCGGCGGCAGCCTCAAGATGTCCCGCGCGGTGAAGGAGGCGGTGAAGAGCTGCATGGCCGAGGACAAGGCCGCGTATCCGGACGAGGCTGCGTTGGAGGTTGCGTTTGGCAAGCTGACGTGGTGGGAGGAGATTTGGTAACCAGAGAAGCCTCATGCACGCATTCTTTGGGATCATTGCATTCGCCCTGCGATGCGCGGTAGGATAGAATTGACTTTAGAATTGACTTTAGACGACGAACGTCCGCATTTGAGAATACGGATCTACGAATAGACGAAACCCCTTGTCGAGCAGTCTCGAGTGCCGAATTCCAACTCCCTACATGTCACACGTACCTGGTTGCACCAATTGCCCTTTGTTGGATTTAACTTTTGTTCTTTTCGAGACACGAAGGCCTCGGGTCTATGACCAAGCATATCTCAGAATGCATGTACACATAAATGGCATACAAGTCGAGTGTATGGTCTCCCGCATACCGTCCTTTGTATCACTGTCCAAGTCTGGTATTCCTTTTCTCCTGTTTTCAGAAGGCTTGTTCCTCCCGTCAACACCCCTGTAGACATTCGAGAGCAAATTGCCCCTTTTGTATCTGCAACAAAACGCCAAAACTTCCTTTCTTTAGGTCGCGTGTTGGACCGAGGTATCTCAAACTCCGTCATCTGCTGCGATGACTTCCATTTAGACGTGCGATAAGAGAGAACACAAAAAAAAAAAAAAAAAAAAGTAAGAGATAGAGAGAGGGAAGAAGAGAAGGTACTATGCCGTCCATGCGGGCATTATAATTGGTAATCGTAAATGTTTCGTAAGCGAGGGTGGTTCCGTTGGCGGCTTTGCCTGGTTATTCCTCCCAACTATATCGTCGCTCTGCGGGTTGGGGGATGTGGATCCATTCGGTGCCATCAAGTCTCTGGCGGCCCCATGATCCTGCTGGTTCGGCGCTGTGGCTCCTTGGCTGCATCTCCGGCAGACTCGCCTGTCTCGTCAGCTCTTGCTGCGCCATCAACTGCTCTTCAAACTCTGTGAAATTGCTTCCGAGGGTGTCTGTAGATAGTCGTCGATCCGCCAGCACCTCGGGTACTTGGAGCAAAGAGCGTCCCTGGGGGCACAAGGGAGCAATTGGCCGTGCTTCAGATAGAGATACGTTCTCGGGCAAAGGCCCCACGCAGATCACATTCGACGGGTCGATGGGAGTTCGTTGATGGGTTAAAGGCGGCGGGGAGACGGGCAGCAGCGGCAGGGCCGAAAGCGGTGTGTTGGAGGTGTTTGATCGGCTCGGCGCGAAGGCCTCGCTGTTCATTGACGCGGGTCTGGCGGCTGTCCGTCCATAGTTTCCGACCGAGAAGGTGGGCGATGGATATGTATGTCCGTCAGTCAGCGGAGAAGGGAGATCCGACATTCGGCTTGTCCAGTTGCCCTGCGGGCTGCTCATCGGAGAGGGCATAGACCCCGGATTTGAAGAAGCGTTGTCGCAAGTAGTCGGCGACGTTTGAGATGACGGAGACGTCGTCGAGGATGGAGGGGATGCCACCGCAGATGACTCGAAGTCAACGACTGGCCTGTATGTGGCAACAGGGCTCATGTCGGGAATCGACTTCTCTGGAGGCGGGAAGTCTGCCGGGTTCTCGGGAGGCGTGTACGCGGGCACAGGACCTTGGAGCTGTATTTCAACTTTCCGTCTAGCTGCCTCATAAGTGTCCAGTGTCCGAGTGTTTTCCGTGGCGAATTCGGTGTGCTCGTGGATCGATTTTCCGTCGTCGCCGTCCAGCTCGATGGGATTGATGGGCACCGGCAGCTCATACACGGCGTGGTTGGCGTCAGACGCTACCTCTACAGGCTGAGCCGTGCTACCCAAGATCTCGTGTGGAGAGTGCGTCTTGGGTTTCTTTTTCCCGAGTATTTTGTCGAAAATTTTGGTCATGGGGCTCTTTGGGGGTTCCAGCATTATAGTAGATGCGGTGTCCTTGCCCTCCTCGATTGACCGGGTCGTTGCAGCGCAAGATTTGTTCCGTCTGCGAAGACAATACCACACCGCCAGCAAAACTACACAAGCCGCAATCACTCCACCTGCGATGCCGCCCATCTGTGCTGTTGTAAGGCCGTGAGTGGTCGCCTGTGAGGGTGGTGAAGGATAAGGGCTGTTGTCCGGTTGCTTTATTTCAGTGAGATTGAGCTGCTTGGAGTCCTCGGGGAAAACAGCCTGGTGGATGGAGAAGACGCCACTGTCGTACTTGGTGATCAAGTATGCCTCTTGGAGAAATGATCTGCCGATAATGAAGGTGTTTGTAAAGTTGGAAGCTCGGCGAAGGGGAAAGTAGGGAACGGCAGGGTCACCATACTTGATCGTCTCGTCCATGAAAGGATATCGAAGAACCTGGGCGAAGGCTGCGGCCGAGATGGTGATGTTAACAACGCCAGGAACCTGGAGAGGGCGGCCAAAGTCATCGGTGTTGTCGTGACTGGTGAAAGAGAACGTGAATGAGTAGGACGCGGAGCCGGCCTTGAAGGCGGCATACTGGTCATTGGTCAGGGTGTAGAGGTTGAAGGTGTCGTTGTAAGTCAAGTTGAAGGCTTTGGCGAACTCGTCACACACGGCATCAGGCAACCAGAGATAGGGAGTTGAGCTATCAATCATGGCCGAAAAGGAGGTGGACATGTTGGACAACACGGTAGTCTTGGAGTCCCAACCGCCTGGCACGCCCTTTTCTTCGCTCGCAGTCACCTCGATTCCACGGACCAGGGCATGGGGTAGCCCATCGCTCGGATCCAGGGAAAACTCGTTGTTGTGCATCACAAAACGGCTTGAGTCGTATCCTCCCAAGGTCACGGAGCACGGCGTGCCGGAAGTGCCCTCTGCCGAAGGTTAGGGCCATGCACGGCGCCAAGGGGGGCATCGACTTACTGTAGTAAGCCCCGGCGGTGTAGCCGTAGCTGTAGCTGGGAATCCATCCATAGGTCTTGACAGCTTGCGTGAGGGGCGACTCAGCAATTTGGTTGCCGAAGCTGCCCTTGGTGATGCCTAGGCCAAGAAAGCCCAGGTAGTAGTCGGTGCTGTTGATGGAGGCCGTGATGATGTTATCCATGGTGACCTTGTCGCCTGTCAGGGTGGTCGTCTCGAGCGTGTCGAGGCCGTAATCTCCATTGCCGCCGTAGCCGAGATAGTCGAGGCCTAGTTGCCATCCGCCCAACGGACTCCAGGATTTCGAGTCGGCAACGGTAAAAACATTACCTCTAGCGCTGTTGCAGAGAGGCTCCTCTGTTATGCGTGTTAGCTCACAAGATTCTTGGCGTCGACATGACCGACACACAACAAACAAGAATCGTAGACTTACTTGCGAGGCAGCCCCCTGCACCAACAACCCAGAACTCAGAAAGAGAAGTGCTCACCAGCACATTGACCGACTGCTCGGGCGTGCCGACTTGGAACTTTACTGCAGACCAATTCCCATCGGATCCGTACCTGAAGCGGGTCAGAGTCGAAAAGGCGTGCGTGCAGCTTCTAGTAGGCAACGTACCAGTCGTTCGAAGGAGTGAGAGCCACGGCGGAGGGATTCTGTGCGCGAACGATGCCAGCGAGCACCGTTGCAACAATGACGGTTGGCAGCATATCGTCGAGGAAGCGGGACCCAACCGGTGGTTCTTTCAAGGTGCGCGGAGTCACCAAGGCGTCGAAGTGATCTGCATGGGCGTTGCGAGGGTAGAGCGAGCCAAGGGAAGATGCGTATCCATCAAGCGAAGCTACAGCCGACACTTCCACACAGGACGGCCTGCTTGGGCAAAGATCATGACTTTCCAAGCAGAGAAATCGAGGCAAGTCGTGACAAAGCGAAAGTGGTGTGCCGTACAGAGGAGCTGGAGGCAGGTCGAAGGAGGGGGGAAGAGTGCAATTGAACGATGAGCAAGAAATTCCAGCTCCTGCGATCCAAGTCGGTGGGTAGCAGCCGACCCAAGATAGCGGCCATGGCTATCCAAGCAAGGACGAGCCACGCCCTATGGACTCGGACAAGGGCTGTGCCGCAACAAGCAAGGGAAGGCCGGATAGCTCAATGGCACGTCAGGGTGTGAGACAAGGACCAGGGCTCCGTCCAGCACCGGCCTGGTGGACCCGTCGTTCCTGGGAAAGCTGGGGGCCGGGGTTCAAACTTCAAAGCAGATACCCTTGTCTTCCAGCAGACACACAGTGCTTTTGCCTGCATCCAGACAAGTGCGGCGGAGCGCAACAAGCCTCCCTTCGAAGCCGTGGCTGTTGTCGTCCCCTCCCACGCCGTCGGCCATGTGTCCGCCCCGCCGAAAGATCGAGACACACAGAGCGAGCATGGAAGCTGACGGGGAATGTACATAGTAGCAGTCGCCGTCGTTGTCGCCTCCGCCTCCGCCTCCGCCGCGGAACGTCGACTTCAAGCTTGCTGTTGGGAAACGTGGATGACGGAGCCTCCAACCACCATTGGGCCGCGACGTTTCGATCAGTGTCGGTAGACGGGGAAAGACGAGGGGCAAGCGGGCCATCACCTCCTGAGGAAGCAATTCCGGCGTGCGAGGCTCCTCCCATGGTCACCTGTTTGCGACGAGAGACGCCTTGGCGAGGCGAGACGAGGGCTGAGGTGATCCTTCTTTGAGTTTTCGACCATTTCTGTAGCGGGACGCTCACATGGCAGAGTCGCGCAAAGCCTTCCAATGGCGTTGGTCCTTGATGAAGACTACGGCTGCGACGAAGTGATTAACCGCAAGCGAGTCCGCTAATCGGGTCGCGCTTGGACTATCATCGGGCGTCCGGTCAGGTCTTTGTCTGCATCTGGTTGCCCCTCGAGATGCGACGAGCGATGAAAGAAGGGATGACCGTCGACATGCAGGTCACGCATCGCTTCGAGATGGAGAAACGGGCGGGCTCGACTGCAACGTTGGATAAGACGACGCACCGCCAGCAGCAAAGCTCATGAGGCATGGATGGTCGCAGACAGGCGGTGGCTTCGTGGCCAAAGTCAGTGCCCGCAACGACACACATCCAATCTAAGTGGCGCGATGCCAATCCGGGGCAGAGATAGTAGCCGGGTGTTGTTTGTCTGCAGGCGGAAGAAGCCTTTTGCCGATTCGGACAGACCAACATGTTGTCCTGTCCTGTTTTACACCACCTTAGATACGGAGAGGAGTAAAAGAAAGGCTTGGTTCTCGGGGAGGTGGTTGTTGAGGCTGGTCATGGGATGCTTCTGCAGGTTGTTCCCTGTCGAGACCATCTCGCTAAGATGGCAGCAGATTCGAGGCAATCAACTCGGGGCGCTCTCATTTGAGATTGAGGTGGTTTGAGAAGCAAACTTTTTCGCGCAGCCATTGCTTGCTGGCCTTAGGTAACTACATAGTACCTACTAGTATACACATACCAAGGCAGCGTTCGGTATTACTTTCTGTGAGAGCTGGGAAAGAGCAAATGGGAAAGCACAAACATCAGAGGGGAAAGAAAACAGAAGGCACGCGGCTTCCTTTTCCGTGTAAGTGAGGAGCGGCCTAGGCCTCAGAGCTGGGCAGCTTAGCCAGCGAGTCGGCCCTGCCTGGCAGGTTTTCCCGCGCGTGCATTAATTTACAGTGGACGGAGTCTCCGTGCTCAGTGCTCATTGTGGTCTCCTCCTGCCTCCTGCATCAGTCAGCTTCCATGCACCTTGCTGTCCCCCGCCCCTCTCCCACGAATCAGAGCTGTGGTGGGGTCTATGGGTACAGTCCACCTGGGAAGGTCGGATGCTACTGCGCCCTCTCCCCGACCGCGGCGATCTGGACTTTGTCCCTGTCCGTAATACTCAGGTGGCGTTCCGCACCGACGGATGGCCCTCATCGCCTTCGACCCCCAATGCGACGCCGGTGGGTCGCCCGTTGACATCTTCAACTTCCAACAGTAACACCAGTTTGCAATCCATCGCCAGCCTCTCCCTCCCAAAAGTGGAGGAGAAAGTCCTCAGAAACAGCCGCAGTTATCACCTTCTTGAGCCGTTTGCCTCTTTGATATCAACGCCTCCGAGGCGTTATGCCACAGCATCACACCAGTGCCGGGCCTTGGTCGTCTCCTGGCCCGACATCTCAACATTCCCAAGTCTGGTGCGGATTCAACAACTTTGAAGCGCCGAGTTCTTCGGGGCTCAAATTCCAAAATTCGGCCCGTCAACAGCAATAGCACTGGCAATTAAATGTTCAGCCAGCACAAGACACACAGAAATACAAGCGAAACAAAGTTTTGTCCCTCATTCGACAGCCCTCTCTACTTGATACAAGTCGCCAGCTTGGCCAGGCGTGTCGTCAACAAATCCACCAAGCAGAACCCAGCAAGCCAGGCCGCACTAGCAAAAGACGTTAGCAGCTGGATGGAGAAGCAATTGACGAGGCTTTATTAGCTCCGCCGAGCGGCGCGCGGAAGATGCCCTTCTCCCCACCCCCAGTATGGACGGCGACAACGACAGGCCTGGGCACCCTCTAACCTAACCTACTGTAGGCCTCGACCATCACGGCGCCGGAACGTAGTCAAGTTCTCGCCGCCTGGTTGCTCGCAAGCCTGTTGTAACGCCACGCCTCGGCGATCCTCTGCGGCGCCTTGGCTGACTGCACCTATTGCTGCAGAAAACCTGGGTATCATCACCCATACTTAGGTACGTACCTTAACACCGTCAACACCAACATCACGGGATGAGCCATAGTCTAATACTACCGGTCATCGCCGCCGCCAGCATTTTTGAGTCGGAAATGGCGAAAAAAAAAAGTTTCTTGCTCCTTTCGAGCCGTATTAGAACCCCCACGGGACCCGGTGGACTACCGGCAGACGTTATGCCAGACCAGCAGTTGAAAAGCTTTGGACATCATTCGCCCAATTTCTCACCAAATGCCGAGCGGAGAAGATGCGCTAGGCCGGTCCGTCCAGACTTGGATTGACCCTGCCCGTCAACCCTCTTGCTCTTTTTGCACCACCAGTTGTGTCCTCTCGACTTTTCAAATAACTGTAAAGCTGGCAAGAACCGTCTGGCCCCTTCCCGGCCGCTGGGTAAGCTGGCCAGCAAAAAAGGCATCCCTTTAGGTCAGCCTTACGTGCCGCAGTTCGACCGATATCACGTCGTGATTTACCCATAACGCAACACCGAGCGTGCCACCGTGTCGCTGACTCTCTCGCAAAGTTGGCTTCACATTGGTCTCTCGCCCCAGCGGCTGACCGCCCACCTCAGAAGCTCTCCCAAATGCCGACCATATCGGGGTTTTCTGCATGTCCTAGACAGCCACACTCTCGTGTTCCAGGGCGGATGACGGGTATCTCCCGTGTGCAAGCACGGTCTTGCACCCGTGCTGAGCAGCATCCGAGGACCTCGCAGGTCGCAGGTGGGCCGGAGGAGATTACCTTAGCAGACCGCCCGTTATCGCTGACATCTTCCCGAGCTTCGGAAGGTGGACTTACGGAGGCCGGGTCCCATAAACCTCGACAAAGTTTCTGTCCGCCGACTTTAGCGAGAACGCCAGCCCTTTCGTGTATCTGACGATCACTACTCAATTCCACTGAGGCTGCAATCATCCTCGTCGTCTAAACAGACATCAAACTGGTTGGCCTGATGGACGAGTCTGCCTTGGCAGCGCGTCCGAGGTGCTGAGTTATTCCCTTCCAAGATTGTCTGAGACATTCCCATGGCTGGTTACAAGCATGACAGAGACACTCGATGGAATCAGGATAGGTGCATTCCCGGGTCCGTCATCAACTGACAACGGTGGGCTGCTCGGGAGCTTTTCTCCCTCACGCCGCTGGGCTCCACCGGTCATGACCAAAGATCCATCCTGCACTGCAACTCTGGCGAAGTTGGGAACCTGGGGGCCGGAGCAGTGTCGCTGGTGAGAGCGGACCAGAGCCCCGGAGCTACTCTATCGCGTCGGGCCCTTGTCCTGGAAAGGCAGTCTTGGATGGATGCCTGGTCGGTACGACGCTGATGACCCAGCCGCGTCGGTCTTTTGCTGACAGGCGAGCCAGCACAAATGAACCCGCTCATGTGCGTGAGTGGCCCATGATTGCACTAGGAACGTTAGGACAACTGGATCGCTTCTCTGCCTTTCCCCGGCCTGTCAGACTACGCGCAATTACACGGCGCTACCATCCCGAACCAGCAACGAATATGACCCCCCTTCGCATTCTAATAATCGCCGGCCGCTTGCAAGCTGGCTGTCCGTTTCTCTTCTTCCGCCTCCCGAAAAGCCCCCGTCCCCAAAATTCCATGTTATGGCCATTGTCTCTTGGCCATTCCTTTAGAAGAACACTTGATCGACTGGGTACATGCGGAGTGATTTTCGAATGTCGCCGCGCCGAGTCAACAACGTTACGCTTCAAAATCAGCGGGAAAGTGGGCCAGGATGCCGGGGAGAGAAAGAGACTGCGGTTTGGGACGACGCAGTGACATGAAACTTGTCACCTTCGCGCTGCTTTCTCTGACAGCGTTCTCGAACCCAGTTCAGGCGACTAGTAGAGCTGGTTCGTTGCGCTTATCAAAACCATCCGCCAAGGTTTCGGTTAACTAACACATCCGTAGCAGACCGCGTCCAGCACTTCCCAAGACAGGATGGGGGATTCAACGCCACGTCAACAACGCCTACAAGCAGCTCTCCATCGTCGGCAGCATTCACATCCAGCCTGTGGTCCAATCAAGTCGAAACGTCGTCGAGTAGACTTGTGGTGACAAGCAGTGTTCCCGCTGTCACGCCCGGCCAAAAGTCGCAGATCTCAGACTCTGAATTGACAGGAGAAACCCTATCAACGACACAGGAGTCAGGGACAGGCCTCACGGCTCTCACGACATCAGATGAAATTCGTTCGCAGATCCTGAACATCTCGGACTCATCAACGCTGACCAACGGAGCCGTTCGAGACACGGATGTCGTTAGCACGTCGCAAACAAGGTTCTCGACTTCTTCAAGCAGGTCCGTAGGGGGCATGACAACCACAGTCAGATCTAACATCTCGACTTCGGCCTTCACGAGCACCGTTCCAGTCTCAAGTACGTTACTAAGCATCCGGTCGTCTTCTCGCATCGGAAATGCCTCAACGATGCCATCGCCAAGCGGCGGCTCCAGCGGGTCGGACTCGGTCAAGGGAGAGGAGCAAGGGACGCTGTCAGAAAAAGACGAGCCGTGCGTGTCGACCACTGAGGGCGCCATACCCACGACATGGACCATCATCTACACATCGACGACGACCTTCTACGGAGATCCAACAGATTACATGCCACCTTACCCCGAAATTACACCTCCTTCTGTTTGTCCTGCTGCTGGTATAGAGGCGGGCCAGTCCAGCTTGTCCATCTCCTTATGCTTGCCAACAGACGATTTCAGATGCACGACTCTAGCGCATTTGCCATCGATCGGGCTGCTTCCTTCGCTGAGCTCGCCAAAGGTTGTGCCACCAACGACTTATACATTCGTCACAACGGCCAAGAACCCGTCGGTTGTCTATTCGCCCATTAGTACGCCGCGGTACGGCCATGGTGCTGAGACGAAGGCCCCACAAGATAAGCACACAGCGGCTGGAAAGTCCACAGACAGCCCCCGGCCACCCGGCAGCAACAACAACTCAGCTGCGCCACCCCGTGAGAGCGCCAAGGAACCTCCAAAAGCCACTTATACAGTGACCGTTGCGCCGACAAAGGTGATCATCAACGATCAAACATTCACTCAAAAGGGCCCCTCGGAAACAACAGAGGTCACTGTGGATGGTGCCCATTTCACAATCAACCCGAGCGAGGTAGTTGGCGGAGGCACAGTTGTTGACCGCCCCGGGAACGTCGGCCGGACCGTCATGGCGCCCTCGAGCACTGTGGTGGGAGGTTTGCCTGTGGTTGTCGCCCCCGGTGGCACGCAAAACGTGGTCGTGGTTGCCGGAACGACGTTCCAGCTGCAGCCCACACCTGTAACAGCCGTGGTCCAAGGCCAGACCATCGTGGTTCAGCCTTCAAGCATCGTTTTCCAAGGACAAACCGTTTCGATCAGCCGGTCGTCACCGGTTCAAACGGAGATTGTGGTCGCGGGCGGCGAGATGATAACTGCTATTGGCCCATCTGTTGTGGTCGTTCGGTCCACGACCATCACCTACGGCCAGGCTTCATCCACTGTGACCGAGACTATTGACGATGATACTATTTTAATCGGACCATCCGGGGTGGTTGTACGCAATATGACCATGGGCGGGCCAAACGCAAGTTTCTCGGACACCACCTACGAGATCGTGGGCGGTGCGACGATTACGCAAGTCGGGGCCTCGTTGGTGGTTGTGGGAGGCACGACCTTTACCGTCGGGCCAGGACGGGGGACCACGACGACTGTGGTCGGCGGTGAGACGGTCACCATTGGCCCATCCGGCGTCGCTGTGTCCACACTCAGCTTTCCTTATCCATTTGGGCCGACGGTTATCACCACAATCAACGCGCCGACGAGTACCACGGGGTCGGCGCCGCTCCCATCCGAGACGAAAACGAATGGCGGGGCAGGTGTCAGGTACGCGATGAGGGCAACAGGGGCCCGTCTTGAATTTTGCATAGCGATCGGCGTCTGGGTTCTGGGGCGTATGGTTTGAGGCACACAGGGTATATGACAGATATGCTGGCGTTCACGGTCAAGTTTTTTTTCGAAAATCGGCTTGAGGACGAAGGCAAGCCGACCAGCCAGACTGGCTGAGGGCGACGAATTTGGAAAATGGGGCTCTGCGCAGGAAGCTGGAAGGGCTGACGAATCTGAGGGGCACGACACCCAGGGACGGCTACGGTAGGGCATTGCGGGGTGCGCGCCAGTGTGCTCAATGCGACCCTGAACGCCGTCCCTGGGTTTCTTTCGCCCCTCGAACTGTATTATTATACTCTTTTAAACATAATTCATGCTGTTAATGGGCCTTCGGCGGGGACGAGGTTACAGCGGCAAGGCACACAGCCTCTCTGTGCGCCGGCCGAGTCATCATCGGGGGCTCGCAGCAGCTCCGTGGAGAGGGTGCCGGGCGATAAATATGACGCGCATCATGTCATCTGAATTCCCGTCAGCATGGGAGAGAACCATTCTAGAAAGGGGCGCGGTGTGCTGGTGAGATCAACGATAGGTGCGATTTTGGGCTGAACAGGGCGAGAGTTCAGATGATACACTTGCACGAGTCGCTGGCCGCCGACACCGTGTGAATTCTGCAAGCGAGGGGCCGTGGACAGGCATGTGGGCGGCGACAAAATGCCCCTCCTCAGCTTTCTCACATGGCTATACGTCACGGGTTACCCTTGTCTCGGGAACCACGACGATTGAGTTTCTCGAGCGGCTTGCGGCTTTCTCAACCATCCCCTGGGTTCCGGCAAGCGATTATCTGAGGGTTCCTGACTTTTGATACCAGGCCTCCCTCTCAGCCGTGGGATCGGACGTGGGGCCGACGGTGGGCATAATGAAGCAAGATATCAACCGGGGAGAGCCCCCGGCGCGTTCGCGGATGCCCGCGGGCGCGAAGCAAAACACGGCGTGGGCTCATGCCCACCGTTCCGCAGCACCCGCCCAGAGCTGTCAAACGTGGATGGAGAAAACATGATGGACTGTTCCAATCTATTCTCGACCTGAGCTGAACGCCAAGAGGTCGGGGGAAAGGGCCAAACGGGCCTGGCTCACGTATATTGGGCACGTCTCCTCATCCCTTCCAGCTGGTTTGGGCGTGGCAGCGCCTTTGGAGGCGACGTCGACGCGTGGGTTCTATTTTGCTCCCCCCACCTCGTCTGTAGATGTTGGTTTCCGATCTCACCGGGGGGTTAGGGATGACCGCGCGCGTCTTCTTGAGACGAAGTCTGGAATGGCGCTCGGCCGATATGGAAAGCCATCGAAGTCATATGATCAGAGGTCTGAACCCGAAGGAATGGAAAAGGGGGCCAGTCGGGATCAGATGGGATGGAGTGGCCGTACGTCGGCCGTTCTCTCCAACTCTAATACTAAGAAGTGCCCATTCCACGCTTGCGGCGTACTAAGACTCTGTCTTGGAGTAGGGAGGGGCGGAACCGGGGCGGACTACGGATAGACTAGTCCACATATCTCGGTGAGATATCCCCGCTTAGCTTGCACGCCGGCGCCATACGCCGGCTCCGCGGGGCAGGCTTGTCCGCGGTTCCCTTCTGGGCGAACGAATGGCTGGAGAAGTGGCATAGCCGGCCGGCCTCCTCACAACATTCGATGTTACTGCGGGCGTGGAATGATAGGGCATCCGGCTGCCCGGTGATCAACCAGCCCTACGCCACGCTGGCGTCTCGTGGCGTTTGTGGGATTCGGGCGGTGAGATATCCGCGGGTCTCACCGCCTGAACAGGCTTTTCAAGCTTTGTCTCGTACTTTGTGATTCGGATGATGTCAGGGAGGAATGTAGATGGACGTAGATCTCTGTCTAGGAATGCGCGTGGCAAAGAACGGGAGGGGTGCTTGGCTCTGGGGTGAGACACGGTGCCCGTACGAGCTTGGATGAGGTAGTGTGAGCCCGAGACATATTCGTATTCATAGTGTTGATTCTCTTGATCGGTTCAGTTGATCACGAGCATCTTCGGTGGTTATCAGAGAAGCCAGATCGTCGATGTCTGTACAGGACACCAAGGGAGCAAGCACTCAGGCCCGATATGTCTGCGGACGTCGCGAAGATCGGCTCCCGGAGTAGTTCGGGAGAGTGTTTACAAGCAGAGACATCTATTGCAAGTAGAAACTCTTTTTCGAGCAGATTATTGGCCTTTTATGACAACCAAAGAGTGGGAAAGACAAAAGGGCCCTAAGGGGTTCTTGAAGGACCCAAGTGCGACATGAGGCCTTATAACACCCTGGCTGCCAAAAGATTTCCGTACTACATCGGTCCTCGCTTGACGATTTTAAGTCGCTTCACAGCTACAACTCTGAGCAACAGAGATAACTCCTGTGATATCGGCTTGCATGCCTCAAGCACAGAAATATTGACAAGTTGGCCATGGGAGCATTGCAACTCCTCTAAACCATGTGCCTGGCGTATCTACTTTGCAACTTGCATATGTCGTTGCTAATTTGAGACTAAGTGTTCCCCGCCGAGAATATGTCACTCGCCAGTTAACTGGTTACGTATATTCAGTTGCTTTACAAAATGATGTGCGTTTCTAGCAACCTCATGGTCGGAACAGCACTCGCATGAGTAATTACCCTAAGTCGTGTCTACACGAGAGATTCCATGGAGCGAGCACACAGGCATATATGTGTGGATCTAAGCCATGCAATGAACAAGCAATTGGCGACGGATCGTCAAGGTAGTCACATACTGCCATTAGCCACCAGCTTAGAGACCAGAAGGGTCCAATTTATTTAATATGCCATCACGAAACCTACTCCCACTGCCTCATCAGAGTGTTGCTCTCGATCTCCTTGTCAAAGTCCACGATGTGCGTGGAGTGGCACCACGGCTTGATATCCTCCTCCTTGCGGATCGTGCTCGCAAAGAACGAGCACCAACCCAGGCGCGGGTGAGCCTCGTTGATCTCCCTCCTGGTCTCGTCGTGAATCATCTTGTCAAAGTCCCCGACGCGCGGGTGCCGCCCGACGTTGTCGTACAGGGTGGCCAGCTGGATCAGCTGGCCGAGGTATGCGATGGTGCCGTCGACCCCCATGTCCTGGTGGCGGATGATGGCCTCGCACACGGCCTCGGCCTGGTCCGCCGGGGCGCCGTGGTCCTTTAGGGCGCCCAGGGCCTTGATGCCGCCGTAGATGTCGAAGGACATGCGCGTCGCCGTGAGGTTCTCCTCGGCGGTGCCGATGTCGTGGAGGAGGCAGGTCAGGGCCCACGTCACGGGGGAGAAGGCGGCGGCCTTTTCGGGGAACTGCTGCTTCGTGATGGCCATGCCTACGGCTGTTGTAAGCTTCCAAATCTAGATGATAAGGGAGCTACGATGCTCTCCCGGGGCTTACCATAGTAGAAGACTCTCATCGAGTGGTTGAAGGTTTGGGCGTGGAGACGGGCCTGGGCGTACTGCAGTGTCTTAGCCACCACGGGGTCATCGGCCGGGAACTTGATGTCGTTGACGGAAAGCGGTTCCGGGGCGTGGAGGAACGGCTTATCGCCGAAGATCTTGCCGGCGTCGACCGGGACGGCGGTCCAGCCGTTGGAGGCGATCTCGTCTTGACACATGGTAAAGTTATAGGGCAGGAATGGTTGTTCTGTAAGTAGTTGCGGCGGGATGTAGATCAACCGAGGCGGTAAAGGAATCCCACAGACTTAAATACACAACCCTCCCTCCCCGCGTCAGATCCTAAAACCGGTCACGAAGCCGAGGCTCAAATCCCGGGTTGACTCTTCTCTCCCGCTAATCCGGGGCCGCAGGCGGCGCCGGCGGCCGGGCTGGGTCTCGGAGTCTCTTGCCTTTTGATTCCCTTCTCTGCCCCTCCCTCCTCCATCTCAACCCTATGACGAACGGACAACGCACACAGACGCTCTTCGGGGTTTGTCTACGCCCGGAACCAGCCGTATGCTCTTACGTCACATCGCCACCGTGTCATCCTTATTGGACGATTACACGCTAACAAAGGGCGTATGTGTTTCATTTTGTTGTAGTTATTTTTACGGAACTTGCCGTTTGTCCGTGGGGTTGGGCTCTACGCCCGGGGAGATTTACTTAAATCGGAATCTTAAGGTGTAGTGCCTTGCCTACATCATGATATCCAAGCTCCGCATCGTTCGAGTCCAGAGCTTGAAGACGAGCTGATCGTAGCCCGGGATTATCTTCGCTGCTATTTGAAAGATGATACGACACCATCTATCTCCGAGAGATGACGTGAAGCTTCAAGACCAACATTAGGCGGGTGTCCTGGTACATTCTCTTCGCCAGCTTTACCACCGAGATTGAACACGGTGCTTTCATCACAGTATCATCAGATCCTGCATTGGTCTTGATATCCAGATGTTGTTCGTTACGAAAAGACCCAGTCTTGGCGTCAAGCTCTTGTATCGTCGAAATAGGCAACTTCCTTTTTCGGTTCAACATCAGACCAAGACCAAGACCAACCAATAGAGAGAGCAATGGCACTGTAGCCCACCGTCCTGGCGGTGACCAGTGACTAAAGGGGTGGGGATCGATGTGGTTTGAAGCAGGTAGGTAATAATAGCCAGCTGGACCGCTTGAAAGTTGAGCCGGATAACACCTACCACTCTGAACTTGGCACGATACACGATGATCGAGAAAAGGACGGAACAGTGCAATCAGAAGCGACTTGGGCGCTCGTAGAAGTTTTATCTATGTAATCTAAGTCTTTCGATAAAGGTTGTTCAAGGACAACAGCATAACAAAAGTACAACCCTAGTGGGTGACCAGTCTGCTCACTACGAAGCTTTGAAACAACATTAACTGCGACAAGGCAGTAGAAGCAAAGGAGTTGCCTCGAGAAAACCGCATCAAATCAGAACAGCACAGTACCAATCACGCAATAGCCACACTCTTCACATCTTCCCCTTCCCCTTGCCCTTCGTCTCCAACATGGGAAACTCCTCCTGCTGGAACTGCTCTTGCTGAAACTCGACCGACGGATGCCCGGCGAGATTAGCCTCCTGCAGGCTGAGCCTTAAAGCAAGCTCAAGATCATCTTCTTCCGGCATAGCTCTGCTCGACGAGCCTGCACTAAGTGCGAGAGCGAGTTCCAAGTCATCGTCCCTCGGAGTGGCTCTGCTGGAGGACCCGGCGGCATTGGGAGCTGTGACCGGTGCATAGTTCGTAGAAGGCGATGCGGATGAAGACCCTTTCGTCTTCTTCTTGGTAGCCTTTGGCTTGAACTTGACCGCAAACTCGTAGTCGCCGGAGCTGTTTTCTCGAGGCGACTGGCCGACATCGTTGGCGGCTTCCATGAGAGAGAGCCGAAGAGCCTGTTGGATTTGGATCTCGTACTCGTCTTCCTCCTCGACCACGGGAGGAGGTGGGGTAAAGCCCTTGACGCTTGGCTCTGGTGTAACCGTGTCAATCGTGCTCCCGCTGTGTGAGGAAGCCGTATCGATGCTGGCATCGGCCGTTGAGCCCGTATCGCTAGCACTAGCACGGCGCCGCTCTTCCAGCAAGAGCGTTTCCTGTGAGATCATCTCCGCATACTGGATGGCCTCCTCTTCCGTCAGGTCGCCGAACGCACCAACGCCGAAGCGGTTACGCAGCCAGGCATCTTCGCGAGCCTTCTGCTCCTGCTCTCGGCGGAGTTCCGCAGTTTCGGCGGCGATATAACCAGAAACTTTGCCACCTTGGCGACGCGTTGCAAGACGCCCGTGGATATCAGAGTGCCGCAGCCGGCGCTTGCGACCCGGGCCTTGGCTCGTTGCACTGTATGACCAGTAGCGCAGAAACGCGCCAAAGGACGTGACGCCGCGAAGGACCGTGGGATCAGGATCGAGGTGGATGGCCCGCGCAGCTGAGTAAGTGTCGTGGGGAAGCGCAGGGTGCATCGCCAACATGTGACGAGGAACCCGCCCGTTCGATCGCCCGTTCAGGGTTCGAAGCGGCTCAAGAGTCGAGGCCAAGGGTTCCCAAGCTTGAACGAGGCCATCGCTTCCGCCATGGACGAGGTACAAAGCCGACAAGGCCAGGCACGAGATTTCTGGGGACTCAGTTTGGATCACTCGGAGGGGCGCAATCTCCGTGACTTTTTGCTGCTCGCGCATGTTCCATACCACAACCTCACCGCTTTTGGTGCCTATGGCCACCATACGGCTCCTTCGACCAGGGATTTCGGCAGCAGGCTCCGCGGTTTGGGGGGTCATCGCTGAAGTAGCCGCCGCTTTGTGACCGAAGTGGAGGGGATCTTCCAGCAGCGTGAGAAGGGCGTGAGACGAAAGGTCCAGAGCAGATGCAGTGATCTCCGACTCGGCATGGCTGCCGAGCGTCATTGTGGCAACTGTCCACTCATCCATCGAACTCAAGGTGGCAGGAGGAGTCAGAGACCCTGAAGAAAGGGGAGTCTCATCGCCTTTGATGACAGATGCCACAGCTTTCGCCTTGGGTTCGGGTAGGCTTTCAAAATCAGTTCCGAAAAGAGATTTCGGAGCAGGAGGAGTGTCCGAGGGCGTCGAATCATCTACCAAACTCGGATTTGGCGCCTGTGAAATTGCCCTCAGATAGCGAGTAACGTGGGGCGCATGTTGCTCGTCGGAACCGCTTCGGATGGAGACGATGACTTCACCGGCACCGTTGTCATCGTCATTCGCGAAGTCAACCTCAAGTCGTCTGCGCATATCCCACCCCTCGCAAACCCGGCGGAAGTGGGATGGTTTGTAACGCAAGAACTTATCAATCTCACGAGCTTCCGCAACAAGCTGTTCCTTGCTTAGCTTCATAGCGTCGGCGGGTGAACGAGGTGAGTAGGCGCCTCTGAGAGCATGTTTGTCCAGTTCATCGGGTCGAGCCTGGCGTCTCGTCTGGTCGATGAGCTGCCAGTACACTGACCGGCCAGCATACCAGGCATTCTTGGTTATATCCTCTCCCTTTGCGCGGTCTATGGTCGATTTCGGAGCGTCGACGAGATAAAACACTTCTCCCAAAGCGTTGAGAGCCACGGCCCAAACGCGCTGGGCAGTCTTGCGCTTCTGTGTGTAGTTATCGTCTATCTTGAGCGAGACGATGGGAACACCGGGGCTGAGAACCCAGCGAGCCGTCATTTCTGCGTTGCTATGACGAGGGCCGCTGCCGTCCCCGCCGAGGGCATACGATGTGACGATTCCGAGTGTCGAGCCCGTCATAATGCCGACCGCCGAATGTGTAATATTGGGCACCGCAGTGGATTTGGCTATCCAGACGCTGGAAATGGCCTCCGACAATTCTGGTATCTTTGGGATATCGGGGTAAGTGTCAACAACGCCGGTATCGCTACCGAGGTATCGACCGCGCAACTCGTTCGCGGGACGGTAATATGCGCGGCCACCGGGGAATCCTTCACCGGAGAGAAGGCCATACGGCTGGCTGACATCCATGACGTTGGGGCACGCAGCAGGCCCATCGCCTCGACCGTATGGCTCGAGGTTGGGGAAGACCTCATCGAGTTGCAGTGCCGAGAAGGGGTCATCAAACCCCCATTTCTCGACCTTTCCCACGGTAGGATCGCTAATGGTTCCAACACCGAGATCCGCCACACCATGGATAGCCCTAGGAGGTTTCTTCCCATTGTTGAAGACTGCGTGCACATGCGACACTACCCAGGGCAACTTGGAGTTGTACGTCAGAACAGCACTTGACTTCCTGCTGCGGGAGGACGAGCCAACGCCACCCAAGACTGATCCCGGTTTGCCTCTGACGAGGCCTCTGAGAAGACGCGTGCGCAGCAGGTATTCACTTCTCCATGTAGCAAGAGGCGTCAAGCGGTCAAAGTACCGCACCTCAGAACGGACGAAGTCAGATACCTCGTGATCTAGCGGACCCGATCGACTCTTCTCGGATTTGACAGTCATGTAGTCGTGGCCGGGGAAGAAGCGCAGGAAGGCCATGCGCCATGCATGTGGGGTCGTGACGAGGGAGTAGAAGCGTCTCGACACCAGCGCCACGGCCGAGTGGGAATCAGGATGTAGGTGCGACAGGATATGGGTCAAGATCTCTGTGGTATAACTGTCAGTCCGTATTGCAGCAAGATCAAGACGACGGCCTGCGCACCATTGGGAAAATCGGTGAGTTGTACACCATCAGGTCGCGGATCGAATCGCTTGATGACCTTGAAGCCCAAGGTCTGTCGGGGTGTAGAAGGCGTCAGTGCATTCTCGTAGTCGATGACACGCTGTCCGGCGACAGCGGCCTGCGTCTCAGCAGATTGAGTACTGTTGACGCTCAGCCGGCGAAGCTTCTCGTCGAGCTGGGCAGCGCTGACGGCGTCAAGCGAGTCACGGCGGCCGACATCCGGGACAGAGCGGGGGGATGCGCTGCCCGGATCGGCGCGGCGGAGGTGCTCGACGCCGGTCGGCTGGTGACGCTGACGAAAGCCATGCTGACTTGGGGGCGAGGAAGAAGGGGGATTGTCTTGCTGGCGATGCGTTTCTGAAGACTCGGTTGGCCAGTGTTGCATAAAGCTGTGGTGGGGGTGTTCGTGGGCAGGTGGCGAGCGACTGTGCAGAGGCAATTTGCACAGTCTTTGGGAATGGAGAAGGTAGTCTGGTTGGTTGAGAGGGCGCGAGTCGGGAGCTGGAATGCGATGCGGGTTGCTGCAAGAGCTTTAAACGTGTCGTCGTGTACGAGGTGTTTTAAGTGAAGCTTTTCGCGGTCGCGTTTCGTGACGAAATCTACGGGAGATTGCGGGCGCTGGATTATCTCCGGGCCGGCGTTCTTATCGGGACCTAACGGGACCTACCTACCGGACCTGGCTGCCAAATTCTGAGGCAAGGAAAAGTATCACGACGACGCCAAGAACATTGAAAGCACGACTGCGATGCATGATAATGTTGGAGCAGTTGCCGTTGTAAACTCTTGTGTGATTTCAATGAAGTGTCTCGCTCAACAGATTAAAGCTCTGTCCTGTTGTCGGTTTGCAGTAGCCCAACTAGGTACATCAAGCTGAACTAGTGACACATCACAACTGAGCTGCCTTCAATCAACAATCACAACACCGCCATTTGGTCAAAAACAAAGAGAACTTCGAGCAGTTGCAAAGCATTGAAATTTGATGGAAAGAACGCTCCTGGCTCATGAATAAAATGAAACAGAAATTGAGCATTCCGGCAAAAGCAGAAGATGCGGCCAGTGTGGATTGAACACACGACCTTCAGATTTAGTGATTGAAGTTGACTTCAGTCTGACGCTCTCCCAACTGAGCTATGTCCGCCACGATCTTCTCAAATGGATGACAAATTGACAGGCCTGATTGACCTAGGTAGGGTCGGGTGAAAGAGTGGAGAGATGCTGTATTAGTGGATACCTGCCAATCTCGCAGAACCAACCAAGTTGTCCGACTACCGCATCCGTTCTTCGTACTTCGCCGGACAGCACCGTCTCCCACTTTCAATTTCTCATCGCACTTTCCTGCCTTCAATTCGCCATCAATTTTTGCCAGCATTCGGAAGCCGCTGCTAGCGCGGCCGGTACAGACCGAGTACGGCTGATTCGCACTTGGCAAGTTTGACAGTTGCTTGTCATGCATCAACAAGGAGGCGTCGCTGACAACAACCTGACAGATGGGTTGGCAAAACCAACGAGTCCACCTAATGGATCCATCCCCCGGGAGCCGATGGGATGTTACAGCGTAATATCCGCCATCCTGCTCTCTCGCCCGCCTGGTCCATATCCAAGTTCCAACAGCAATCAACTGCGGTCTGGTCGGAATGAACTTAACCAACTTGTTGGCACCAATCTTTCACCAATCCACGAATGCCTGCTTCGTATCCCGAGAGCGAGCACTCACTTGCCGCGGTGTCGGATCTCACAACCACCGGCATTCATTCCATGGATCAAAAGCAGCATGGGCGGTGACTGTCACCGTTCAGAGCCGGTGAACGAACCGAGCCGTCACTCGACCACGACCCTCGGTCATTTCGCTCGCACCCTGCCGGCGGTTCTTGGAACGACTCGTCTAGCTGCCGCATTCCCGCAAGACATGAGTCGCGCAGCCAGGGCAGGTGCGATCTCAGCCTGCTACCAACGTACACAACCCTGGGCAGGGCCGCGTAACAGTTTGCTCCCCTCCCATTTCCTTCCCCCCATTCACCACCCTGGTCCGAATGAACCCCCAATCCCCGTCGCCGGTGAAGCCCTATGAAGAATGGAGGGCGGCCTGCCACCGAAATACCGGGGCCGTTTTCTTCTGTTCCGCGCCTTAATTCCGTCTCCCGCGCCCTGTCTCTATCCGTACTGGACAAGATATCTGTCCCGTGTAAAATCACAGCGTGACCTGCTCTGCAAACCTGGTCCGGAAGCCACGCCTTGCTGGACACCCTCCTCCTGGCTGGTTTATGGACGATCATTGCGACAGACACTTTGGCACGCGATCACGGTGGCTGGAGGACCACGGCCCCAGGAACTCGGTATCGGATACAGATCATGGCCCCTACCGTAGTGTATCTGGCATCCCAAGATTCCTCGCGATCAATCACATTTCATCAAGACCGTGCCCACGACGCACTGACGGAAACGTGCGGGAAACGACTCAAGAGCCACGACATCCGGACCCGGATCCGACCCAAAATCAAGCACCGAGCATGGACCTCCAAAGTCCAGCTTACCCACTCAAACAAATCCCACTTATTCGCAAGGGATCACCCGAGTCAATCGCTCGAGCAATTTCACGAATCGCAGACAGCGAGCTCCGTTAGCCCAGAATGACGTAGGTACCCGCCTGGCCACCCATTCCCTTGGGCCGCGCTCTGACAGTTGAGTTCGAAGCGTCGAAGACTGCGCGAGCTCGAGCTCCTCCTGTCTCAGTCTCCATCTCGGTGTGAATGAATGGAGCTGCCAGGCCTGAAGAAGCCCCCCATCCGGCGGCTCCTATCTGCGGTCTCTCGTCTCTTGCTTCGCACCCTCGAATGAACACCGGGCCCAGAACGTCGACCGGTCGTCTCAATAGTGCGATGGGCAAAATTTTTGATTAAAAAACTGGGTAATGATGAGAAGACAGTCAATGTCGGGCTCGCCAGCTTGCTGAGACGTCAAGACTAGCGCAGCGCAGATGCTCCAATTTTGGCCGTTTCCCGCTCTCCCCTTTACTCTTCTGGGCGTAGCGTCGTCTCAAAAACGGCTGTCAAAGAGGCCGGAACGGCTGTCATCATCAAACAAAGTTTCCGACGTCAAAACTCTGCAACTCGTCTAATGGATCACCGTTCGACGAATCCAGGGTCCCCTTCTTGGGCGTCCCCTGAAAATCAGGGGGAGAAACATGAGATGGAGAGAAAAGAGTCAAAAACGGCAATGGACAGAAGCAAAATCGAATACGGTTACCGTCCCACAAAGGCATTACAGCCCAGAATTCGTCCATGTTGGAGATGGCACTATTACCCTGAACCCTGCCTGTCAACGCACGCACCCGAGTCTGCCCCCATCTGCCCCGGAAAACTTCCTCATCCTTCGACATCAGATCATGTTAGCAGAAGAATCCAGGGGAAGAAGGGCTCTTTGGCCTCAACTCTTGCCTCTTGCAGTCATGTCCGCTGTCTGCTGCATGGTGCATCCATGATCCCGATGCTCCGCGGTTTCCGGCGACGGCTTCTCAGTCCGAATCAATTCTCTGTGACCTCCCCTCGGCCTATCCGGATTCCGGACACGAACTAGCATCGGAGACTCGGGAATCTCAGCATGAACTCCAATCACGCTAATCCGAAGTGCACCGGTTGAAGTTCGAACAGCACAAGCCAAACGAAAGGCAGCCTGTCCACGGCTTCGCTCGTGTTAGGGCACCCAGGCGTGGTGCCTGAACAAAAGCCCTGGTCTGTCTCCCGCGGCCCCTCCCGCCTCGTGTCTCTGCCACAAGCCTGACGATGGAGCTTTCCCTGCCCCCCCTCCCCGTGTACATTAATCGTTTCAAAGAATCCAACGGGTTCGAATCCTCTCTTCGTGTGCCAAGCAAGCCCAAAATACAGCTCCGTCCAGAGTCCCCAGCAAGAAACAGCCGGAAGGCTCATCATCCAGGGGGCAGGAAGGCAACAAAACCTCGTCTCTGCCCTTGCCTTTGGTCGCCAATAATATTACCAGGTTGCAGTACATGCGAGCATCGCCCCGAATCACCTCGCTACGGCACGCCGCGCACGCGCATCAGCCTCTCCCACCGGAGTATTCCCCACAGTCGCCTCGTCCCGTTACCAAATCTCGGCCGCTGTTCCTTCTTTCTGTTGTTCTATTTTCTCTTGTACACGTGTACCTACATGCGTACCTACGCGCCGAGGTATAACTCCTACGCAGCGTGCGTACAGGCTCTCTCGCCGCCAAGCTGTCACCGTCCGTATGCCATTCGCCACGGCTTTCCCGTCCATACACAGATCGGACCGTCCGTTGAACCTGCCTTCCCTCTTCGGCCACCCCTCCTGCAGCTGCTTCGCGGCTCCGGAGCATCTCCCGTCAATGGACGTCATGGACGGATGGATTGTCCGCCCGAACGAGATCTTCCCTTCGACGATTGCCTGCCACTCGGCCTTGGGGCTGCCCCGGTGGAATCGTCGCAGCTTGGCAGACGAGCAGAGCAACCACAACCACCCCCCGCGAGGCTATGAAAACAGCCCTGCTTGACCTTGCTTCCCACGACCCTTGGCATCGGGATACCTGCCGAAAATACTCCAGCCTGGTCTTGCCCGCCTCCTTTGCCTGCTCTATTGGGCCGCTCGTAGATGAAGAGTAGCCGCCGCCTTGCCTCCCGTTCACATGCCTATTACTAGTATCTTGACCACAAGCAGTATGGATGCGCCCCTGCTTGCCGCATACTGCGGTCCACCGGGGATGGTGTACACGCTCTCAAGCTGCAGCAACGGTCCCTATATACATTGCCACCGACAGCAACGCATGAACAGCGCAGGTGACCATTCAGCGTCGCAAGTTGAACGAAGCGGCTGCTCCGGACCTTGGGGGGCGAGGACATCATCAAATCCCATCACTGAAAGTGTCCCGGGGCAACTCTCCAGGTCTTCCGGAGGACCCTGCACGCCATGGCCATCCGCAAAGGGGGACTAGGATATACCAAGCCTCAAGGATGCCACGGCAATGATGGGGATATATCGCGGAGGTGAACAAAGCTCTAAAAACGAGGTAGTCGAGGCTGCGCCCACACTCGTAGAGCGGCAGTAGATGCCGCAAAGCCCCGGTTTCGCCGTGCCTGACAGGCCGCAATAGGGTTCAGGATGCCGGTGCCGACCCTTGGTGTTGTTGTCGCAATTAGCTCACATACAAGGAAGGCCCTGTTACTCTTGCGCCGATGGCTGCAGTCTAGTACAATAGTGTAGTGAAATGCTATCGCCAACACCGAAGCCGTGGTGGCCAGGAAGCATGCGAAAAGTCATCCATTCCAAGGCCTCCGGATCTGCCGCGACCCCTCTAGTCTCTCTCATCTCCGGATATCCGACCTCACACGGATACTCGCTACAGAATCCCTAGGGGCCTAGATTTCATAGGTGAGAGTAGCTTGGAGTATAATAGAGTCGTCGCGAAACTCTAACGGCGTCGCGAGATAACCCAGCATGGCCGCGCCAACTACGGCGCATCGACCGTGGTCAAAGCCCGGTCTTTGCTTTGCCGGGAACCTCAAGCTTCGGGGTTTGAAAGTTTCTGCTCCCGCAGCGAGGTAAGGATCTTCAGCAAGGAAAAGCCTCCAGGAGTCCAGAAAGAGGATGAGACCCCTTTCGGCGGACGGAGCTCATTAACAAACGGGGCAAGTAACGCGTGTGTGGGTCCAAGGGCAAGGGCCAGCTTAAATGCGAGCTGCGTGGAGAAGACCACTGCTACGCGGCATGCCCGCCTCTGCCCGCGCCCAAATGGGAGAAGTTTCTTTGCTTCTTGGTTCTCGAAATACTGGGACCGTGGATAGGGAGTAAAAAGAGAAAAGAAAAAATTAGTAGGAGGAAAAAGGAGAGAGACCAAGGCGCTGGAAACAACAACTCCCTGATGGCGAAAAAGCCAGGAAACAATTCAGAACAGAGCCCCTGGCCGACCTGTGGGTTCGTCCGAGTCTCTGCCCCGCACAAACTTTAGTGTTAGGGTCGAGCAAGAGGGCGGCGACGTGGGCACCTCTCGTCTCGGGCCGCCCTGACAAGGACCAGGGCAGCAATATGACTTCCAGAAGGGATGATGATCGGACGAGACCAAGCAACGGTGGCAAAAACGCAAAACCTCACTTGCGCAGAGACCTTTGCATAGCAATTTGGATATCCAAAATGCGTGGGCCGCCGGTCGTAATTGTCATGAGTTTGGATGGCATCCTGGTGCGACAGTTAGCCAGCATGAAGCCAGATGCGCATTCGGCTGAGTAAAAGAGAGACCCGATTTAGCAGCCTCAACCCAGCCAAAGGCTATCGAGCAATGAAAGAGCGTCATCTTTGGAGCCGCACCCAGGAGGAGAGACCCTGTAGGGTCTCATGACGAGAGCCGTAAAGCCACTTACTGCGCGCAAACCGCGATGCCCTACCGAAACCGTTGAGGCGCCGCGCCATCTGTTAGAAAAGTATGGTTGGAGTGGCGTGGAAGTAGATCGAGGGGGTTGGTGCGGGAATAACAATGGAACAGGCCTGGGGACTGAGAGCGGGCGGCTGGCGATACGGATGTTGCTTCGATAACCTGTAGATACCACGAAAGTGACACAATACAGCGGCTAACGGGGCCTGCGGATTCGCAAGTCGATACGCCCGGCGCCTTCGTCGGCGTATCCGTGGTATGCGACTCTGAAACTCGGAAGACGAACAAGAGGCGTTTGCTTCCTCGACGTTGCAAGGGAGAAGGGTGGCTGTCACTGATATTGCTGCGTTGCATTCGGCAACCAAGAAAAGAAGCCACAGGTGGGTGCAGCAGCTTCTTCTTAGTCTTTCTAGAGTTTCGCCGAGTGCTTATGTCTCTCCGAGTTGCAACCCTTTGTTGTTGCAGCTGCCTCTCGCGTAACCATTGGTTATCGACAAATTACTGAGTGTTAGGATCTTCGATAGTGGGGCATTGAAGGACAGACTGCGCGCGAGTCCAACTCGTTGGTTGACTTTGTTCCAATGCAAAAGTCCATCCACCCGACCAGTCACCAAACTTCGAAGGGAGCTGGGTTGCTCGGAACCACGTAAAGCGGCCAATGAGGGAGATGTGGAGATGCCGAGGTCATCGAGTATTGTTTGGTGAGCTGCCTGGTTGAATGAGGGCAATCGTCATGTTTCCGTGGGAGTCCTGTTTAGAAGCGATCCCTCCTGACGGTCAGGTTCCCAGGGCGATGGACTGTCCGCCGATTGGCCTCGGGAGAAGCGGTGAGGGGGGAAACTATTCTTGCCTCGCTGCAAGGCCGGCCAAGGTTGCGAAGCCATCGGACGCCAACGTGGTCAGATCTGGTGGATTGAGCCGGGAGCAGGCAAACAAACACGCATCGTTTTCTGCCGCCGAGGATCGAGAACTTCTTGGCTGGACGGCCTCTTTGGGGGCCAGTGGCCCCGAGACTGAAACCGGCAGGGCTGATTGGTGTGCGCACGACGGCAAAACAAAAAGAACATGCCCGAGAGTGAAGTCAACCCCACCGAGGGCGCGTATGACCGGTCCTCTGATAAATTTGTCGTCAAACGTGCCGCCGCCACCTGATGTCAACATGTTCCAGCAGGTCGGTACGGATAGGGCGTCGGATCGAGGGGCACCAAGAACGGGTTCCCACCGCCCAACAAACTGATCGCTTGGAATGTCTTGGGTTTCTTTGCCCCCGCGCCGGTCAGAACTCAAGTCATTGATGCTCAAGCCGTGTAGTGCGATACGTCCGATAACGTGCTCCGTAATTAGGGAAAAGGGTCCAGCGGGTAATTAGCACACAGGAACGTCGATCCGAGCTAAATCTTTCCGTGGTGCCACAGAAACCCGCGAAACACTCTGGACAAGCGGGGGCGATCGGCCACCACCCGCCGAACAAGCCGTCTCCAGCTTCCTTGACCGTACTGTACAGTGTAGTAGGTGTAACCCCCTACTACTCCTCGCTATTCGCAGCACCGTCCAGTCCGACCGGAGGAGCTGGCCGTCCACCTCCCCATTCAGGCAAGTTGGCAAGCAGGCAAGTACTTGTGTTGTCGGTCAGGAAGGCCGGCGTTACTCGAGGTAACAGTCGACAAAGAGGGGAAAGCGGCCGGTCGCGGTGCAGGACAATATAAAACTCTTCCTGGTCGGTACATACACGGGCACCCACCCGAGACCCGAGGGGGAAGGACGAGATGTAGCCGCTGCAAGTCATTCGAGTGGTGCGTGATATGACGACACGAAACGGAAAGCTGTTAAGTCTCGTTGTCCGGTCGTCTAATTCAACCGCCGCTCATTGCCCTCCCGCGGGCCCCGCTCCTGCAAAGCATTCCGTTTCCAGTAAAGTTCGGAGCCGGAATTGAGGCCAGTTGCATCGACATCGTGGCATTCGTGCGGGGCTGATGGGGCATCTGGAAGTGCATGGGACACACACACGCCCTTCTCGTCGACTCCTTTCCTCGGCTCTCAGATATCTCTATAGCAGTGCTGAAGAATCTTTCCATCCTACTGGTCGGCTTGAGTTTCGGGGTTCCATCGCCCGTGATCGCCAACCTCGACAGACGGCGGGTCATATGCGGCTGTTATGCGGTTGGTTGAATGGCTGTTGCTCGTTGGCCACAACGATTCCACGTTGCTGTCACGCACCATGGTTCGGAGGCTGGTCGACACACCTGACGAGACGAGAACAACAGTGTGTTTCTCCAGGAACGGTGCTTTGGAGGCGGCGCCCTCTGCAGCCCGGTTCGTGTGCAGTATGTTCATGATCCGCCTGCAGCGGCGGCGATACGCTTGATTGGACTGCAAAAGAACTCCACATGCGGGCGCAAATTTGTCCTTCAGGACATGTCACCTCTCACTTGCCACTGGAAGAGTTGCAGCCGGGTCAATGTGCAATTGGACTCCTGGCTCCCGGTGCTCTGTCAGTCTGTTCTGTACAGGCCCGCTGTTCATATTGTGGTTGCGGCGTACCGCGGACCTGCAAGACCAGGTACTCCGTACACTGGGGTGAAGACTCGGGCAGCTGCGTTGCGTCTCCAGCTTTGTCTGGCAACGGCGGAGTTTACGCTCGTACTCGGTCCATCACTGTCGGCCGAATGAGTAAGGGCCAAACAGAGGGTTCTTCGGGGCGTCTCGAGTGCAATCACCCGTGGCCGGGTCTGGACTAAGGCGTGGCTGAGATGCTAGAGGCAGCGCTTAGTGCATTTCTGCTGCTCGACGCTCTCCTGGGGGCGACCATCTCAAGCAAAGACCCAACAGGACGGTTGGAAACAAGAAGCCGTCTTCGGCTCGCGTGTCGAGGCGAAAGTAAATCGAGGGGGCGTGGCGACAGGGTTCCGTCAATCGTCGACGGGCTACTATGTATTCAGCCATGGCTCCGAGCGAGGCTACCACAGGGCAGTGGGATGAGAGGCCGTCTCCCCGATGCCGGGCTCTCGACCCTGGGCATCCCACATCCCAGACCAGCCGTTATTATGCTTCCGTGTCTGCGTCCGCTGCGTGGGCGTCACCGGTATGCAGCTCGTGGTGTTCCGGCGCCGCGCCGCGCTGCACTGCGATGCAGCTGTGGGGTGGCATGATTTCTGATGGCTGTGTCGTGCCAGACAGATGGCAGAGTGACTGACCGCGTGGCTGGTTTTCCGGCCAAGCGACGGACCCCTTGCCTGGGGGGAGCTGCTATGAGCCGTTGACCATGGTCCCTGTCAGTTTGGCCGAGAAAGCGTGGTGTGTGTTCAAGGCGAGCGTCGTATGTATGTGCCGCCAGTGTCTGAGTGCGTTGGAACCAGCCTGTCAGGGACCTTTTGACAACCGCACGCATGGGCCGCTGCTTGACGTCGACGGCAACAGTGACAGTGACAATCAACGTGGACACCGCCTTGAGTCCTGAGTCGGCTGCCAGTTACACGAGAGTGAGTTGACGTCCGAGTAACTCGCGCGTGGCAGTGAGGCACAAAAAGCAAGCATGGCATGGAAGAGGTCTCTGAGGCTTCCACGAAGCAAGGGACGCCTGCCCGGTTTTGGAAGAGTTGTGCACTCGCTGCAGCGCTGTGCAGCCGCTTCGAAGGGTGCGTTTGTGTGTAGTATGGGTTGTCTTTCTTGTGTGTCACCGTGGGTATCCGCTGTGTTGTCGGTGGATAGTATTACCCCGGGCATGGCACAGCTGAAGGGCTGCGATTGCATTGCATCCCACCGGACTTCTTGACTGCCTGGCTGTTTGGGCGTTTTGGTGACATTCTGCGGGCGTCCTCAGTGTCTTGTATCGCCCGATCCTGTCCTGTCCGGCCATGTTCTGTCCGACATACGACGACTTCGCTTTGTAATTTGGTCAAATCTGGTTCCCACGTCGCCGGTTGCGTACTCTCCGAGCATCTGGGTCGGCTGTTGGGCTGGTCCCTGTCCCGACCCGTCCTGTGCTGTGCTGTCTTATCTTCTGTTTGCTCTACCAGCTTTCTGGAGGGGGAATAAGGAAAGAGAGACAGTTGAACGCTTGACGAGAGGAAAATGTTTCGGTTTGCGTTGTTCCTATTTTGAACGCGGATGCAGTTGTGCGGCGGTGCCAACGCTTCGAGAACGAAAAAGCATTGTCAATGATGGTTCGGCTGGGACGTGGGGAGAGAAATTCGGCCGTAAAATGAAGGTGGAGAGCTTGAGAGCGAACTTGGCCCTTCAGGCTTTACGCGCGTGGAAGCCGCCAACGAATCTCTTTGTGCGAGAGCGTCACAGTGCTGGGAGGCTGGAGCTTAGCGTGGCCCGGGAGGTGCCTGGGCACCTAGGTAAGTACCTAAGTACCTAAGGACTTATGACAGGTTGGGCTGCTCCTGCTACTTTTGCGCTGCCCGGCCTTCTATGAGCCCTCCAG
Source organism: Colletotrichum plurivorum (assembly GCA_014235945.1). Taxonomy (NCBI): domain Eukaryota; kingdom Fungi; phylum Ascomycota; class Sordariomycetes; order Glomerellales; family Glomerellaceae; genus Colletotrichum; species Colletotrichum plurivorum. The sequence goes on along the minus strand of WIGO01000001.1, from coordinate 497,242 downwards.
CTGGCTGTCGTCTGTTAGTTCATATCCGCGGTGCCTGGGTCCTGCCCGGGTACATGTACCCAAGTACACTGGAAGTAGTGCAAGGTCACATAATGGAGGCAAGGTAGAGAGCTCCATGGGCACGTCCCCATCTAAAAACATCACCCCGAAATCCCAGTTCATGTTTCTGGCCCCCATCCGTCTCTCTGTTCAACGCCGTCTGGAGGTTGGTTCAAGTTGCAATCCCCGTTCCGGTGCCAAGGAACCTCAAATGTACGAGCACGTACGGATATCGGACGCTATGGTGTCCAGAAATCACTACAGTAAACCAAACCAAAGACGTGGAAACACGGACATGGCGTGCTTGGCTCAGCGGCGAGAGGGAGAGGGACAGCCCGGAGAAGGGAGGGGTGCGAGCAGCAAGGCTGTGTGACGTCCAGAAGAGAACGACAAAACTTTGCTGATGCGACGCCTGTTTGTTTCCAAAAAAACCCGGTCCCCTGGTCAGCTTGGGACTGACACGTGCCGACGTGAAGGAGCGGTAAGCTGCCTCTGTCCCTTACTGATAACCTCATCCTTTTGAGCTTTCGCTGTCGAATGTACTCCGTATAGGTTCGCATCAAGCACGATCATGTCTCGTCGGTAGTCTTACCATACGAATGGCGCAGCGTGCCTCCCTCTCCTTGGATAGGTGCTCCGTACCTCTTTAACCGGTTCATGACCACCCCATTCCCTTTGATGGTTGGCCTCGGCTAGGCTGGGGTCGGGGATGAACTGCTGGGATGGCGTCGGTCGACCCCCGGGAATAAGCATGGGACGCACTCCTTGCTGTACAGAGCATCATCCTGCGCCGTTCGGAAATGGCCTCCGGATGCCTCTTCGATCAGGAGAGGGGAGCAGAGCAGAGACAGAGAACCTCATGTTCACGTGCCGCTTCGAGCTGCAGGGCTTGACATTGCTGCACTGCAGCAGCAACGGCATCATCAGGCCGCAGACTCGCAGAGACGGACGCTGCTAGACCCCGAGAGGGCCGCCGATGCGATGCTGGTCACATCGTGCCTTCTTCACGACTAACTGGCGTTGTCGGTTTGATTACGACAGGCATTGCGGCCCTCGGAGAGCTGTCCTTTGGTATATGAGCAGCTGGCAGATGAGGACCGCAGACGTGGAGGGCGGTGCCGTCTCTCGTCACTGGTGGGTGATCTTGCACTCACTCCTGACTCCCTCATTGCACCGTGGGCTCTGTACCCGGTGCGGGAGGTTAGAGGGCGAGGCCCGTCCGCTAAGCCGTTTCGGGCCCGGCCTGCTATCTAGATACCCGTCGACTCGCTGCAGCGAAGCCCACAACAAAAGACCGCCTGCGAACAGGGAGCAATTACGTCGCTCGTCTAACCCGCCAATGATGAGCAACCAGACGGTTTGTTGTTCCGAGGCTCTGGTTCTTCAACACAGGCATCCCCAGTCTCATGACCCCCTCGCTACCCATCGCCCCTCTGCTCCACTTGGGCTCTAAACAACAGGGTGAGACACCACACAATGGCCCGGCCGGCTCGTCGATGCGAATATGTATGGACGAGTCGAGTCGGCCGCAAAAGAACGTTTCTACGGAATAGTTGGGGTCGAGCTTTTAATTGCGTCCGGCAAGTTGGAGAAGTTGAGGGGGGGATGAATGAATGGATGGACGGATTGGCGGATGGATAGGACGGTGGCTTTCCCCGGGAAAGCCAAGGCACCTCGCACTTCGCGCTTGGTACGGTACTTTTGCAGCAGCCCATCTCTCTCATCGGCTGCTTTAAGGTGAGGCACTACGGAAACCCGAGCACGATGGCTACGCTACTGTGTAGTATGCTGGGTTAGACGACCGGGCTGCTGGCTGGCTTACCGCCCTTTTCTCTCACTCCCTTACCATAGGACTGTGGTAAAAGCCATGTTTATTCGGTAGTTTAGCACTGCTGTCCTTGTGTGCCCAGCTTCTTAGCGTTTCGAGTGTTGTTCAGTCTGAGGCAGGCGGATAACATTCTGAATACTACGTAGGTAGCGTTGGTTCCTTACATGCCTAGTACCTAGTACCTCCATACCGATGCTCTATCCGATTGCTGCAGTCGCTCGTCTCCTGCATCTGAAATCTCGCGCTTCGAGCCTCAAAAAGGGGTTCTGCTGCGTATCTTGCAAGTTGCCCCCCTTTCCTCGCGATGGCTTTACCCCATGCAGCGCCTCTCTCCGAGCCTCATCCACCCGTAGCTGTCTAGGCAGTGTATCTGGGTTGCTGCACGCCCAAGGGACGAAACGATACGATACGATGCAGCGGTCTTAGCTAAGACGTGTATCACGGACGTCAGGCCAGGAACGCGCTGCGAACTTCCCAAAGAGCAGGCAGGGAGTTCCCTGAAGGGCTTAGCGCCGGACATATTCCAGAGCAGCTCCGTGCGAATCCCATCCCCAGGCCAGGCCTAGCGGTCCACCTTCCCATTCCCAGCGCCCTCGCAGACTGCAGTTGCAACTTTGCAGCAATTGCCAGTCTCCTGCCTCAGTGCCTGTCGACGGACGGCGACAGGCTCGAATGGGTTGCAGGGGCTCCTAGGATGCCAGGCCGGCTGGCAAAGGAGTAGCCCCCGCTCTCCAAGACCCAAGACCCAAGACCCAAGACCCGCAATCCCAGAACCCAGAAAAAGCTCGGACAACCTTCCCAATTGGAAGGAACCAGGCCCTCCCCCCGCTTGCCTGGGCCAGACAATCCACACGCCCACTGGTTCACACACTCAACCCCCTCCACTGCCCGCTCCTCTCCTCTCCTGCGGCATGGACCCCCTCCCTTCTCCACTCCAACCCTTCCCCCCTGTTCCCAGATGGAGCGCCTGTGCTGACGCTCGATGCTGGCTGGCTGGATCACGGATGTCTGGACGTCGGGTGTCTGTCGCGGTGCTGGTTTCCTTCCCTCGGGTTCGGTACGTACCTCCTCAAGTCACTTTAGCACCCAAGAAAGGGGACCCGCTCTTGGTGGGTCTCCTCTCCGGGATGATGGGGCCACACGAGAGGAGCCACTGGGGGGAGCCACTGGAGCCACCGTGCTGTGGACCAGTGACCTGTGACCAGTCAACACTCACCCGGCAAGGTGGGTTTTAGTGTTACCACTGCACTGGAGTCCACGTTTGGTTTGGTGGTGTTGGCATCGTGCCCTCTGTTCGCCCTTGTGCTGGCCTGGCCTGCACCACCAAGTCCACCACCGACCGCTTTGCACCGCACTGCAGTGCACCTGGTGCCGTGCTTGCTGGTTTCTGGTCCCGGCCCTGGTGTAGCTGCTGCAAGTTCAACTGGCCCCCGGCTGGCGCTGCCCGTCTGGCATTGGCGGTTTGGATTGGTCTGGCCTGGCCCTGGCCTGCTCTGCTCTGCTCTGCTCTGCCTGCTTGCTAGGTAAAGACAGTACCTGCCAGGTGTGTGTATGTAGGTACCTTGTAGCGTATGTTCTTGCCGTGGAGCAGGAGCTGCAACCCGAGCCTGCCACTGGCACCTGCCTTTCCTTTCCCTGCAACCTTGGACCGTGGGCTTGGCTTTGGGCTGGCTACCCACTTTTTTCCACGCTTCCTTTCAACCACCTTCTCCCGTTCCCTTCCTCTTCATCCCCATCATCCCCATCTTCCCCCTTCTTACACCACACCCTCTCCTCCGGCCGACTCACCCCGAACAACTAGACGCAGTCGTTCGCGGTTCGACTTTCTTCCTCTTCTTCCTCCCCATTCCTCTCCACCAGGCCATGGGAAGCAGAGGATAGAAGATATCGTATCGCGAAGGATCTTTGCTTTCACCCATCAACGCCATCCCGAACAGAACCTCGTCTCGCAATACCGGACGATCGACAATCCAGCACTCGCCTCCCGTCGCTGATCAATCTCGGGCTGCACGAACCACCACACCTCGTCACCCACCTCTTGTCGACCACGCCTCTCGATACTTCGCCGCTCGAACTCGCGCCACCAGCGAATATCCATCCTTAAAGTCGTCGCTGCGAGACACAATTGCTCCTTCGTCCAACTCGCCATATCATCAATTCCGGCCTTGCTCGCCCGGATTTTAGTGCACTGCAGATCTCGACTCACCCGCCAGGGAAACCCACAATTGATCCAGGATCCCCCGAACTGTCAACGATACTTCGTAATCGACGCCAGAAATCATGAGCTCGCCAGCGCAAGCCGGGCCTTCGGTCCCGAAGGAGAAGAAGGGACTGGGAAAGATCTTGTCCAGGGCCAAGACTGTCTTCAAGAGAGGCGACAGCTCCTCCAAGCGAATGTCGACCATGTCCACCACTGGCCAGCAGTCCTCTGAGCAGGCCACCACTTCTGGGTAAGCAACGAAACTTGCCATGTCCCTCAGGCCCGGCATGAATACCCCGTCACGCTGTCCCAGTTGCCTGTGTAACATGTCTAACATCGGTACAGCCAGACCCAGACCCAGACTCCGGCCCCGGCCGCCGAGGCCGCCGCCCCCAAGGAAACCAAGCAACCTGCCAAGAGCAAGTACGAGGACCTCGAGGGCGTCACCAAGGTCCCCCGAGCCGAACTCTTCGAGGAGCGCGCCAGAAAGCTGGGTGAGCGATTCGGTCTCGAGATCAAGCAGAGCGAGTGGATCTCTACCGAAGGCACTGCTCTCCGTGTTGAGAAGCCCATCCGCATGCGCGTTCACCGAACGTGCCACAAGTGCAACGCTACCTTCGCCGCCGCCAAAGAGTGCCCCTCCTGCCAGCACGTCCGTTGCACCAAGTGCGTCCGTCACCCGCCCAAGCGTACCGAGGCCGAGCGCATCGCCAGCCGGGAGAAGCGGGCCGCCATCCTGAAGGCTCAGAAGGAGAACGCCCCCATCATCCCCGACTACTCGTACGACGCGAAGGATGCCAAGGACATCATCCTGAAGCGACCCAGCAAGACTGGAGGACAGGACCTCATCTACAAGAAGCCGAGGCAGAGGGTCCGGAGAACGTGCCACGAGTGCCAGACCCTCTTTGTTGCCGGCAGCAAGACGTGCGCCAAGTGCAACCACAACCGCTGCACCGACTGCCCCAGAGACCCGTATGTCTACCCATCATGTGGTGTCATGTCACCCAGTGCTAATTGTCTCCCAGGCCCAAGAAGGACAAGTATCCCTTTGGATACCCTGGCGACGAGTTTGGTCCGAATGCTGTTCCGCACCACGAGTGCCATGAGTGCAAGACGATATACCCCGGCGGTGTAGCAGACGGCACTGAATGCAAGAAATGCCAACACAAGAAGTGTGGCGACTGCCCTCGCCTGAAGCCCCGCAAGGTCGAGCCGGAACCAGACCCGGAGATCCTCAAGAGCATACAGGCGAAGATTGAGAGTCTAAAACTCAAGTAATACGACAGCCAGCATGACTGTTTACACCGTCCGACTTGTTGGAATTCGACTGAAGGCGTCCGGGCATGGCGGGGTGAATGATGTCTTTAGTTGATTTGGTGCGGGGAGCGAGTATGCGACATTTCTTATTCATCTTCAATTCCCCCCGGGGCACGCTTTCATCCGATTCTATCCGTCGAACATGCATTCATCATTCCTTTCATATTGCAACACGAAACCACACGACCATCATCTGCATCATACCATACACACACTCACAAACACACACCTTCTCATTCACCGCCAATTGGTCTCTCTACGTCGTCTTCCGGCCAGAGAGGCAACGAAGAACATGGAACTTTCATCACCTTGCAATCACGACTCGGCATTGCCACGACCTCCAACAGCACTATTTTCTGCCGACTAATGACCCTCACTTAATGCACATAGCCCAACCCATACTGAGAGAAGGAAAAAGGAGAAGGTTGGAGACGTTCCCGGACGCACCTGAACTGGGAGGAGGGGGTGGATCAGGTCATAATTGCGTATGACGGGACTGTCGAACTGGGAGGCTGTTGGGAAGGAGATCAGACGGGGAGGCGTTACGTCGAAGATGGGGGTAAGCATTGCAGTAACCAAGGGCAGTAATGGGGCGGACAACACAAGACGCACGCCACAGGACGGGTGCAATTCAGGGTGGCAAGTTTGCCTGGCAGAAAGCGGACTGTTCTTCACTTTCACCATCCTTCTTCCAATCTCACGACTCATCTACTTCGACCACTTATACCAAAAGAAAGGTTTTTGAAACTCAGAATCGCTTTGGACAAGATGATGCCAGCTTTTCCCTCGTTCATCTCTAACATACTTGATGTGGAAGTGTCCGTGATGTGCCATCGGGCCGCGTGTAATACACACTAACAGACCGTTATTGTCCGACCTTTTATTTAACTGAGTCGTCGTCCGGCGATGTCACCCCGTCTCGTGTAACGTAGTTGCCAGGCGGTACCTCACAAAACAATCGAGGTGGGGTGTGGGAGAAGAAAAGCAAAGACACTGACCGGCGTGCTGCGTGTGCATGAATGAACCAACCGAACCAGAACCTCCAAGCCACCAAAGGCACGTTGGAACCGGAGCCCCGGGAATCTGCCCACGGGCCCGGGGGTATGGGTAAGGCACGAGCAGAACAGGCCCGAAGGAATTAGTCCTGCGGTCCTATAGCAATAAACTACGGAGTAGGAATAACGGGAAGAGCATACTACGGATGGAAGGCAGAAAAAAAAAAGGAATTAGTATCCAGAATTTATGGGGTGGCGGGAGGGGGCGGAAAGGGGGCGTGTGTGTGTGTGTGTGGTGTTTGCGCCAGCTTATTGGAACGTCGAGAGCGGTGTGCCGGTCACACACACTAAACCGTACAAGAAAGTCTTTGCCACAGTCACGCATGAGAAGGAAGATCTGGATCTACGGTGTGGTATTTTTATTTTTATTTTTTGAGGCGTTCATTCATTCGGCCGGAGGGTTGGGAGCGTCGGGCGAGAGGGGGGGAAGGGAGTATGGCGGACATAGGTACCTAGTTAGCCCATATCCTCGGGTCGTCGCGCGCGCGAGAGCGACGATTTGTTTGCCTAATCCTTCCTTCCCTTGTGCCCTTTTTTCTTCCATGTTGTGTTGGTTGGTCTGGATGGGTTCTTTCCCCTTTTGGGGGTGTGCGTGTGTGGTTGGTTCCTCAGCCTTTCCCCCCTCCCTTCCTTCCCCCTTTCCATGCAAATCTGACACGCTTCTAGAAAAGCAGGTGCGAAGTGCGGGCGGCAGGCAGGCAGGCACTACAGGATTTTTTTTTCTTCTGGAAATTCGCATAACTCGGACGAATGAGATTTCAAAAGAACGGATGGGCTGCTGGAACATCTGGGCAACCCATTCGTTCCCCTTCCCACCCCCCCTGTTCATCCATCTCCTCCCTTGCTTGGAAGAATACGGATAGTGCTGCATAGAATGTAAATCAATAAACAGAAAACGAAAAAGGAAGGCCAACCAACGAGTCTTTTCCAGGTTTTTACCATGAGCTTGGTTGCGCTTCCCATTGGCCGGGGGAGGGAAGAGGCGTTGCGTACATAGTATACGTGGCTTACGTCGCCGAGATGATTGGCTCAAGGGCGAGCCGGCCAAGTGGTTTTTTTGAGAAGCCGCAAGCCGTGTTCCGTCACAAGGAACCAACGTACGCAGGAGTTGGTTTACAATGGCACCGTCGTCGGTCGTAAGTGTACGCTTGCGGAAGGAGGTGTTGTGGTGTTTTGATACGTGCCCGGCCGCGCTGATGGAAATATCGACGACGCCTCACATCACGGCTGGATTGGCTGGAGATGACTCCTCAAACATGAGGCTGGAATTAACGGACATGATATTGTTCACTTTTTAATCCCCGACAGCTATACACAGACACTACCCGTCGCCAACGACGGCGGTCACTCGACGCCCTCCCATCCCGGCCGTTGCCTGATCCTCGCCAGTATGCTCTCCTGCACGCTCATCAGCGGCTTCCCAATGGCCTCGGCCTAGTTGTCGTTGAAGGGGGCACCGCAATCCTGCCTGCCCCCCAGGCCCAGAATCTCCCATTTGGCGACCAGAACACTCCCCCGACCCTCCTATAAGTCACAGCCCAGACCCATTTTTGGTAAATTTCTCCTTCGCCCATTTGGGCCCCTCTCCCTGGGGAGGTGGTTCTTTGCGCCTCAAGGAAAGAGGAGGACTCTTCTAGACAGTATCCTCACGCACCTCGGGCCCGAACTGGATCACACTGCCGGGGGGCAGCGCAGGGCCAATAGTCAAAACGCGGGTGCCCTTCTGGCCAATGTAACTACCAGACTTGATGGTGTCGATGCGCTGGTTCAGTCGCTGCTGCACATCGCGGATGAGGCCGTTTTGCACCTCCACCGAGACCTTGGAACCGTCGAGCAAGGGGAGGAGCTTGTGTGTCGGGTAGAAGCGGCCCTTCAAGTCCTGCTCGCGGATGACAGCATTCTGCTTGAGCAGCACGCAGCGCCATCGGTCGTTCGCAGCATATCTGTTGCGGAATGCGCTCTCTTCACGCAAGGGGCGTGGAAGCTTGTCCTCGGGGATGGGGATGCCGCAGACAGGTTGGGTGTCGCCCGTGATTGGTTGGTATATATCCCCCTTAAAAAATACAGCACCAGGCATATCAACGGCCGTGCAAATTTCGCGAAGGCCAAGGAGGGCGTTGGGGACGGCTGTCGCAGCCTCAGGGAGTCCCTGCTCCGGAGAGATGCGGATGCGCAGCGCGTCGGCCAGTTCCATACGTTCCGCGCCGAGGAAGATACCGTGGTAGTCTACCTTCTTGCCATCCTTAGTCTCGGAGAGACGAGTGAACAACGAGAAGGACTGCCCAATCTTTTGGGCCGCCATCTTGGAGGAGTCTAGCAAGACAACTTCTCGCTGATGCGGGTCCTCGGCCGGCAGGGACCGTAGATACGTTTCCCATGGTACGTCGTCGTAGCGCTTGTTCTGCAGTTCGGGGATGCCAACACCTGGAACGGAGAATGCAAGGAATGGACGCGCCGAGGACTCGGGCTGCTGTACCTGGGACTGGGCGAAATATGCGTGAGATATCGGCAGGATTTGCAGCATCTCAGGCTTGCTGTTCTTGGGGTTCAAGATGCCAGAAGCCGACACAATACCCAGACGCCAGCCAGAGGGTACCTGGAACCAGATCAACTCTCCGACGCGGAACAGTGGCGATGGCAGTACGCCGGCCACTGGCTGAGGGTAAGGGAGGAATTGTGGCTGCTGGGGGGCAGATGGAGTGCTAGCTTGCTGGGATTGCTGAACTTGTTGGGGTTGCTGAGGTTGCTGAACTTGCTGAATTTGGTGAGATTGCTGGACTGGCTGGACTGACTGGATTGGCTGGATTGGCTGGATTGGCTGGACTGGCTGGACTGGCTGGACTGGCTGGACTGGCTGGACTGGCTGGACTGGCTGGACTGGCTGGACTGGCTGGACTGGCTT